>OU612044.1:97632532-97864959 GCA_914767935.1 Coremacera marginata
CTCAGGAATTATTTCTGGTTTATTTACATAAGCCTGTGATTTCAGAAAACCCAAAAGAAAAAAATTGCACGGCGTTAAATCGCATGATTTTGGTGGCCAGTTGACATCAGAATTTATTTAATTTAATTTAAATTGGCATTGACTTCACTTTGTTCCATTACCCATTCATTCCGAGTAAGCAGAATTTTGTACGCATGAAGTTTGAGATCTTTTGCCAAAATTCGCTGCATAGTGCTTCGTGAAATTTGAAGTTGTTGAGAACGATGCCGAATTGATGTTGTCGAATTTTTGGCGACACTCTCGCTTACAGCAGCAATATTTTCAAGAGATGGACCCGTACTTTGATGCACAGTATTCTTATTGTCCATAACCGACCCAGTTTATCTAAATTTTTTGACCACTCTTTGAATGGTTGACACATTAGGTGCACTTTCTCTACTGAAAATTGTTTGAAGCTTGCGAGCGGTCTCAGCATAACTTTCTAAATTTTTGTAATAATTTTTCACAATTATAACGCGTTGTTCTTTCTTAAAGCGCTCCATTTTTAATAATCGAAATAAACATATGTTCCAACTGCCAAACTTCAGAGTTACCACTTGCACAAAAAAAAAATAACACTAAATTTAAAAAGTGCACTCTTACTGGGATACCCGTTATATATATAAAAATTTAATATGTTTTTTTATGGCTTACCCCCTTAATTTCTTTGTATGATAATAAAAGAAATGTAAATAATATTTGGTGAGCCTAGGACCACGGAAACCCGTGCCGACAAGCATCGGTACATATCAGTACTTAATTATATGGGGAAAAAGGGCTAATTTAAAAAAGAAAACCAGAAAACTTTTTTATAAGTGAAAAATTTTTAAAAAAGTGGTTTGCATTTCGTTTTCTATTTAATTTCTCTTTAAAATAAGCTAACAAATATGAAAATTGGACGAAAACCTCCAGAGTTGTCATTTCTTACTTTTCGAAAAAAAAAAAAATTTTGTTTGTTTTTATTGCATTAAAACAAAAAACTTAAAATTCCAAATTTGTAAAAATTAAAATGAAATTGTAACATGGCGTTACAAAATCATATTTAAAAATATTAATAACAAGTGAATACTCATATAAATCATATAAATTATATCTATGTGAAAAATATTAAGTTAAATAATATTATTATTTATTATTAATAATATGATATTAGAATATTATTGTGTATTAATATACTCATGTATTCATATTCATTTAATAATAGTTTAAGTTTTAATTTATCATTTAAGCTATACAAGCAGCCACAGATAGAACTCCAGCAAACTACGTAACATTCATAAAATAACAACAATTACATTGACTAAGAACACCAGTCGAAACTACCAACAACATAACATACATAAAATAACAACAACCACAGCAACTAGCCAAACCAGTAGGCTACCAACAACACGACAACAGTACCAAAATAGACTCTCCATAAGAGCAACAACAAGGTCAATGTGCCAATAGCCAGCAAGCATTATTTGCTGTAGCATGCAACGCTTTGACGAGTAAAAAAGATTGTTGTTCATGTGAGAAGAAACCGGATGCATGCCTGAACTTCCGGCTAAGGCTCGTCGGCTAAAGGGGGGTGGTGTTCAAACCGCATCTCACAAGAGAGTTTGCTACGTACATTACATTACTTTGCATGCATATTGATAGGGTTTAAAGAAATCCGAAATTAAAAACCAGAAACAGGAAGTCAAAATTAAAAATATTTTAAGGCAACTTTAGTCATATGTTGTGGTGATCATGGGTGATATTGATTCCACCTTAGCACTCCCAACCCTGACCAGCAAAAACCTATAATAATGAAAAATATCGATCCCGAATTTTATGTCCATCTGATCTCAACTGACCAAATGCTAGAAATCACAACAGAATTTGTATTCAGCACTCCATGTTAAATATAAATTTATTAACAAAAATAAGAAACAATTTTACCTAATGATACAGCAACCATATTTTCCTAAAATTGATTACAAATATATTTCTTAGTTAAATTTTAATAATTCCTTTTAATTTCATCGAAACAAAATTTTTATTAAATAGAATTAATTCTAATTACATTTTTGGTTTTAAGTTTTAGGTATGTCTGCATATATAGTTGTATTTTTAATTCGTTTCAAAACAAGTTTACTAACAATGTCGTATAAATCAACAAAAATGAGCAAAAGAATAAAACCTCAAAAACAAAAAATTAATGGACTTCGTGTCAGTTAGACCAATTCAAAGTTTTGTTTTGATTAAAATTTTCGTAAAAATACTTCTCAGGCATTGCCAACTCAAAGAGTTTTATATTGAAAATATCGGCACTTATTAGATGAGCGCGATATTAAAACGGAATGCAATTTTTACACTCAAGAGAAAAAACGAATTATTAAAGAAAAAGAGCGACTTACATATATTATCCGGTGATGTTACTCTTACTGCAACGATGAAAGTACTTGCAATGTTGTGATCGGAGAGGTGGCTGAAAAAAAAATCATGAATGGAATTTTCTGTTGTTGTCTCTTGAATTTGCGGTAAAAATCCTAATATATAAATGTCGATGCTAATCTTCTTACTCGCGATAACTCCCTATTGAAGCATTAATATGATAAAAAGAGACACTTGATGATGATTGGAGCATGCCGTATTAATAATTTTTGTGCACTATTTATTCTCACAGTTTTTTTTTTATTATTTTTTAGACTAATTTTAAGGCTAATTTTCTTTATCCGCGTGTTTTTTTTTTTGTCTATATCACCATTTCTTTACACTTTTCTGTATCTCTATATCTTTAATTAATCATTTAAAATTTCATTAAAAAAAGTTTTTAAATACCCTGGGGTTTCTTTTTCTTAATTTCCCTTGTCTGCAATTGTGTATAATTTTAGTTTATTTTCGCGTTTTGTAGCTTTTGTTGGCATTGTGATTTAAATCACTTCAGCATATTTTTACAAATCTTTGTAATCGAAATTTAGTTTTTTTGTTTCTCTTTTTTCCCCTTTCTTTTTTTTTTTGATTTTAATGCATGTAACAAATTTTATCTTAGTCTTTAAGATTTTTAATATTTTGTTTGTTCTTTTAAATATTTAAAGTTAGCTTTTAGATCGAATTAATATTTGCTCCACACACGATTTAAAAGTACGAGATTCTTGGACCGCGAGACGTCAGTCCGTGGTACCTGTACTTAAAGACTAACCTCTCGATGCCGCTTTTGATAGAAGGTAGATCAGAGTAAGAGCTAGTAAAAAAAATTCGATGTTTTCCAATCAATGCGATGTTGAGCGGAATAGGTGCCAATCTGTTAAATTAAATTTTATTAAATGATATAAAAATTATCGAGAGAGGAAATTGTTACCCTTTTGGCATTTGGCACCAATTGGAATGCTCTGATGCTATTTTTTTTTAACAATTTTAAGTAAATCAAGTTATTTTAATAAACCAAATAATTAAGAGTCTAAAACAATTTTTAATTAAAGTCAAATCTATATATAAATTCTTTTGTCGATTTACTTACTTTGAAGGAAGCCAAAAATAGTAAGCAAAATATATATAATTTAATAAATTAAATGGTCAACTTTAAAATAGAGTGCAATATACCAAATCGCGGATAAAAATTTAAAGAAATTAGACTTAGTAGATTTCTTTGGATGTTGACAACCTTACACGAACTCAGCTTAGCAAAAGAACAATTATAATTCTTAGTCGCACAACAAAGCCCTCGTTTTCTGCATGATTGAACAAAATTAATGCCATGTTTAATAAAAATATTGTAAGTTTTTCCATTTGTGATCATATGTTGACCAAATGCCATAAAATAGGGTGATGTGCCAATCGACGAGTGTACAGCATAACGCAACGCACAGCTAATGCTGCTGAGATTTTCTTCCAAATTCTTCCGATCAGGATTTACATAAGCTTTGATGGCAGAAATGACAGATCGGCTTACTCGTTCAGAAGCATTTGCTTGTGGCGAATGTACCGCTGTAAACACGTGACTTATTCCTTAATTCTGGACCAATTCTTTTGATTGTTTGGATTTAAATTGTGATCCGTTTTTAGAAACAATGGTTTCGGGCACACCAAAAGTATGAAATAAATCCTGTTCGAGGTATTTTATGACAACATCGGCTGTAAGCTTTTTAACAGGTTTCAAGGAGGGGGATTTTGAAAAGTGATCCAACACCACAAAAATTCCAACATTTCCGGTGCGAGAACGCGGATAAGGGCCTAAGAAATCAATGTTAAGTTTTTGGAATAATCGGTTGGTTTCTGACGTTTTTCCCATGGGTGGCCGTAGGACATGGTTTGGGTGTTTGGTACATTTGCACACTTCGCATGAGTTGACGTAATTCTTGACGTCGGTTACCAAATTGGGCCAAAAACAGAAGCGTCGAATTCGCTCAACAGTCGTATTTATGCCACCATGTGCTGACAGTTCATCATCATGTGCTTTTAGTAGAACTTCCCTAATAATGTCCCTCCGAACCCATAGCTTCCATGCTAGATCATCATGCAGCTGCTTGCTATTCATGTGTTCGGTTCGTCTATAAACTAAGTTGTCAACAACTTTCAAATCCGGTATTTTACCAGAATTTTCTTCTACCTTTTTAACAAGATCCGTATAATCGTCTGAGCGAAAATGCTTTGAACTAAGGTCTACGAAAACACCAGAGTCAAAAGCGGACAGATCGTCGGTATGAACCCTCGAAAGGGCATCCGGAACTATGTTTTGGACACCCCACCTATGCTGAATTTTGAAAGTAAGCCCCTGACATGAGCCACTTTAACGATGCATGATCGGTAATTACAGTGCACTCATGGCCTTCCACATACGCTCTAAACTTTTTAATGCGAAGCATTGCTGCTAAGCATTCCTTTTCGGTTTGTGACGAACCTATTTCGTGGAAATAGGCCCCCACAATTGATACGCAAAGTTAGACGTGGATACGCCAGACGTATAGCGCCATTTGATGCTACATCACCGTAGCCGACAGCGCCCAACGAGATCTACCCCACGAGGCATACGCCACTGCATCATGATTTACATGCAACATGTGTACAAGGTACACACGAGTTATACACAACGGCTCGACAGGCCAACATGCATAGGAACATGTTGCCAAGCATCGACACTCAACGACAAATGAGTAATGTACACACTCAATACCATGTCAATGGTATGACGCAGCCAACAATACATAAGATGTCGACACTCACACAAACTTCAATTATAGTGAAGTCGACCAAGCAGAACTAGCCACGACAATCATGCCGACTGCATGACGCATCAACGAACCCGATGACATCTTGCCAGCCATGCTATACACACACATACATGGTAATACAGCAACTCAAAATTACTATTATTATTATAATTATTCTTATTATATTCTAAGTTTATTCTCTATAAGTTATACGCATACATTGAATTACATGCAATAAGAATTGTATAGAACATAACAGTTATAGCTAAATGGCTACGACGAATGTTACGAATTATTGTTCTCGAAAGATCGGGGCATACATTTAAAATATTATAAAATCATACGATCTAATACCAATTAACATTTGCATACTCACGTATTTACATTCTCTCTAATACATACTTACTTTATTGTTAATACTATAACAAATCCTACTCACTACACATTTTTGTAATAGTATGTATGAAACATCACTGGCAGCAGCCAACACCTAGTTATAAGTTGAAATGAAAAATAAAATTTAGTCTTGGATAGAGGTTCAAACCGAACAGACGTCGTTTTATTTCTGCAGCGCATGGAACAGGTAACAAGACGAGCGAACATTTTTAATTGCTCCTACATCCCTTCCAATTTTGAGTTGTGTTTCTGTCCGTTGGGCCAGATCGGTCCGCTCAGTCTCGCAAACTCACGCTGCTCTACACGAGTATAAATCATCCTAAAAGTGACCCTTGCCTTCGAGGTGCGCTGTTGTCCGTTGGGCCAGATCGGTCCGTTCAACATCATTCTCATCCGTGCTCTCCACGAGAATCTAGTTGTCCCAGAGTGAGTCTCCTTACCTTGAGGGGTGTTGCTGTCCGTTGGGCCAGATCGGTTCGCTCAGCTCCACTCTTACAGCGCTCTTCACGAGTGACACTCTGCATCCGCTTCCCCTCTCATACATCGAGTAGTGTTGCTGTCCGTTGGGCCAGATCGGTCCGTTCAGCAGCGCTCTCACACACACTCTCAACGACTATCGTTCCTATCCCTCTCGCCCCCTGCTCCTCTCACACGACCGACAAGGACAGACACGCGACGGAGCGCTAGGAATCCGATTAGAGGTCAACACGGTCATACATCGAGTGTATGCCACGGAAAATCATCCGATTTTGAGAAGCACAGGCAAGTGGCCAGAGCCACCATAGGGTAGCGGTGAAATACCGCTGAAGAAGAATATTCTCAACTAACCAAGACGTGCAGCGAAGATTTTGGGCCTGTCACCACCACCAAGGTCACCTCTGTTACACAAATTTTGAGGTTATCCGACCTGTCAGTGACACAGCCCCAGTAAAATCGCCAGCCAACCACTCGCCAGCATCGCCGTCCATCTTGAGACGTGCCGAGCCAGGTTCACGAAGCACCCTCTAGCACTGAAGGGCCTAGAGGGGAACCGCTGGCCAAACCAACTGCGATATCCGCAACGCAAATTTAACAACAACAACAACAAACAGACCTTACCAACAAGGTCGAGCGACCTGGAAATCCTCCAACCAGGTCGTCTTGTAAGGACCCTGCACAGCCGCTGAGGATACCTCAGCAACTTAGCTGTGACGACCAGGAGGTTCGTTACAAGTGGCGCCCGAACAGGGACTCTGCGGGACAATATCGCAGTGTCCCATCTACACAACGCAACGAAAAAAAAATCTACACATCAGAGAAAAAAAAAAAAAACGAACACACACAACAAAAATATAAGCGAACAAAATCCTACGCACCGAGAATATATACATTACGAAAATATATTCTAATCTTCGAAGAACACCATTAAATCAGCAGAAGTATACATATTTAATAAAAATATATATTTGCAAGAAGAGTCCAAGATACAGAGCAAGTCATCGATCATCGGCTCCCCCTAACAAACCAATAAACCAACGACCAGCACTTCGAAGTGAAGTCACGAATCAACACATATACTACACAAGAAAACCAACAAAACACAACGAAAATGAATACAATAAGGACGTCATGGGTATACAGTCTACGTAAAGACGAACTCCTTACGTATATCAGGGAGTTCTGTCTCGATGAGGCTGGCACCGTCGACGAGCTGCGAAAAAAGCTCGCAACCCACATCAATGACGGCCAACATGACCAGAAAGACGTAAAGCGGTTGCTAGAACTCGAAAGTAAGCACACGAGGGCCGTGTCTCCAGCTTTACCAAACAACGACGATAGCGGAAACGACACCTCACAGCAGCGAACAGCCGCCACCGGACAAACAGCATACTACAACGCTTATCATCAAGAAGTGCCCCATTATAGAACGGGCCCATTCGAAGTCACTTCCTACCCCGCCACCATGAACATTGTTAGGAAGTGGGGCCTCAAATATGACGACGGACAAGACCCCATCAATTTCGTGGAAGCAGTTGAGGAATTGGCCGAGGCCTACGGCATTTCAATCGACCTCGCACCCCGCACCATGCCAGAGCTCCTACGAGGTAAGGCACTAATTTGGTACCGCAACAACAAACAACCGTGGACCACATGGGCGACATTCAAGGCGAGCTTTCTACAGTTCTTCTTGCCGCCACGATATCTCGAATGCCTTGAGGATGACGTCAGGCGAAGAGAGCAAGGCCTACACGAACAGTTCAGCGATTACTTACTGGCCATCCAGGCCATGATGCATCATGCTGGCTATACGAAGGCACAGGAATTGGAGCGAGTATACAGAAATTTGCGCCATGAGTACCAGTTATATATACGTCGCAGCGATTTTAACTCTCTCGAAGAACTTACCACGCTAGCCAAGGAGTTTGAACGTCTCAACAACAAACGCAGTGACTCGAGGCCAGATATCAGATCATCCACCAGTAACTATATGCCACAATACGAGACACCACGGCCACGTGAAAGTCGGTACACCACAAGCGCACGAGAAGAGCCGAGGGTCAGCGCACAAGCATGCAGACGATGCGCCAGAGAAGGTCACCGCTCCGAACAGTGCAGAAACCGCCAAGTGCTTTTCTGCTGGGATTGTGGTAGGCGAAATATCAAAACAATTGATTGCTGTCGACAGAACGCGGGAAACTTCAACGGACCACGCCGAGATTAGGGGCGAGCGTGGTCAATAACTCTTCGAGCTGAGCCAGTAATGTCAAATCGAGCGACAACACAGACAAACGCCAACGTGAGTAGGTCACAAGAGCCAAGAAAAGAACCAGGCCTTCCAGCATCAACGACGACCAAGTGCCCTACTGCGCTATTATACGAAATGGCAGCGGAGTATAACCTAGCGGAATGGGATACGAGCCTATTGTCAGGTTTTACGACATATTTTCCACAACAAACGTATGATACGCCCACACATACGAAGCCACGCAAGCCAAGGAAGCGCAAGCCACGACGCAAGATAGAACTACTAGAATCTCATGCTTACACACTTCCGCCACCGCTAGCTAAAGCAACTTTCGAAACGCTTTGGGATCAAGTACATGCGAAACCAGCCGAAATTCAGGTG
This sequence comes from Coremacera marginata, assembly GCA_914767935.1. Lineage (NCBI taxonomy): Eukaryota > Metazoa > Arthropoda > Insecta > Diptera > Sciomyzidae > Coremacera > Coremacera marginata. The sequence goes on from OU612044.1 coordinate 97,641,251, forward strand.
AAAGTAACTTCACGCGATGACCAACATGTGGTGACAGCCAAAAACCCACATACACCGCGACAAGACATCCAGCCGCCAACTTCATCTCTAACTGCCCAACAGACACCAACAGTGGCCCCACGAGAAACTCAAGTCGAACAAAATGCGGCAAGCCGAGTGGAAAATGAGACAGGCACTTTATCGTCAACGATTCAATCACATCCAAAGCCAGAGCAGGTGCCACAAGTCGAGCTGGTGCCATCAAGCCAGACACAAGCGGCCACATACGATCTTCAACAAAGCCTAGTGCCAGCAACGCCAGCATGCCAACTGGTCTCATGTAAACCCCAACAAGATCTGGATTTATCGGTACAAGCTGTGCCGATTACTTGCATACTACAGTCCGATATGCAACCAGACACATTACCAACCACTCCAGAATCAGGTGACGCCCAGCCACATACAAACGACCCAGTGCCACAGCGAGTTGCATTCGATTCACAACAACGCACTGCGCCAGAAGCACCAATCAAAGCAGACGAGGAACAAGCTAACGACAGGTCACCAGAGGCACTAACGAAGAACCAACTTCCTCAGGAAAAATCGTCAGAAGAAACTACAGATGATCCCACGCTACACGTCGAGACGAAGGCACACATCCAAATACACGTCGAAGAGCCTTCAGTACCACCAACAAAACAGTGCCCACATCAAATAGAGGTACTAACGGAGTTCGCACAGCTCCACACAAGTCCACTGGTAGCACTGACAGATAATCCAGAGCACGTTCGCCCACCAGAGCCACCTGTCATCAAATTACCCGCTACAGACGAATTAGCGGATCAGAGCGAGCATCATGTTAGGTTACCAGAGCCACCTGACATTCGAGCGCCTAGTAAAGATGAATCAACAGATCAATGTGAGCATCAGACGAGGACGACGAAGCCACCTGATATACAAGTGTTTATTAAAGACGAAACAGTAGATCAACAAGAATGTCATGCCAGACCACCAGGGCCACCCGATATCCAAGTACACACCAAAAGCAACGCAGGCCGGCGTGAGCGTCATGCTAGGCCACCAGAGCCACCTGACATTCAAGAAGAAGAAATAGAACATTGTACCAAGCTATCCAACTCTCCGGTACGTCAGAAACAACAGCACGCTAGACCACCAGAGCCACCTGACTCTCAAGAAGAACACATTGGAAGCAATTCATCTCAGCAGAAGGCCAACAGTGGCCAAATTACTATAAACCGACGCCCCAGGGGCAAGATCAAACATTTTCCTAGCCACAACGACCGTTTCAACATAGCCACATGGATAATTTCACTGATACGGGTGAAAAAGGGGCCTTTCAAGAGACTTCTGTTAACGATGACCTTGGCTTTTCTTCTAATAACTGCTAATGGACTAACAACTACTACCGAAACTGCACCGAAGAACATGGAAATCCCACATACGATGAAATCCCGAGGGTGTGCCTTCATCAAAGTTACACCACCCACACTAAGTTCTTCAGATCATCTTCAATACGGTCTTCTTAACACGACCCGCTCTAACGCGGAAACTCATGCATGCCGAGATCTGTGGGATCCTGGAATCGACGAACCAAGCAACGCAGCAACAAAATCTATCATTTTTCTTGCGCGGCACCACCCGCGTTAAAAACTGGGATCCGCGGCACCATCCGCGTCACCAACTGGGATCCGCGGCACCATCCGCGTCACCAACTGGGATCCGCAGCACCAGCTGCGTCAAAAATTGGGATCAGCGGCACCAACCGCGTCACCAACTGGCACCAGCAGCAACGCCTGCCACACTACACTGCAGCCAGCAGCCATACCTGCCGCTCTTAGCTGCAGTCAGCAGCAGCATCTGCCAATCTAAACTGCAAGCCAGCAGCAACGCCTGCCTCAATAAACTGTAGCCAGCAGCCATACCTGCCGCTCTAAACTGCAGTCAGCAGCCGCATCTGCCAATCTAAACTGCAAACCAGCAGCCGCACCTGCCAATCTAAACTGCAAGCCAGCAGCAACGCCTGCCACTCTAAACTACAGCCCACAGCCAGCGGCTAAATACCAAATTGCAACAAACACGTCAAACTACTACGAGCTCAGTCACTACAAGGAACCTTAAGACGCAGCAAATAATGACTACCAGAAACAGTCATTACGAGTGGCCAACATCGTCACCCAGCATTGCAAAGTCGTTTCAAGTAGTATGCAAGAGGTTGACACATCCAAACACACGCAAACCGATACAAGAGGGTATCATTTTTCTTGCGCGGCACCACCCGCGTTAAAAACTGGGATCCGCAGTACCAACTGCGTCAACAAAAGGAGTCCACAGCAGTACCTGCGCAAACAACTACCGTCTTCTCAGCATAACCATACATAACAACTACCACAGTTTTCCCAACATCGCCATGAATAGTGCTTTAAATAGTTGCACCAGAAAATTCATGGTAATCATACAAAATAATTACCACAATCGTCGCAACATCGCCACGAACAGCACAATCATACTTGTGCCAGAAAACACGCAACCAGCAACGACAGTTTTCCATCATCATTATTTGCAGCGCAGATAATAGAAAACTCACGTCAACTTACTCACGTCAACAACATATGTCAAAGTTAACAACATATGTCAAACAAATCAACAAATTTGCATCATATGCCCAACGAGACAACGAATCCGCAACATTGGTCAACAAGGCAATAAATCAACAATGAACTGTCCAACAGCTACAGGCCACAAGAAGACAACAGTTCCGGCCTCAGAAGCGTTGAAGAAAACGCTTACAAACACCCGCAACTTCAAACACGCTCGCCTACTCAAGATCAACGAATTTGCACTCAAGAACATCACACAGGTCTCACAACACGACAACTGCACTAAAATGTGAAGCTGGTAACGCCGAGTTCTGCAAACTCCAGGAGCTTCGAAATATAAATTTGAAAACGCAACAACCATTACAGTTTGTGCCAGCCATAACACAACATCGTAAGTACATCCCCAGCAAATTTATTCAAATCGTCGAATCTACCACGCCATACTATAAGTGCAAGTGAAAATATTAACGCAACAAGTTAATTATAACAGACATTGGTTGCAATAACATTAATATTTGTGAAAGTGCAAAATAAAGTGAGCAAATCGCCACAGCAGGCGAAGTACCAGTGACAAAAAAATAATTTAACCTCAAATTCGCGGACATTTGTTGTCATAAAACAACAAGCGAAATCTTGAAGTTTGTGCGTCCAAACAGAATGGACAAGTTTAAACAATCCAAAGAAGTGTTTGAGAAGCGGGTCAAGGAGATGATGGCAAAGCAGAGCCAGAGCATTCTACTGGCTGAACCATTACCACAACCGCCAGCAGCTAAAAGACCACGACGGAATGCAAGTAGACACCCACAACCAGCAGCAGGCGTAGAACACGTTAGCGCCATACGCCCAGGACAGCTGGAAATGTCTAGCCGCACCACAAGCGGCGCAAAGCATCAACGTAGCCGACCATCTACCACGTCAAAAAATTGTGAGAGCCAACACAGCAGCTCACAAACAGCTAGCGGCCTAGCTACACACGAGACAGCCACATCAACGGCCATCGCCATAGCAGCGATAAACCTCTCGAGCGATGAGGACGATCTACAAGAAGGTAACCTCTTCATATACCCACCAGGGCCGGGCGGTATCACAATCACTCTACAAGATTACCACTGCCTCGCTACAGGAAACTTCCTTAACGACCGCATCGTCGAATTTTACATACATTGGGTTCGGCGCATTCTCGAGTTACGGGGTCGTGCAGATGATTTTTATATCTGCAATCCATTCTTCTATGAACGACTCGTACAAACGAAAGCGGTACCCAACGACACACCATATACGCTTGGACAGCGCCGCCACGCCGGCGTACAGAAGTGGACACGGAAGCAGGACATATTTACGAAGAAATTCGTACTCGTACCAATTAACGAGAAGAAGCATTGGTTCTTAGCAATAATATGTTTTCCTGCTCTCAATGGAAGGAGATATTACGACGCACCTACTCCCACCACAACGACCAACAAGCACCCGATCATGCAACCGATGATTTTGCTGATGGATTCGCTAGCCACAACAGACAGATCTCACGTCTTCAATCCACTTCGCAGCTATCTCGAGCATGAGTTCCGCGCCAAGCGACCAGGACAACAGGCCAAGAATTTCTCAGCAAATTACTTGCCAGGCCACCGGGTGAAAGTACCACAACAACACAACCTGACCGACTGTGGGTTATATATGCACCAGTACATCGAAAGCTTTGTATGCGATCCTTTTGTTGACTATGAACCACCCTTTCAATACGACACATGGTTCACAGAAGCAGTCATAGGCAACAAACGTCGCCAGGTCAGTGCCATCATGCAGGAATTAGCAGGGAGGGCCCTGCCAAGCATTCCACTACCCGAACTACTACAAGAAGTCTCCAGCAGCCATACGAGCGTGCAGCAGGCGGTACCCAACCAACCGTCTCCCACACAACAGGCAGTACAAGCCCTCGACACTCATCATCCAACATCGATCGTAGCAGCAGAGTCGCAACAAGACGAAGTACCCCTCATCCAGCGGGCACAAACCAAACAGGGCGCCTCATTCAAGGATCAGGGTGTTGACAACGTCAGCAGCAGCAGCGACCAAGGCAGCACGAAAGTAGAACGAACCTCAGCGAGTAACCACGATGTAGGTAATGACAGCGACTCTACAGAAGAGTGCCTAGGCTGGTTACTAGAGCCTGAACTCCCAGAGCTCCCGACCACTAGCGATAAGACACTCGCACCAGCAGAGGTAAGCAGCAGTAGTGCCAAACCACAAGACAAAATCCGTCAGCCATGCCACGACAGCTGCCACGAATTGGTGATACCCGCCGAACTGCAGCAACGCATTGCAGACGCAGAAGCACGGAGAAGGCGGCGGCAGCGAATCAACTTCAAAGTCAACATCGAAGGTACCTGCTACACCGTGCAAATAAGCCGCAGCGGGAATGTGAAGATTTCTTTTCCCCGGCCGACGTAAAGGGGGGTGTGACGAACCTATTTCGTGGAAATAGGCCCCCACAATTGATACGCAAAGTTAGACGTGGATACGCCAGACGTATAGCGCCATTTGATGCTACATCACCGTAGCCGACAGCGCCCAACGAGATCTACCCCACGAGGCATACGCCACTGCATCATGATTTACATGCAACATGTGTACAAGGTACACACGAGTTATACACAACGGCTCGACAGGCCAACATGCATAGGAACATGTTGCCAAGCATCGACACTCAACGACAAATGAGTAATGTACACACTCAATACCATGTCAATGGTATGACGCAGCCAACAATACATAAGATGTCGACACTCACACAAACTTCAATTATAGTGAAGTCGACCAAGCAGAACTAGCCACGACAATCATGCCGACTGCATGACGCATCAACGAACCCGATGACATCTTGCCAGCCATGCTATACACACACATACATGGTAATACAGCAACTCAAAATTACTATTATTATTATAATTATTCTTATTATATTCTAAGTTTATTCTCTATAAGTTATACGCATACATTGAATTACATGCAATAAGAATTGTATAGAACATAACAGTTATAGCTAAATGGCTACGACGAATGTTACGAATTATTGTTCTCGAAAGATCGGGGCATACATTTAAAATATTATAAAATCATACGATCTAATACCAATTAACATTTGCATACTCACGTATTTACATTCTCTCTAATACATACTTACTTTATTGTTAATACTATAACAAATCCTACTCACTACACATTTTTGTAATAGTATGTATGAAACATCACTGGCAGCAGCCAACACCTAGTTATAAGTTGAAATGAAAAATAAAATTTAGTCTTGGATAGAGGTTCAAACCGAACAGACGTCGTTTTATTTCTGCAGCGCATGGAACAGGTAACAAGACGAGCGAACATTTTTAATTGCTCCTACATCCCTTCCAATTTTGAGTTGTGTTTCTGTCCGTTGGGCCAGATCGGTCCGCTCAGTCTCGCAAACTCACGCTGCTCTACACGAGTATAAATCATCCTAAAAGTGACCCTTGCCTTCGAGGTGCGCTGTTGTCCGTTGGGCCAGATCGGTCCGTTCAACATCATTCTCATCCGTGCTCTCCACGAGAATCTAGTTGTCCCAGAGTGAGTCTCCTTACCTTGAGGGGTGTTGCTGTCCGTTGGGCCAGATCGGTTCGCTCAGCTCCACTCTTACAGCGCTCTTCACGAGTGACACTCTGCATCCGCTTCCCCTCTCATACATCGAGTAGTGTTGCTGTCCGTTGGGCCAGATCGGTCCGTTCAGCAGCGCTCTCACACACACTCTCAACGACTATCGTTCCTATCCCTCTCGCCCCCTGCTCCTCTCACACGACCGACAAGGACAGACACGCGACGGAGCGCTAGGAATCCGATTAGAGGTCAACACGGTCATACATCGAGTGTATGCCACGGAAAATCATCCGATTTTGAGAAGCACAGGCAAGTGGCCAGAGCCACCATAGGGTAGCGGTGAAATACCGCTGAAGAAGAATATTCTCAACTAACCAAGACGTGCAGCGAAGATTTTGGGCCTGTCACCACCACCAAGGTCACCTCTGTTACACAAATTTTGAGGTTATCCGACCTGTCAGTGACACAGCCCCAGTAAAATCGCCAGCCAACCACTCGCCAGCATCGCCGTCCATCTTGAGACGTGCCGAGCCAGGTTCACGAAGCACCCTCTAGCACTGAAGGGCCTAGAGGGGAACCGCTGGCCAAACCAACTGCGATATCCGCAACGCAAATTTAACAACAACAACAACAAACAGACCTTACCAACAAGGTCGAGCGACCTGGAAATCCTCCAACCAGGTCGTCTTGTAAGGACCCTGCACAGCCGCTGAGGATACCTCAGCAACTTAGCTGTGACGACCAGGAGGTTCGTTACAAGTGGCGCCCGAACAGGGACTCTGCGGGACAATATCGCAGTGTCCCATCTACACAACGCAACGAAAAAAAAATCTACACATCAGAGAAAAAAAAAAAAAACGAACACACACAACAAAAATATAAGCGAACAAAATCCTACGCACCGAGAATATATACATTACGAAAATATATTCTAATCTTCGAAGAACACCATTAAATCAGCAGAAGTATACATATTTAATAAAAATATATATTTGCAAGAAGAGTCCAAGATACAGAGCAAGTCATCGATCATCGGCTCCCCCTAACAAACCAATAAACCAACGACCAGCACTTCGAAGTGAAGTCACGAATCAACACATATACTACACAAGAAAACCAACAAAACACAACGAAAATGAATACAATAAGGACGTCATGGGTATACAGTCTACGTAAAGACGAACTCCTTACGTATATCAGGGAGTTCTGTCTCGATGAGGCTGGCACCGTCGACGAGCTGCGAAAAAAGCTCGCAACCCACATCAATGACGGCCAACATGACCAGAAAGACGTAAAGCGGTTGCTAGAACTCGAAAGTAAGCACACGAGGGCCGTGTCTCCAGCTTTACCAAACAACGACGATAGCGGAAACGACACCTCACAGCAGCGAACAGCCGCCACCGGACAAACAGCATACTACAACGCTTATCATCAAGAAGTGCCCCATTATAGAACGGGCCCATTCGAAGTCACTTCCTACCCCGCCACCATGAACATTGTTAGGAAGTGGGGCCTCAAATATGACGACGGACAAGACCCCATCAATTTCGTGGAAGCAGTTGAGGAATTGGCCGAGGCCTACGGCATTTCAATCGACCTCGCACCCCGCACCATGCCAGAGCTCCTACGAGGTAAGGCACTAATTTGGTACCGCAACAACAAACAACCGTGGACCACATGGGCGACATTCAAGGCGAGCTTTCTACAGTTCTTCTTGCCGCCACGATATCTCGAATGCCTTGAGGATGACGTCAGGCGAAGAGAGCAAGGCCTACACGAACAGTTCAGCGATTACTTACTGGCCATCCAGGCCATGATGCATCATGCTGGCTATACGAAGGCACAGGAATTGGAGCGAGTATACAGAAATTTGCGCCATGAGTACCAGTTATATATACGTCGCAGCGATTTTAACTCTCTCGAAGAACTTACCACGCTAGCCAAGGAGTTTGAACGTCTCAACAACAAACGCAGTGACTCGAGGCCAGATATCAGATCATCCACCAGTAACTATATGCCACAATACGAGACACCACGGCCACGTGAAAGTCGGTACACCACAAGCGCACGAGAAGAGCCGAGGGTCAGCGCACAAGCATGCAGACGATGCGCCAGAGAAGGTCACCGCTCCGAACAGTGCAGAAACCGCCAAGTGCTTTTCTGCTGGGATTGTGGTAGGCGAAATATCAAAACAATTGATTGCTGTCGACAGAACGCGGGAAACTTCAACGGACCACGCCGAGATTAGGGGCGAGCGTGGTCAATAACTCTTCGAGCTGAGCCAGTAATGTCAAATCGAGCGACAACACAGACAAACGCCAACGTGAGTAGGTCACAAGAGCCAAGAAAAGAACCAGGCCTTCCAGCATCAACGACGACCAAGTGCCCTACTGCGCTATTATACGAAATGGCAGCGGAGTATAACCTAGCGGAATGGGATACGAGCCTATTGTCAGGTTTTACGACATATTTTCCACAACAAACGTATGATACGCCCACACATACGAAGCCACGCAAGCCAAGGAAGCGCAAGCCACGACGCAAGATAGAACTACTAGAATCTCATGCTTACACACTTCCGCCACCGCTAGCTAAAGCAACTTTCGAAACGCTTTGGGATCAAGTACATGCGAAACCAGCCGAAATTCAGGTGAAAGTAACTTCACGCGATGACCAACATGTGGTGACAGCCAAAAACCCACATACACCGCGACAAGACATCCAGCCGCCAACTTCATCTCTAACTGCCCAACAGACACCAACAGTGGCCCCACGAGAAACTCAAGTCGAACAAAATGCGGCAAGCCGAGTGGAAAATGAGACAGGCACTTTATCGTCAACGATTCAATCACATCCAAAGCCAGAGCAGGTGCCACAAGTCGAGCTGGTGCCATCAAGCCAGACACAAGCGGCCACATACGATCTTCAACAAAGCCTAGTGCCAGCAACGCCAGCATGCCAACTGGTCTCATGTAAACCCCAACAAGATCTGGATTTATCGGTACAAGCTGTGCCGATTACTTGCATACTACAGTCCGATATGCAACCAGACACATTACCAACCACTCCAGAATCAGGTGACGCCCAGCCACATACAAACGACCCAGTGCCACAGCGAGTTGCATTCGATTCACAACAACGCACTGCGCCAGAAGCACCAATCAAAGCAGACGAGGAACAAGCTAACGACAGGTCACCAGAGGCACTAACGAAGAACCAACTTCCTCAGGAAAAATCGTCAGAAGAAACTACAGATGATCCCACGCTACACGTCGAGACGAAGGCTCACATCCAAATACACGTCGAAGAGCCTTCAGTACCACCAACAAAACAGTGCCCACATCAAATAGAGGTACTAACGGAGTTCGCACAGCTCCACACAAGTCCACTGGTAGCACTGACAGATAATCCAGAGCACGTTCGCCCACCAGAGCCACCTGTCATCAAATTACCCGCTACAGACGAATTAGCGGATCAGAGCGAGCATCATGTTAGGTTACCAGAGCCACCTGACATTCGAGCGCCTAGTAAAGATGAATCAACAGATCAATGTGAGCATCAGACGAGGACGACGAAGCCACCTGATATACAAGTGTTTATTAAAGACGAAACAGTAGATCAACAAGAATGTCATGCCAGACCACCAGGGCCACCCGATATCCAAGTACACACCAAAAGCAACGCAGGCCGGCGTGAGCGTCATGCTAGGCCACCAGAGCCACCTGACATTCAAGAAGAAGAAATAGAACATTGTACCAAGCTATCCAACTCTCCGGTACGTCAGAAACAACAGCACGCTAGACCACCAGAGCCACCTGACTCTCAAGAAGAACACATTGGAAGCAATTCATCTCAGCAGAAGGCCAACAGTGGCCAAATTACTATAAACCGACGCCCCAGGGGCAAGATCAAACATTTTCCTAGCCACAACGACCGTTTCAACATAGCCACATGGATAATTTCACTGATACGGGTGAAAAAGGGGCCTTTCAAGAGACTTCTGTTAACGATGACCTTGGCTTTTCTTCTAATAACTGCTAATGGACTAACAACTACTACCGAAACTGCACCGAAGAACATGGAAATTCCACATACGATGAAATCCCGAGGGTGTGCCTTCATCAAAGTTACACCACCCACACTAAGTTCTTCAGATCATCTTCAATACGGTCTTCTTAACACGACCCGCTCTAACGCGGAAACTCATGCATGCCGAGATCTGTGGGATCCTGGAATCGACGAACCAAGCAACGCAGCAACAAAATCTATCATTTTTCTTGCGCGGCACCACCCGCGTTAAAAACTGGGATCCGCGGCACCATCCGCGTCACCAACTGGGATCCGCGGCACCATCCGCGTCACCAACTGGGATCCGCAGCACCAGCTGCGTCAAAAATTGGGATCAGCGGCACCAACCGCGTCACCAACTGGCACCAGCAGCAACGCCTGCCACACTACACTGCAGCCAGCAGCCATACCTGCCGCTCTTAGCTGCAGTCAGCAGCAGCATCTGCCAATCTAAACTGCAAGCCAGCAGCAACGCCTGCCTCAATAAACTGTAGCCAGCAGCCATACCTGCCGCTCTAAACTGCAGTCAGCAGCCGCATCTGCCAATCTAAACTGCAAACCAGCAGCCGCACCTGCCAATCTAAACTGCAAGCCAGCAGCAACGCCTGCCACTCTAAACTACAGCCCACAGCCAGCGGCTAAATACCAAATTGCAACAAACACGTCAAACTACTACGAGCTCAGTCACTACAAGGAACCTTAAGACGCAGCAAATAATGACTACCAGAAACAGTCATTACGAGTGGCCAACATCGTCACCCAGCATTGCAAAGTCGTTTCAAGTAGTATGCAAGAGGTTGACACATCCAAACACACGCAAACCGATACAAGAGGGTATCATTTTTCTTGCGCGGCACCACCCGCGTTAAAAACTGGGATCCGCAGTACCAACTGCGTCAACAAAAGGAGTCCACAGCAGTACCTGCGCAAACAACTACCGTCTTCTCAGCATAACCATACATAACAACTACCACAGTTTTCCCAACATCGCCATGAATAGTGCTTTAAATAGTTGCACCAGAAAATTCATGGTAATCATACAAAATAATTACCACAATCGTCGCAACATCGCCACGAACAGCACAATCATACTTGTGCCAGAAAACACGCAACCAGCAACGACAGTTTTCCATCATCATTATTTGCAGCGCAGATAATAGAAAACTCACGTCAACTTACTCACGTCAACAACATATGTCAAAGTTAACAACATATGTCAAACAAATCAACAAATTTGCATCATATGCCCAACGAGACAACGAATCCGCAACATTGGTCAACAAGGCAATAAATCAACAATGAACTGTCCAACAGCTACAGGCCACAAGAAGACAACAGTTCCGGCCTCAGAAGCGTTGAAGAAAACGCTTACAAACACCCGCAACTTCAAACACGCTCGCCTACTCAAGATCAACGAATTTGCACTCAAGAACATCACACAGGTCTCACAACACGACAACTGCACTAAAATGTGAAGCTGGTAACGCCGAGTTCTGCAAACTCCAGGAGCTTCGAAATATAAATTTGAAAACGCAACAACCATTACAGTTTGTGCCAGCCATAACACAACATCGTAAGTACATCCCCAGCAAATTTATTCAAATCGTCGAATCTACCACGCCATACTATAAGTGCAAGTGAAAATATTAACGCAACAAGTTAATTATAACAGACATTGGTTGCAATAACATTAATATTTGTGAAAGTGCAAAATAAAGTGAGCAAATCGCCACAGCAGGCGAAGTACCAGTGACAAAAAAATAATTTAACCTCAAATTCGCGGACATTTGTTGTCATAAAACAACAAGCGAAATCTTGAAGTTTGTGCGTCCAAACAGAATGGACAAGTTTAAACAATCCAAAGAAGTGTTTGAGAAGCGGGTCAAGGAGATGATGGCAAAGCAGAGCCAGAGCATTCTACTGGCTGAACCATTACCACAACCGCCAGCAGCTAAAAGACCACGACGGAATGCAAGTAGACACCCACAACCAGCAGCAGGCGTAGAACACGTTAGCGCCATACGCCCAGGACAGCTGGAAATGTCTAGCCGCACCACAAGCGGCGCAAAGCATCAACGTAGCCGACCATCTACCACGTCAAAAAATTGTGAGAGCCAACACAGCAGCTCACAAACAGCTAGCGGCCTAGCTACACACGAGACAGCCACATCAACGGCCATCGCCATAGCAGCGATAAACCTCTCGAGCGATGAGGACGATCTACAAGAAGGTAACCTCTTCATATACCCACCAGGGCCGGGCGGTATCACAATCACTCTACAAGATTACCACTGCCTCGCTACAGGAAACTTCCTTAACGACCGCATCGTCGAATTTTACATACATTGGGTTCGGCGCATTCTCGAGTTACGGGGTCGTGCAGATGATTTTTATATCTGCAATCCATTCTTCTATGAACGACTCGTACAAACGAAAGCGGTACCCAACGACACACCATATACGCTTGGACAGCGCCGCCACGCCGGCGTACAGAAGTGGACACGGAAGCAGGACATATTTACGAAGAAATTCGTACTCGTACCAATTAACGAGAAGAAGCATTGGTTCTTAGCAATAATATGTTTTCCTGCTCTCAATGGAAGGAGATATTACGACGCACCTACTCCCACCACAACGACCAACAAGCACCCGATCATGCAACCGATGATTTTGCTGATGGATTCGCTAGCCACAACAGACAGATCTCACGTCTTCAATCCACTTCGCAGCTATCTCGAGCATGAGTTCCGCGCCAAGCGACCAGGACAACAGGCCAAGAATTTCTCAGCAAATTACTTGCCAGGCCACCGGGTGAAAGTACCACAACAACACAACCTGACCGACTGTGGGTTATATATGCACCAGTACATCGAAAGCTTTGTATGCGATCCTTTTGTTGACTATGAACCACCCTTTCAATACGACACATGGTTCACAGAAGCAGTCATAGGCAACAAACGTCGCCAGGTCAGTGCCATCATGCAGGAATTAGCAGGGAGGGCCCTGCCAAGCATTCCACTACCCGAACTACTACAAGAAGTCTCCAGCAGCCATACGAGCGTGCAGCAGGCGGTACCCAACCAACCGTCTCCCACACAACAGGCAGTACAAGCCCTCGACACTCATCATCCAACATCGATCGTAGCAGCAGAGTCGCAACAAGACGAAGTACCCCTCATCCAGCGGGCACAAACCAAACAGGGCGCCTCATTCAAGGATCAGGGTGTTGACAACGTCAGCAGCAGCAGCGACCAAGGCAGCACGAAAGTAGAACGAACCTCAGCGAGTAACCACGATGTAGGTAATGACAGCGACTCTACAGAAGAGTGCCTAGGCTGGTTACTAGAGCCTGAACTCCCAGAGCTCCCGACCACTAGCGATAAGACACTCGCACCAGCAGAGGTAAGCAGCAGTAGTGCCAAACCACAAGACAAAATCCGTCAGCCATGCCACGACAGCTGCCACGAATTGGTGATACCCGCCGAACTGCAGCAACGCATTGCAGACGCAGAAGCACGGAGAAGGCGGCGGCAGCGAATCAACTTCAAAGTCAACATCGAAGGTACCTGCTACACCGTGCAAATAAGCCGCAGCGGGAATGTGAAGATTTCTTTTCCCCGGCCGACGTAAAGGGGGGTGTGACGAACCTATTTCGTGGAAATAGGCCCCCACAATTGATACGCAAAGTTAGACGTGGATACGCCAGACGTATAGCGCCATTTGATGCTACATCACCGTAGCCGACAGCGCCCAACGAGATCTACCCCACGAGGCATACGCCACTGCATCATGATTTACATGCAACATGTGTACAAGGTACACACGAGTTATACACAACGGCTCGACAGGCCAACATGCATAGGAACATGTTGCCAAGCATCGACACTCAACGACAAATGAGTAATGTACACACTCAATACCATGTCAATGGTATGACGCAGCCAACAATACATAAGATGTCGACACTCACACAAACTTCAATTATAGTGAAGTCGACCAAGCAGAACTAGCCACGACAATCATGCCGACTGCATGACGCATCAACGAACCCGATGACATCTTGCCAGCCATGCTATACACACACATACATGGTAATACAGCAACTCAAAATTACTATTATTATTATAATTATTCTTATTATATTCTAAGTTAATTCTCTATAAGTTATACGCATACATTGAATTACATGCAATAAGAATTGTATAGAACATAACAGTTATAGCTAAATGGCTACGACGAATGTTACGAATTATTGTTCTCGAAAGATCGGGGCATACATTTAAAATATTATAAAATCATACGATCTAATACCAATTAACATTTGCATACTCACGTATTTACATTCTCTCTAATACATACTTACTTTATTGTTAATACTATAACAAATCCTACTCACTACACATTTTTGTAATAGTATGTATGAAACATCACTGGCAGCAGCCAACACCTAGTTATAAGTTGAAATGAAAAATAAAATTTAGTCTTGGATAGAGCTTCAAACCGAACAGACGTCGTTTTATTTCTGCAGCGCATGGAACAGGTAACAAGACGAGCGAACATTTTTAATTGCTCCTACATCCCTTCCAATTTTGAGTTGTGTTTCTGTCCGTTGGGCCAGATCGGTCCGCTCAGTCTCGCAAACTCACGCTGCTCTACACGAGTATAAATCATCCTAAAAGTGACCCTTGCCTTCGAGGTGCGCTGTTGTCCGTTGGGCCAGATCGGTCCGTTCAACATCATTCTCATCCGTGCTCTCCACGAGAATCTAGTTGTCCCAGAGTGAGTCTCCTTACCTTGAGGGGTGTTGCTGTCCGTTGGGCCAGATCGGTTCGCTCAGCTCCACTCTTACAGCGCTCTTCACGAGTGACACTCTGCATCCGCTTCCCCTCTCATACATCGAGTAGTGTTGCTGTCCGTTGGGCCAGATCGGTCCGTTCAGCAGCGCTCTCACACACACTCTCAACGACTATCGTTCCTATCCCTCTCGCCCCCTGCTCCTCTCACACGACCGACAAGGACAGACACGCGACGGAGCGCTAGGAATCCGATTAGAGGTCAACACGGTCATACATCGAGTGTATGCCACGGAAAATCATCCGATTTTGAGAAGCACAGGCTAGTGGCCAGAGCCACCATAGGGTAGCGGTGGAATACCGCTGAAGAAGAATATTCTCAACTAACCAAGACTTGCAGCGAAGATTTTGGGCCTGTCACCACCACCAAGGTCACCTCTGTTACACAAATTTTGAGGTTATCCGACCTGTCAGTGACACAGCCCCAGTAAAATCGCCAGCCAACCACTCGCCAGCATCGCCGTCCATCTTGAGACGTGCCGAGCCAGGTTCACGAAGCACCCTCTAGCACTAGTCCTCCCGTGAAGGGCCTAGAGGGGAACCGCTGGCCAAACCAACTGCGATATCCGCAACGCAAATTTAACAACAACAACAACAAACAGACCTTACCAACAAGGTCGAGCGACCTGGAAAATCCTCCAACCAGGTCGTCTTGTAAGGACCCTGGACAGCCGCTGAGGATACCTCAGCAACTTAGCTGTGACGACCAGGAGGTTCGTTACAGGTTACAGAATAATTACGTTTGGTTTGGTTGAGTTTCTTAGATATAAATGCAATAGGAAACTCTTCACCCTCCGCATTTATTTAAACCAATACGCTTCCTATTCCGGTTTTGCTTGCATCACAGTGTATGTAAAACGGCTGCAAGAAATTAGCACTGTGAAGAACCGGGGCGGTAGATAAGATGGTGTTCAAATCCTCAAAAGCATTCTGTGCTTTATCATTCCACAAAAATTTTCTATTATTTTTCAACAAATCTGTTAAAGGCGAGGTTATTGAAGCATAGTTCCGGATGAACTTTCGGTACCACCCGGTCATACCTAAAAACCTTCGCAACTGCTTCACAGATCTCGGAATGGGAAATTCGCTTATTGCGGATACTTTTTCCGGATCTGTACGAATTGAACCATTTCCAACTATGTGACCCAGGTACCGAACTTCTTTCAGACAGAACTTGCCCTTTTAAACGTTAATCGTCAATCCCGATAGGCGCAGCTGCTGCGCGACCTCTTGGAGCACCGCTAAATGTTTTTCAAAACAATTCGAGATAATCAGGTAATAAATGAGCAGGTACAATCTTGTCCATGAGACGAGACATCGTTTGTGGTGCATTGCAAAGTCCGATCGGCATTATTATATTGATATAAAGGTCGGTCTGGCACAGTAAACGCTGTTTTGTCCCTCGAAGCTGTATCAAGCGGTATTTGCCAGAAAGCATCCTTTAAGTCCAAGCTCGTTATAAACTCGGCTTTAGGAAGCCTGCTTAAGATACCGTCTATGAAAGGCAACGGGTAGGCATCTTTGACAGTAACAGCGCTTACTTTGCGACTATCCAAGCACAAACGAAGTTTGTCTGGCTTGCGCACCAAAACAATGGGCGACGACCAAGCACTTTCAGACTCTTCAATCACTCCTAACTGCAGCATTCTATCAATTTCCGCGTCAATCAAGTTTTCCATAGCTCAAGAAACAGGAAAGTGCCGCCATTTTATCGGCTTGGTATCGCCAACATCGATAACGTGAGATAAAACTTTAGTTTTACCCAGGCCTTCTTTCTCGAACGACGGAAATGATTGCATAACAGTTCTAAGCTGGCTTTGTTGATCTTCTGATAAGCAATATTGGTTTGAATCGCAAAAAATATTTGCTGCTCTGATTTGAGAAACAACACCCGAAGGTAGAATATCAAAAGAATTCCAGAAATCTATTCCTAAAAAAACATTTTGGGTTAAGCTAGGTATAATGAAAATCGTAAAAGTCTTGGAAATTCCTCGAAATGTAATATTTGCCACTACACTACCATGTACAGCTTGAGATTTCCCGTTAGCGGTCTTGGCAAATGATTTAAGCTTAGATTAAAACTAAGTAAAAGGCTTTTTGGTTAACAAAAAGTCAGAGCAGCTTCTGTGCGCCGATGCACGAGACGGAAGCACCAGTATCCAATAAGCCCACCATTTGTTTGCCAAATAAAGATACTTCGGCATAAGGACGAATGTCTTGTGGTTTGTTAATGATTGCACTCACCAACAATTTCCGGTTTGTGACGATGCTTTTCCAGGCCGAGGTGTGGCTCGCCGGATTCCAAAGTTCGTGACAAAATATTTACTATGATACCGGACACTAAATCAAAACACTGTTCAAACTTTACTTCAAGACAACAATCTTTATTTACTAATATGGCTTATAACTAAACTTAGAAATTAACCTAGGTCTAACCAAATTCTTCACAGAAAATTTATTTTAAATAGTAATTAAATAGTGATAATCATAAAAAGATATAATTGGTGTCCTGCAAGGTAGCACATCGACTGAGGAGATATTTCGACTACAACCCCAGACGATGGCCGAAGAAATATGAATTGTGATTTACAGAAAGGGAAAAGGGCGGTAAATCGACTGATGAGATATTTCGACTACAACCCCAGCGATGTCCGCAAAGACATGAAGTCGTGATTCACTGAAGAGGACTGGCGAATCGACTGAGGAGATATTTCGACTACAACCCCAGACGACGGCCGAAGAAATGTTAAATCGGGATTTATTGCAAAAGGCTGGAGAATCGACTGAGGAGATATTTCGACTACAACCCCAGACGATGGCCGAAGAAAATATGAATGTTGAATATGTAAATGTTAATAACAAAATGCAATTAATAATAAAGTAATACTATATGTATATCTGATTGAAGCAAAAGGTTAATTTAATTCAGTTATATTCAGGACTATTTGGATTAGGATGCAGTTGGCCTAGCTGGGGAGATATTTCGACTACAACCCCAGTGTCGGCTGACAGGTTAATTTATGGTGGGAAAAGGGGAAATTTCTATGATCAGGCTGAGGAGATATTTCGACTACAACCCCAGCTTTGATCAAAGAAAGGAAAGGTAAGGAGAGTTAAGGTGGTGCTAGGTCTCGCTTGACTTTTAGCGATTAGCTCAGATCTAAATAATAAACTAAATAAATATATAATGTGAAGTAAATATATAATGTGAAGCTGATACTCTTTTCCTGGGTGGTTTCTATCGTTGACGGCGCTTGTTGACGTCTGTGTCAGCTTCGCAGTCCGTAAAAGTGACTGAAGTCGTGGAGGCAGCGCTGCGTGCTGCGGGGATTCGGCGGCGCTTCTGCTGGTGTTGGCGGCGCAGTCCACTTGGCGTCTCTGTTGGCGCTGGCTGCGCGGCTTGCGTGACGTTCTTATTGGCGTCGAAGGCTCAGGCGCATTCTAGGCGTTTAACTTTAACGTTTCCGACTACGTGCTGCACGGTTTGGCAGCTGCTCGTACGATGACTTATTTATTCTCGACACTATTCTGACGATGGTTGCTAACTGACCGACCAAGTTCTCTTTGATGTTGGCCCTTTTATAGCTGTCGGCTGCTTGTTCTTCCTACAAGCATGCATGGTGTTCGCTTCTCCTTCTCACTTATATGAAGTTGCTGTACTGGCCTACGTGACTTTTAGCACGCACTTGGCTGGTGGCGTGATGTCTGTACCTGGTGCATATTTGTGTGTGCACATCAGCATCATCCGATTATTCCGTTATTGCTCGTGTCTCTCTCAATAAATGGAATCCGTTGTACATGCAAATAGAGAAGTAAAAAGTAATTAGTTGGAAGCTGACGCAATAATGACCTACCCAGCGCGAACATTATGCACTAAGGCATGAAGCGCGGCTTCTGGGGTAAGGTCTTATGAATTGTATGAATTCCCTTGGGAATTAACAGAGCCCCTGTCTAACCACTATCATCCCTACTCAATAAAAAAACTGAATAAATCCTAGTATGTTTAAGTTGATTAGTTTTATTATTTATTATAATTATTTATTATTTTATTCATAGCTTCTTAGCCTGAAACTAATCCTAACTTCTTTCTTAATACTAAATAAATTTTATTTGGCTTTATCTAAAGCGACTGCGTGGGGTAACTACTTCACCGCTCATTTAGAGCTTACAGCGGTCATTCCCAATGGGTGGTTACGGCGTATCGTGTGAGTGTGAAGCGCATCCTCGCCCCATGGTGACCCGGTCGGAAATCTAGAAAAAGAACGAAAAACATTAAAACATGTAATGGCAAAATTCGCTGGAAATTTTTGTCCTTACAGGTTGCAATTAACTCTTTTCCAAAAAGATCGCATACGCAAGCTGGATCTTGTTGGAAATGCTGGTGGAGGCTCATTATTAAAGATTCGCTTGCGAGCTTCACTATATTCCATCAGTCGTAGGAATCAGTCGTAGAGTCCAAGTGGTTTAATTAGTCTTGGTGGCTTTGAAGTAGGTTGTTGAGTATTAGTTTTAATTGAAATTATATTTTTGACAGATTAGTAATCCGAATCAGGGGAATAAGAAGCGTGCCCTACTCGGTCTCTGTGCTGGTCGACGCATTCCTCAATGGAATCGGTTTGAGTGCACTTTTATGTGCACTCGACTGCCAGTTTTTTAAAATATTACATTTTGTGCATGTTGGTTTGTATGTGTTGGGCGTGCCACAACTATAACAAAAAACTTTCCGATCACCCAGGCAATCCTGGTAACGATGGCCGCTCTTCGCGCAGTTCCAGCATATGAAGGATATGGCAGCAACCTCCTCGTCAAAATCATCGTCTACACAAGTATCTTCATGGCCACTATATCAAGCAGATTCCAGTTCTATTTCGGATACGTGTTTACGGCTTGAGACAATCTGAAAAGTTTTGATGTAATCGCATATCTTGCAAAAACAACTCTCTTTTTCTGCAGATATCGCGCAAATGAGATAGAGAGTAAATGTGAAGGTTCAAAATTTTATGCTGAATTTCTGGTAGAAGATTTCGCCGCAGAATCTCAACAAGAATTTAGTAGCTGTTAGTTGCTGATCTAGTCGAAAAAGAGCGACTTACATATATTATCAGGCGATGTTACTCTTAACTGCAACGATGAAAGTACTTGCAATGTTGTGATCGGAGAGGTGGCTGAAAAAAAATCATGAAGGGTATTTTCTGTTGTTGTCTCTTGAATTTACGGTAAAAATCCTAATATTTAAATGTCGATGCTAATCTTCTTACACGCGATTACTCACTATTGAAGCATAAATATGATAAAAAGAGAAACTTGATGATGATTGGAGCATACCGTATTTATAATAATTGTGCACTATTTATTCTCACAGTTTTTTTTTTATTATTTTTTTGACTAATTTTAAGGTTAATTTTCTTTATCCGCGTGGTTTTGTTTTTGTCTATATCACCATTTCTTTACACTTTTCTGTATATCTATATCTTTAATTAATCATTTAAAATTTCATTAAAAAATGTTTTTTAATACCCGTTTTGTAGCTTTTGTTGGCAATTGTGATTTAAATCACTTGGACCGCGAGACGTTAGTCCGTGGTACCTGTACTTAAAGACTAACCTCTCGATGCCGCTTTTGATAGAAGCTAGATCAGAGTAAGAGCTAGTAAAAAAAAAATCGATGTTTTCCAATCAATGCGATGTTGAGCGGAATAGGTGCCAATCTGTTAAATTAAATTTTATTAAATGATATAAAAATTATCTAGAGAGGATATTGTTACCCTATTGGAATTTGGCACCAATTGAAATATTTAAATTTTACTTTTCTCAAATGAGATAATGTTGAAAATCCACCACAATCTGTCAATTCATCTCTGATGCTATTTTTTTTAACAATTGAAAGTAAATCAAGTTATTTTAATAAACCAAATAATTAAGAGTCTAAAACAATTTTTCATTAAAGTCAAATCTAATTAAAAAGTCTTTTGTCGATTTACTTACTTTGAAGGAAGCCAAAAATACAAAATACATATAATTTAATAAATTAAAATAGAGTTCAATTTACCAAATCGCGGATAAAAATTTAAAGAAATTAGACTTAGTAGATTTCTTTGGATGTTAGCAAAAGAACAATTATAATTTTAGTCACACCACGAAGCCCTCGTTTTCTGTATGATTGAACAAAATTAACGCCATGTTTAATAACAATCATTTTCTTACGACTGCTTACGGGTGTAGAGTTTCAGATTGACAACTAAGGGGTTCAACTGACCGGAAATCAGCTCATAGGGTGGTAAGAAAAATAAAATAAATAAAGCGTAATTGAAAATCATTTTCGGCTACAAGCGTCTGTACATTGCATACGTCAGAAAAATAGTTAGTAGAATAGAATATAGTTCACAAAGAGTTTTCTTTACATATCGCGTAAATAGAGATCACAAAATCAGTGAAGTCAGCGTTCCATTCTAGGTAAGCTCACAGTCTTTGTCTCGATCGACCGCAAGGTCTTCCTCGAGGTTTATATTTTATGCTTATATTTTACTGACCGCGTCACTCCCTCGACCGACCACAAGGTCTTCCTAGGCACTGCGACGCCGACAAACGCTCCAAAGCAGGCCTTCACCTGATCTATTTTCTCTGCCACGACGTGGCGACTGCGACGCCTTGTGCTGAGTCAAATCTATTTAAGCATAAGAATTAACTGAGTGTTCCTTTCTAGCATTAGCAACTGCTTACCGATTACCGAAGCGCTGACCAACCGAGTCCCGAGGCAGCTACTGATTACCGGATTACCGAGGCGATTACCATGCGATTACCGATTGCTAACGTTCTGACCGAGTCACCAGCAAACACCAAAGCGTTTACCAACCGGCTACCCAGGCAATCACTGATTACCGGAGTGCTTGCCAACCGATTACCGAGGTGCATACTAATTACTGAAGCGATTACCAAGTGATTACGAAGCGATTACCAGTTACTAAAGCGATTACCGAAAGAACTACCGACTACCGCAGTGCTTACCAACCCATAACCATGGCAACTACTGATTACCGAAGTGCTTACCAACCGATTACCAAGGCATTTACTGATTTAGGAAGCGAATACCAACCGATAATCGGTTACTAAAGCGATTACCATCCGGTTTCCGAAATACCTACCGATTGCCAAAGCGATTACCAACCACTTACCGAACAGGTTACTGAAGCAATTACTACCCGATTACCGCACCATTTACCGATTACCAAGCGATTACCAAAACCGACCATTCAACTTATTTCCAGACTGGTTACCAATCCCGAAAGACTACGACCGTAACAAACCAATACCTACGCCAACCACTATCTAAAGCTGCTTAATTAGGATACTAAGTTCATAATAAATTTTTCAATAAAAGAAGTATTTGAATTATTGAAAAACCTGCGTTTTATTCAAAATAATTTGTGAAAGTTAGTGGATCTTTCACAGAATCCTAGAGCGGCTCAGTTCTACCTCAGCTAGGATATGCAAGACCGGTTCGAATTATTCGGCGTTTCAGTTTATTTTTTTCTTTTACACCTACTACTCTTTAAATGTACTACTATTAATGAAGAGTCTGTTAATATGTTCTACTATTTGCTCAATTTGAAAAACTCGGATTTAGTTTAGTGCTTAATGTTTACGTCATACCCTTACTCTTGCAAACACGACAACTTTTTAGGGCATACTCAGAATCACTATTTCACTTGTCATCGTTTGACTTTGCGGTTTTTAAGTTTTACTGACCACTGTAAAAAAATATAAAACATTTTGACAAAAGTCTTTGTTAGTTCAAAACGTGTTAACTTTAATACGTAGATATATTAGACGGTATTTTTAACCCAATTTGTTCACTCGAATTAAATGACAAAAAATCTGAAAAGGCTTTAAATATCTTAAATTAAATAAATACATTTCAATATTTTTGTTCTGATTTAACAAATGACAACTGTTTTCTTCTTTCCTCTTTTTAATTATAAACTATTTGTCAAAATTGGACGGAAAATTAATTTTTGGCGGCAATTTTTCAGTTTTACTGTAAAAAGGTTAATAAATCTTAAATTTAAGGTTTTTTGTTTGAAAAGCAAACAAAACAAATTTTCAAAAACCTATTCACATGAAATTTAAATTTGCAAAAAGAAATTGTAAATGCCCAAATTTTCTCACATTTTTTGTCATCCAAAATAGACTGAACAAATTGGCTATTTTTTCTTTCGAACAAAGTCTAAAATATATATAAATATTTGTACAGATTTTTCTTTTTTACCAATTACACTATGCGACAAATTACAGGTCAATGTCTCAGGATGGAATGATTTAAGCACCCAGCTTTAGATGGCGTATGTTGGTACCAGGGATGTTTGTAACCTAAAAGATACATGAGGTACAATCGCTCCATTTTAGGTGCACTCCGCCCTTAGTTGAATGAATTTTCCACTAAGGGCCAGTTTTTCAGTACGAGCTTAAGCTTTAGCTAAATTAAACCGAGTTTCTAATTCTTTGATAATTTGGGCCAATTTCAATATTTATTTTAGATAATTAAGAGGTTTTTGGCCAATGCTTTACTATTGCAATTTTTATTAAAAACAAAAATTCAATTTTATCTCCCAACGTTTCGTCAATTTTTTGTTGACATCTTCAGGGGAATTTTTTTAATTTCATTTCTAGAAAACACAATAATTTTTGGTTGTAACAAACATTTAAACAATTGAAAGTTTACATTAACTCACTTTATAACATTATATAAACACAAAAAATATTTTAGAAATAAACATTAAACATTAAAAATTAACACAAAAAAATTAAAACTCTTAAGCATCTATCTGTCCAGTGCAACTGCATAGTTATTGTTTATATTGTCAGTATCTTCTTTAAAGTTAACAGCTGTGTCGCCTTTTTGCTGTATTCGTAAACTTTCCAGTGTCAATCTTTTGTTTGTTTTGTTTTCTACGTCTAATATTTTAACAGTATCAATATCAGCTGTGTGGCCTATCGGCAATATATGTTGTGCTAACGCTGTTGTTGTTTTTTTGTTTCGTATGTCCAGCTTGTGTTCTGTCATTCTTGTTTTTAGCGCTCTTTTTGTTGTTCCTATGTATATTTTGTTACAATTTTCGTGCTCTGTGCCTTTGCATTGTATTTCATACACGACATTGCTCTTTTCTTCGTTTTCTATTCTTGTTTTTGTTTTCGTGAATATTCGGTATAAAGTCGCGTTCGATCTGTATGCAAATATTGTGTTGTCCGTTCTCATTATTGTCCATATGTGTGTGTTACTTGTAAGTTTTGGTATGTATGTGATGGCGTGGTACTTTTTGTTAACTGGTTGAGTATTGCCAGATTGAGTTTTGTGTTCTGTTGTTTGCGGGTTTTGTTTGTTTTTTAAAATTCTTGAATTAATAAGAGAATTAATTAAATGGTTAGGGTAGTGATTGTTTTTTAATATTGTTTTTATTTTTTTAACATTTTTATCCAAAAATTGTGTGTCAGTTAAAGTAAATACCTTATTTATTATGTTCGTTACCGTGTTGATTTTTTGTTGCCTAGGTTGCGTTGAGTAGAAATTTATGAGTCCACCTGAAGAAGTAGGCATATACAAACAAACATGTATACAAACAAATCGCCAACAACACGAACCAAGCACACGACGAGAAAATTGAAGAGCTCAAAAACAAACACATCAAAAAGATAGGACTCACCATTAACGAAGATTGGTTTGTAAATAAAACGACGATAACATTCCCAACAGACAGCAAGTGGTTACTCCCACTTGGACGCAAATTTACCAATACATAAACTCACCAATACATGTAATCGCTGATCTTGAACAACATATTCAAACAATAGAAGACAACAGGGATAAAAACATTGCCAGATCGACAGCAGCGAACAAAATTATATCTTTTAAAAATAGGATTAGAAACACGACAAAAGAAAAATTTGTCCTGAAAACGTATGAGGAGACCAAAAAATTTATTAAACACTATGCAGATGAAATAATAATAACACAGGCTGACAAAGGTAATAAAACGGTAGTGATGCTCAAACATGAATATATGCATAAAATGAATGAACTGTTACAAGATAAAAGCACTTACAAAACAGAAAGAACTGACCCGACCAATAAACTACAAAAAAAGAACAACACATTCGTCAATTACCTCCACAAACAAAAGTATATCGACACATACCAAAAACGCCAACTGACATGTCCGTCTGCTACTGCACCAGGTCTCTATGGTCTACCAAAAATACATAAAACAGATGTCCCACTTAGGCCTATTTCGTCATCGATAAACGTCCCATGTTATAACCTCGCGAAGCATGTTGGACAAATTCTAAAAAACTTAATCTCGGACAAATACAACATAAAAAACGCAGTACAACTGAAAGAAAAACTAAGAAGCTTTAAATTGACAGAGGATAACATAATAGTATCATTTGACGTGGTATCTTTATTTACTAACATTCCTAAACATTTAGCCATAAAGAATATAATGAACCAGTGGGACATCATCAAAAATACAACAATGATACCACGACAATATATTCTAAATATATTAGAATTTTGCCTAAAAGACAACAATTACTTTATATTTGACAACTTAGTTTACCATCAAATTTATGGTATGCCTATGGGCAATCCCTTAGCACCAACAATAGCTGACATTATTAAGGACAACTTACTAGACAACGCTATTGAAAACCTGAAAAATATGGACATAAACATATCATTTATATGTAAATATGTAGACGACATTTTAGCTATAGTAAACAAAAAAGACCTGGACGTTATTCTAAAAACACTGAACAACTACCACAAAAACATACACTTTACTTCTGAAATGGAACAGAACGGAAATATCGCATACTTGAACGTTAAATTACATAGAAAAATAACGAAATAATTTTTGAATGGTTCACAAAACCGACTTCTTCAGGTAGACTCATAAATTTTTACTCAACGCAACCTAGGCAACAAAAAATCAACACGGTAACGAACATAATAAATAAGGACACACAATTTTTGGATAAAAATGTTAAAAAAATAAAAACAATATTAAAAAACAATGACTACCCTAACCATTTAACTAATTCTCTTATTAATTCAAGAATTTAAAAAAAAAAACAAAACCCGCAAACAACAGAACACAAAACTCAATCTGGCAATACTCAACCAGTTAACAAAAAGTACCACGCCATCACATACATACCAAAACTTACAAGTAACACACACATATGGACAATAATGAGAACGGACAACACAATATTTGCATACAGATCGAACGCGACTTTAAACCGAATATTCACGAAAACAAAAACAAGAATAGAAAACGAAGAAAAGAGCAATGTCGTGTATGAAATACAATGCAAAGGCACGAAAATTGTAACAAAATATATGTAGAATAATTCGAAGATTATATTTGTTGAAATGCAAGATTAGAGTTTAAGAAGTTATAGTAAATAAAAAAAATAGGTAATTAACAGGTAAATTATGATTCAAAAATTAACACTTGTGAATTTATTGTAACCGGCTTTGCGACAACCACGACGGAATCAACTGGCGACAACTGACAACTGAAACGAAAAAAAACACAAGAGTTAAATCTTTGACTAACTGCAACTGACAACTGACTTACGGCAACTGAGGAACGGCTTTCCTCACTCTAAATCGCGAACATTTATTACATTCGGCCATTCGACATCATCATCCGACTCGGATAGATCAACGCCATCAGATACCCTCCAAGGTTTCATAAAATCACAGCTGGTAGATGTATTGTTCGGACCTTCAAACTCCGCAGCTTTTTTAACGTCATAACGACCGTTTCTTTTTTGTCTTACAACCTCGTACGGACCCATATATTCGTTAAGCAGTTTTTTTCCTACAACAAACTGCGTGCGTTTGATGGCAACCAAGTCACCGACGTCGTAAACTCTTTCAGCTTTTCGATGCTTGTCAAAATTTTTTTTGTACTCTTTTTGTGCACTTTCGATTTGTGCAACTGCAGTACCCCGAATTTCATCTCTTTCCTCTCTAAATGCATTCGCTATTTCATAGTTTATCATCTCATTTATGTAAACATCCATATCGGTCCATTGACCATCCATTGACCGGTTCTGAGTATTGTTAATAACACGTTGGACTCTGTTCACATGCTTAAACCACATCCCCGGCTTATCTGCAGATAGCTTTCCAATAATGTTGATGATAAGCCTATTTATTCGTTCGGCTTGCCCATTCCCTCGAGCAACACCGGTTGTGGTTAACACATGAGAAATAGACTCCGAATGGCACCACTCTTTGAACGACGACGAAGTAAATGCTGAGCCTCGATCACTTATTATTCTTTGAGGAGCACCAAAAACTGCGGTCCAGTCTGTTAGCTTTCTGATTGCTTCGTTAGCCGATGTCGTTTTTGTTGCATAAATCCAAACAAACTTGGTGAATCCATCAACAAAAGTAAAAATATACTTATACATTTTCGACGTAGCGTCCATCGGACCTAAATGGTCTATGTGCAATGTATCTAGCGGCTTATCTCCTTTTCCAATAACATTTAAGTATCCTTCCTTTTTTCCGAGTTTTTTATTGAATAGAATACATTTTATGCAGTTTCGAATTATATTTTCAACTTTAGCGCGTAAATGGGGCACGTAATATTGCTGCTGTATCGCGTGCATTGTCTTTTCCACTGCTAGATGGCCCTTCTCATGTACCACTCTAATTATTTCGTTTTCCATCATTTTCGGTACAACAAATAAGTTCAAACCATCGACTTGCTTAAATAATATATTGTTGGTTATCACGTAATTTTCATATGAATCTTTTGCTAAAACTTGTTTTATCGCTTTAACATAACCGTCTTTATTCTGCGCTTCTCTTAGCCTTGTTGTTATTTCGCTTTCGATTATCATAACAATTTGAGGGTATCTGCTAAGCGCATCAACATGACGCATACTACTTTCTCTGCGATGTTCAATAGAACACTTGAAATCTTGCAAGTATAATATCCAACGAGTAACATGAGGTGAGATATCAGTTTTGCCGACAGTGCTTTTAAAGGCTTGACAGTCTGTTAAAATCTTGAATTCTAAGTCAAGAAGGTAATGCCTTAATTTTTTTATTGCTAGATAAGCTGCTTTGATTTCCAGGTAGTAACTGTGCATTTTACTTTCTTCTTCCGAACACTTTTTACTCCAATAGTACACTGAGTGCCAACTGGCTTCAAATTTTTGAAGCAAAATTGCTCCAAACCCCTCCTTCGACGCATCGCAGTGCAGTTCGGTTTCAGCTGAAGGTGAGTAAACTTTTAAAATGGGCTGCTTTATTAACAAGTTTTTTATTTGATCAATAGCTGATTGTTCCTTCCATCCAATAGCGAACTTGGTGCCTTTTTTTAGCATATCAGTTAACGATTTCGTGATTATTGCGTAATTTGGGACGAACTTTCTAAAGTAACCGGTGAGTCCTAAAAATGATTGCAGCGACTTTATATTTTTAGGCTGAGGAAATCGTTTTATTGCATTGCATTTCTCATCGTCCGGTGATATGCAACCGTTACCAGTTCTTAATCCGAGAAAAGTTACTTGCGTTTGGAGGAATTTGCATTTGTTCCATTTAATTTTCAATCCGAACTCTGCTGCAACTTGTAGAACTTTTTGAAGTTTCTCTAATCCTTCTTCCCTGTTTTCTGAGTAAACAATAATGTCGCCCATGTACATCCGCATAATTGATTTATTTACTAGATTTCGGAACACAAAGTTAACGAAACGTAAAAATACTGCTGGCGAATTACAAAATCCAAAGGGTGCTCTATTAAATTCGTAAATCCCTTCTCGAATAATGAATGCCGTGTATTTCTTAGAGTCCTCTTCAACTGGTACGTGAAAAAACGCATTCTTCAAATCAATTACCGAAAAATATTTGGCACTTTCCAATTCCTCCACAACCTCTTCCATTAATGGAACAGGAAATCTATCTTTTTGAACAATTTTGTTTAATTCTCTATAGTCTACGCAGACTCTGGCGCTCCCGTACTTTTTGCCAACAACAACAACTCTGCTGCAATAATCCGACGTAGATGGCCTAACTATGCCCTCTTGTAGCCACTCTTCGACTTGATCCCGAACCAACTTTTGCTGGCCATGAGTTAACCTGGATGGTGTTTGTCTTATAGGAGTTTCACTCGTACTCACAATCCTCATACTTATCGGGCTGACCACGTCAGGCTTAGGCTGAAAGGATTTCACAAGCTCACTTATTATAGTTTTATACTCTGATGGAGCTTCATATTCTTCCGGATCGACTTCGATGCTCAACACGCAGTGTCACAGAGCAGTTTCTGATATTAAACTAGTAAACTGATAACCACGCTCATCGGATGTAAACCTGAATTTACTTATTATGTTGTAACTAAGAACCACCTGATACTTTACTACATTGTCCGGAACTACTATAAAGTTATGAGAAGTTTTTATGCCATCTATTTTCACTGCAGCTTCAAAATGCCCAACTGGTTTAGTCCGCATTCCACCTAAACCAATAACTTCAGTTGTATAGTTTGCTAACGTAACGTTGAGTTGTAACGCTAAGCTCTGCTGGACTAAAGAAATCTCTGCTCCGGTATCGACAAGACAGCGGATCATACTGTTGTTAATATATGCATCTTTGAGCATTTTCTCGTACACGTTTATTACATTTACAGTCTTAACATTTTTTTCGCTGCTATTAACACAATTCCTCGCTACGTGACCGTTCTGGTTACATTTGAAGCACTTTGTCTCCTGTTTACATTCGCTTCTTTTATGGTCTGTTGACCCACAATTATAACAGTGCTCCCGTTTAACTATTTTGTTTTGCAAGGGTAGACTAAAATTTTGTTTACGTTCCTTATTAATTTTTTCATAAATCTCGAACTGTTCTTTCAACTCCGCAAAGTTACGAGCACTGTACAAACCAATTTTGTTTTCAACTTTTCCTTTTACTCCATCGACCACATACTGTATTATAGACTTGTCGTCTATTTTACCGAGAGAGCCAATACGCCTCATTTGTAAAATATATTCGTGGGCACTTTCGTTTTCTTTTTTGTGCCGGTCTCGCAATTGTTTGTGTATTTCAGCGCTGCTAAACTCGCGGTGAAATTCATTTATAACCTGCGACTTTATTTCGGCATAGTTAAAAACTGAAATAGATTCTAAAAACAATTTCGCTGTGTTTGTCATCTTTTTCCTTGCAAATACATACTTCTGGGTTTCAGTCCAAGCATAAGCTTCAGCGCACTGCTCAAAATTTTCAAACCAGTCTTCAACACGCACCAACGCATGTCCATCAAAATTCGCAATCATGTTATCCACATTTTCAGCATTTGTTGTAACTTTTTGCTCATTGCTGAACTTTAATGTTAAGAGCTTAATTAAGTCACTCAATTCACCGTCCTTTTGCTCTTCTTTACTCATTTTTTTTACCGATTGACTATTTTTATTGATCTGCGTTTTATCTACTTTGTCGAACTTCGTATTTTTCCCAAGATCACTCGTCTCTGCTTGCTGTAGTTTTTTAAAACTTTCCGCTCTTGCTGAAGCTTTCGATCGCGTATAGTGTATTCTTTCGCTTATACAACGTTTAATGTTTTTTCTCGTCATCCGATTATACCGTTTAGTCCAACTTTTTAATTGCACAACTTCTCTTTAACAACTCATGCTTGCTCAGCGGTTGAGCCCCCAAATGTAGAATAATTCGAAGATTATATTTATTGAAATGCAAGATTAGAGTTTAAGAAGTTATAGTAAATAAAAAAAATAGGTAATTAACAGGTAAATTATGATTCAAAAATTAACACTTGTGAATTTATTGTAACCGGCTTTGCGACAACCACGACGGAATCAACTGGCGACAACTGACAACTGAAACGACAAAAAACACAAGAGTTAAATCTTTGACTAACTGCAACTGACAACTGACTTACGGCAACTGAGGAACGGCTTTCCTCACTCTAAATCGGGAACCTGTCGCGCAGCGCTCTCATTTATTACATATACATAGGAACAACAAAAAGAGCGCTAAAAACAAGAATGACAGAACACAAGCTGGACATACGAAACAAAAAAACAACAACAGCGTTAGCACAACATATATTGACGACAGGCCACACAGCTGATATAGATGCTGTTAAAATATTAGACGTAGAAAACAAAACAAACAAAAGATTGACACTGGAAAGTTTACGAATGCAGCAAAAAGGCGACAGAGCTGTTAACTTTAAAGAAGATACTGACAATATAAACAATAACTATGCAGTTGCACTGGACAGATAGATGCTTAAGAGTTTTATTTTTTTTGTTAATTTTTAACGTTTAATGTTTATTTCTAAAAATTTTTTTGTGTTTATATAATGTTATAAAGTAAGTTAATGTAAATTTTAAATTGTTTAAATGTTTGTTAAAACCAAAAATTATTGTGTTTTCTAGAAATAAAATTAAAAATTCCCCTGAAGATGTCAACAAAAAATTGAAGAAACGTTGGGAGATAAAATTGAATTTTTGTTTTTAATAAAAATTGCAATAGTAAAGCATTGGCCAAAAACCTCTTAATTATCTAAAATAAACCGAGTTTCACTCACCAAAATTTGATGTTTTAGCATTCCTTAAATTTAAATTGACTTAAGTTATCATATAATGTGTTTCTTTTTTGCCTAATCCGATCACATCCAGTTTTAGGGAGTTAAACTCGTTTTAATTTAACTAAAGTTTAAACTCGTACTGAAAAACCGGCCCTAAGTATTTTAAAAACTATTTTTTGGTTTTTAACAAGTAGTTAATTTAACAACTATTGGCTTTAAGATCTAATTTCATTTCCACACTATTTTGAATAGTACGAGTACATATAAAAAGAAGAAAAATTTAAGTCTTAAGAACTCTTTCCCTTTGCGCGGTTTTCCTATGGCAGCTTTATAATATTACAGCGGTGGATAAGTGAGCTTATAAAATGTATTATTTAGATACAAAGAATCAGGGCTCGGATTTTGATGCCCTTAAAAACATCCAAAATGTACCTAAAGACTGAATGTGCTAAAAAAGCATTTAAAATTCCATAAAAACCCATAAAAAAGCCCTAAAAATTAAAATAAATTATTATTTTTTTAACTGTTTTTAATTAAAATGTTTGGAACTAAATATATAAGTTATTGAATATATTTTTAATTAAAATGTTGCAATAAATAACAATAAATACATTTTTAAATTATCAAAATCACACAACCATCTATAGTTAGTATAAACTGTCTTCTATATCGAAAAAACTTCTTTCCACTACAGCACAAACAAGAGTGCATATTTAAAGGATGAAATATCGTTTACATCCGAATATCCTTTCAGTTGCATATGCCCTGTGGGAGTGTGGAACCTTGTTGAAATTCTCCCTGGAGATATATGGCATGAACTGTAGGTCTCGAAATAAGCCAGGGGCGTTTTTGAGATATAGAAATAGAAAGTTGGAATTAAGAAAGGAAACTCTAGTTTGGTTTTTCAGTCTTACCTCGACAATGGTTTATTTGCAAGAGATCTTACACTAGACTTAAGTTACAGCAAGAGCCTAAATCAAGCATTAGAACTAGAAAGTGGCTCATATTCGAAAGTGCAAGATGCGCCATCTGATAGTGAAATTAATCTTAGCAACTTAATTATGTTAAGACATAAGATGCGGTTTTCCACATATACATCGCCACCCGCCTTGCAGTATTACTGCAATATTTTCAAATTCAAATTCATATATGATTTAGTTACATTTCATATAATCAAAATAATATATAAAATTATATATTCCAACATTATAAATAACTTATAACATTATAAATAAAAAAAGTACTAAAGAATGAATTGATATTGATTATATTTCATGATATATGTAACTAATATAAATAAAAATTTGCGTTAAATTCAGTGGATAAAATTCAATTGTTAAATAGTGCATTTGGTATTTGAAATATGAAAAAAAGTCGTTATAATTTTATAATCAGCAAAATTATGTTGTATTGGAACTGATCCAGAAAGGATCCATCCAAAACTAGTATTCTGCGCAACAGGAAGACCAGCGATAAGTAAAATTATGTCTTATTTTATAATTTTAGGATAAACGTCGGCTCCCAAAATATCCGAAATTGCAGCAGACTTTTGGAAGATTGGATCGGCGAGGATAAGATGTTGGAACTTTTCTTTGACCGATTCATTTAGGGGTTTTGATGGAGTTTTCAAAGTTATATGTCCGACGACCTTTAAAGCTACTTGCACTTTAAATGTCGACTCAGACCGAGCAAACTGTGTTGCCATCGAGTAAAGTTGTTGCCAATTGGAGTTTAGTAACCAGCTTTCCGGATATTTGACTGACGAGCGTGCATGGATCAAGAATTGATCGAACGTGATGAAGCTTTCCATGCACATTGAGATTAAAAACTGCAGTTGGTTGTAGAGTAACGACCTGATGAGCTCGAATTGAACAATATGAAGGCTTCTCTGGAGTTGGTGGACTCGGTTGATGGATCGTTGCCCTTTTCTTGTGTGTGTAAATTTAACTTGATGAAGAGTTAGTTCGCTTCAACTGACCATTGGATTGGCTTCGTCGCAAGCGTTCATGCATATGAAGCAGAGTGTGGTGATCACTTCTGCAATAATGACAACCTAGTTTGCTCAAGCACGATCCTTCAGAATGCTTGTGTGCCAAGCAGTTAGAACAATATTTGTGCAGGAGCACAGCCCGCATCCTCTCCTTAGTGTTCATGAATAAGAATATTGTACGAAAACGCAATGCGTGGTATCGATGGCACAAAGGGCTTTGGAATATTTTCCAATGAAACACGCTGGTTTTCTCCATGTGTCTTGGAAAATATTGGAATTTTGGTGAAAGAACTAACTGCATATGGTTTAAATCCAGGTACTCACTTACAACGCTGTCATACTGAATTTTGAAATTAGGATTTTTAGCTAACCAGAATTCATTTCTCATGAATTGTGCATGAGCAATTGCACGAGAATGACCTGAATTTGTTGAATCGGGAAATGATTCTTTGAACGGAAGTTTTACCACATATCGTCAATCTTCGTTCCTTTTTGTAGTATATACAAAATTTTCTTCACAGAAACGATCAGATGGAGACATGTGATGTTTCTGTGGAAGATCCTCCGCCTCCCAAAATCGTAAAAATTCTTTATCCAGAGAAATTTCAGTAAAGAATGGAACGCACGTCGAAGTGACGGAATCATTGAAATCAGGGCCTGTAAGAATCCATTCAAATATTGTTTCTTGTGCAAGTAATGATGTGTCTCCAATATTACGTTGAATACCATCTTGCAGAATTGATGGGAAAAGATCACCACCAATCAAAATATCAATATTGGAACTTTTGAAAAATTCGTTTTCTGCTAATTGAATATTCGGAATCTTTGCTAGGAAGGATGGATAAAGTGGATGTTATGGAAGACTCCCTGTTAAACGAGGAACTACAAGAGCAGTTGCCTCAATAGAAATTTTGGAATTCATTGGAGATGACAAGGTAAAGAAGCAAATTTTTTGGACCTGAGCAGAAACTGCATTGTTCAAACTAGAAATTTGTGCTGAAATTTTTCTAAAAGGAAGTTTCAGCAATAGGAATAATTTTCCAGAAATGAATGTTCCTTCGGATCCCGAATCTATGAGTGCTCGAGCGGAATATGTGATGCCAAGGTGGCAGACATGCACTATTGCTGTCCCCAACAAAACACTTTTGAAATTTGATGCAAAGCATGATTGGATATTTTCTATTGGAATTGTTTTAGTGGACTGTATTTTAGTTGCGTGGGAGCAAGACCCCGCAGAATTAGGATTGGAATTCTTACCACAGCACCGAGCTGCATCTTTGGATGTTAAGGGTAAATTCGTATTTCCAGCAGAAACATAAGAAAGCTAATACTATGAGACCCGGCAAAACAATTAAGACAGATTCCAAGCTTTTTTATGCAAGACATTATTTCGTCTTGATTCATGTTAAAAATTTAGAGCACTGTCGAATGGTATGTTGCTCCTTTGGACAAAGTTTGCAAAAGGAACTGGAAAAGTTTGTAAGATAGGAGTTACAAATCTAGATCTTTTTTTGTTGGCTACGAGCTTCATAATTGGAATGAGGTTTTTGGAAAGAGGCCTTTTGGCTAGCTGAACACTTAATGTCAGAGACAGATTCGAGGGTTTGGAATCGGCTTGTCAAGAAGGAATCTTAATCTGACCACAAAGGAATTTTGGTTTTTTTGTTTATTGATCGCTCCCAGAGAGATAGGGTTGCATCTGGAAGTCGAGAAGAACAGAGGTGAACAAAAATTGGATCCCAATTTTCAATGTTTACATCATGCAGATGCAAAGCGGAAACGCAACTGTTGATATCCCTTTGTAGTTTTTTTATTGCAGTGCTAGATTCGGTGGAAATAGAAGACAGATTGAACAGAATACGAAGTTGACTATTGATGAGGATCCGTTTATTTTCAAAACGATCATTCAGATTTTTCCATGCTATGAAAAAACCCTCATTACACAGTACAAGACATATTTTTAGGACTCAATTCAGACAATTGCACGTGAAAGTATGCCCAAAATGTAGAACTTGTGCATCATTCGTTTTGTTATGTTTAACGTCCAAGGTTCTCGTGCTTTCGCGAGGAGAAGAAGAACTTTCGGACGGGAGAGCGAAATAAAATACTTTATTCAATATATTTTTTTTTTTAATTATTTGACACTTTATTATTTGATTATTTGTACACTTACTGCACGCTTGCTGTACACTATCTGTGCACTCTCTGTACACTCTCTGTACACTCTCTGTCCGTTTCTGAGTCGGTCGCGGGTATTTAAAGCAAAGTCCTCAATTTCCAATTTTCCCATAATTCCCATAATTTCCAATAAGTGGAAATTATGTATCGATTCTACCCAATCAAATCATTACATCTCATACATAAAAATCTTTATAACATTTACATATCGCTTCCCCTTTAATGGTACATGCTCACGTACGCCTTACATGTTGCGTAACTGCAGGCATTGCACTTTGCGTGTAGCGCAGCAACTAGGGTAGGTAAACGATCGCTATTATGCTGACCGTGCAAGCTGATGCCAATGCACCCAAACAGTCACTCGCCTTGCTTTGTTTTGTTTTGTTGCTGCCGGCGTTATAGTAGGAAACGCTTGACAACCACAAAGCAAAGCGCTGTTTGGTAATTTGAGCGTATGTGCTCAAATTAGGTCAGTTTCTGTAGTATGGAAACAATTAAGAATTTTTTTATTAACAAAACTAACTTTTCATGCTGACCATGCAAGCTGATGCCGATGCACCCAAACAGTCACTCGCCTTGCTTTGTTTTGTCTTGTTGCTGCCGGCGTTATAGTAGGAAACGCTTAACAACCACAAAGCAAAGCGTTGTTTGGTAATTTGAGCGTATGTGCTCAAATTAGGTCAGTTTTTGTGGTATGGAAACAATTAAGAATTTCTTGTTAACAAAACTTACTTTTCATGAGCGCCTGCAATTCGAGTCACCGCACTTGAATTGGGTCTTAGTCGTTCATGGAAATAATAGCAATAGCAATATTGAATTTTAATTTATTGAATTTAATTTCATGAGCGCCTGCAATTCGAGTCACCGCACTTGAATTGGGTCTTGGTCGTTCATGGAAATAATAGCAATAGCAATATTGAATTTTAATTTATGGATTGGTTCGTAGGAATCGATTGAGGGTTTTGGCTTTGTGTAAGGTCGAGCTGTACAAAGTGTACAGTGTCAAGCATATGATGGGGTTGTACAAAGAGTACAGGGTAATGTTGTGCGGGTCACAACATCCCTCCCCCCTTATAAAAGAAAATTTTTTCCTTGAAGAGGTTGAAAAATTTTCTGTCGCGTTACTGACCGGTAAGCAGAAACGAGCTTAGAGTGTTACATTTTGTATATAATTATAATAAAATCTTTTTACATTTTGTATGAAATGGATTAATAATATAGTTTTCTAGTAAAATGTTTCTTAAATTTTGTAGTAAATAGCTTAATAATGGATTAATTTTACATAAAATGTGATAATACTAATACATATAATGTGATAATGAAATGTTTTTACATTTTGTACGAAATAGTTTAATAATGAAATAATAGTGTAAATTTCTAATACGTATAATTTGATAATGAAATATTTTTACATTTTGTATGAAATAGTTTAATAATGGATTAAGATCATTTTTTTTCTTTTTTTTTTTTACATGCAATAGTTTTATAATAATTAGAATAATTTTTCAATTCAAATAATTGGGAATGAACTAACAGCAAAACTGAAAAAAAATTTTTTTTTTTTTTTTTTGAAGGTTGCGCATTTTTTTTTTCTTTCTCTTGAATCTTTATAGATTATTTGCGCAATCTCTGTGTCATCTAGCAAAACTTGATGTGAAGCAAGAAAATTCAACTCTATACCTTAGAAATCATTGAATCATTGCTGAAATATGGTGTTCCCTAGCTGAAAAAATGGGTAGTCAAAAAAGTTTTTGTTTTTTTTTTTTTTTTTTTTTTTAAGGTACCTAGAAAACGATATATATGGCGATCCTGCCTTTTCCCTTTTAATAAAAATAAGTGAGTTGTTTTTTTTTTTTTTTTAATGTATGTATGTTATATGTATTTGTATGTTACTACATATTTTTTGAAAGAGGACAAATTTTTCTAAAATTTTATCTTCACTGTTTGTTTTAGGTGTTTTAATCTAGTGTGTGTGTGTGTGTTTTATGTTATAGAACAATTGTTTTATTTTAATCGGAGAATGGTTTCAAGTTGTTGTTGTGAATAACTTTAATTTTATTTCGAATTTGTATTGCTGTATTCTCTGGTGATATAATTTTAATTATTTCAAAAGGACCTTCCCATAGAGATGAAAATTTATTCTTCCTGGTTTGATTTTTAATTAAAACTTTTTCTCCAACATTAAATGCTTTTGGTTTCGAACCTTTATCATAGTATTTCTTAGATTTTTCTTTTTTATTTATTAACGTTTGCCCTGCAATTTTAAATCCATGCTGTAGCCTAGCCTTCAATTCATTGGCGTAATTTTCGTAATTGTAATTTAACGATGGATCCTTTTGCAGGGTGGAAGGAATTTTGGCCTGAAATCCGTAAAGTAATTCGTGAGGGCTGTAATTAGTGCTACTATGTGGTGTGTTATTAAAAACAAATATAGCATAGGGGATCCAATTGCCCCAAGTAAGCGGGTCGTTATTGACATAATGTCGAAGATATTCCGCTAAAGTGCGATGGCTTCGCTCAAGTGCTCCATTTGTTTGTGGATGATATGGGGTGGTCTGCAGTTTTTTAATCTTTAACAACTTGCATACTTCTTTGAACAATTCACTTAAAAAATTTGTTCCTTGGTCGGTAAGAATTGAGTCTGGAAAACCGAATCGACATAGTATTTGTTCTGTAAAAGCTCGCGCAACTGTTGTTGCTTCTGTGTTTTCTAAGGGAATTGCTTCTGTAAATTTGGTTAAGTCATCTTGAAAGGTTAGAATGTATTTGTTATTTTCATAACTAACCGGAAGTGGTCCGACTATATCCAACGCTACTCGTTCAAAAGGTGCGGAGCTTGTCGTTGTTATTTTCATTGGAATTTTTGGGGATTTATTTAGCTTGTTTTTCTGGCAGGATTCACATTTCTTTATGTAGTTTTTGATATCATTTTTCATCGACTGCCAGTAGTATTTTTTCTTAATTCTTTTAATTGTTCTACTTATACCTTGATGCCCTCCAAACGGTGATTAGTGGTATTCCTTTAAAATTTTGTTGATTTCTTCAACATTTTCGACCGTTGTTCTCTGATTGGTATGTAAATAAACTGTTTTGTTTGAAAATATGTTCTTGAGTATTGTTTTGAAGTTTTCGTCAAATTGGGGATTAAAGCTTGAGATTGCTATCGCAACGGATTCTTGATCTTGTTTACAATGTTCGTTTTTAATTTTTTGTAAAGTTTTCTGTGCTAATTCGTGATCTTTTGAGGTCCTAAATGGTATGGGTAAAGTAGCTATTAATAACTCAACACTATTATGAGAGTAGGCTTCTGTTTCTCCAATTATGGGTTTTATAAATTGTGGGATTAATTTTATTACTAGTTTTTCCTCTATTGATTCCGTGATTGGTAATATACTTTTACTTTTGAATTTTTATTTGCAAGAATGGGATCCTGTGTCTCTATTATATCGTAATTTCTAGTTTTTTGAATTTCCTGATAATTTTCCTTTTGTAATTCTTCACTTTGGTTTTTGTGTACCATTTGTCTCGTCATAACATAATTTTTATTTTCTATGCGACTGAGTGCATCCGCGTTTGTGTTAATTTTCCCTGCCTTATATTTTATTACGTATTCGTATTCGGATAGAAGTATTCGCCACCTAGCTAACCTTGACATAGGGTCTTTTAATTTCATCAGCCATTCAAGTGGCTTGTGATCTGTATAAATGGTAAATTTCTTTCCATAAATATATGGTCGAAATTATTTTACGGCGAAGATTATTGCCAACAATTCCTTTTCTGTAGTACTGTTGCGTGTTTCTGCGTCATTTAGTGTTCTGCTTGCAAAGCAGATTGGCTTATCTTTACCAATTAAACCTTGAGACAAAACAGCCCCAAGCCCTACATCACTTGCATCTGTAGTGACTATGAACTCCTGATCAAAATCCGGGTATGCTAAAATTGGAGGGTTAATTAACTTGTTTTTTAGTACTGAAAAAGCTTCATCGCAAAACGCGTCCCAGTTAAATTTGGTGTCCTTTTTAAGTAATTTAGTTAATGGTTTTGATATACCTGAAAAATTTTCTATGAATCGCCTGTAATATCCTGCGAATCCTAAGAATGATTTTATACCTTTTGTATTCTTTGGTATTGGGTAAGTTTTGACCATTTTGATTTTTTCCGGGTCTGGTTTAATTCCATCCTCTGAAATAATATGCCCCAAGTAAGTGAGTTCTTGTTTTAGGAAATTACATTTGTCAGGTTGTAACTTTAAGTTATGTTGACGCAATCGGTCAAATATTTTAACTAGTTTTTTATTATGATCTGACAAATCATATCCGTAAACAACAATGTCGTCAACATAGACAAAACATTCAAATCCTTGCAATCCCATGAGTACGTTATTCATGAGCCGTTGGAACGTTGCAGGGGCGTTTTTCAATCCAAAAGGCATTCGGTTATATTCATAGTGTCCGAAAGGTGTGCTGAAGGCGGTCTTACACTTGTCAGATTCTTTTACGGGGATCTGATGAAAGCCCTTAGCTAGATCTAGAGTGCTGAAGTATTTAGCCTTACCCAATTGATCTAATATGTCTGTTATGTTTGGTAAGGGGTATGCATCGCCAACAGTTAAGTTGTTAAGCTTGCGAAAATCTACAACAACTCTCCAACGCTTATTGCCTTCAGAATCTGCCTTTTTTGGTACTAACAACAAAGGTGAGTTCCATGGACTGGAACTTGCACGAATAATATCTTCATCCAACATTTCATTGACCTGCTTGTGAATTTCATTTCTTTGGCTTTCAGGGAGCCTATATGGTCTGACGAATAAAGGGGGCTTATATTCTTCTGTAATAATTTCATGATTTGCACTTTCGGTGACTGTGAGGTGGTCTCCTTCGAAATAAAATAAATCATTATATTGTCTGCAAATTTCTAAAATTGATTTCCTTTCTTCTAAGTTACAATGATTCAACTCTATAGCTGTTTCTACCTTTTTCAATCTATTTCTTACTATATCCTTTGTCCTATCTAGTTTAATGGTATCATAATTTTCTATGCTTTCCCATTCATAGTTGATTTTATGTAGATTAATTACTTTGATTTCTTCTGTAGTGTTCATTAGGAAAACTTTAACTTTTTTATTGTTTGGGCGTACCAGGGTATCCGCCAAATATACTCCTGGGATTACTTCATTCTTGTGGATCACTGCATCTTTTGCATATTTAATAGGGATCTCTACAATTTGTTTGCATCGAGGTTGCAAGGTGATGGATTGTGGCCCGTAGACATCAGGTTGTTGAGGACTCTCGGTATGGCTTGTGCCATTCGGCGCATACCCTTGTTCCTCTTCCTTATTTTCACAATTCCTTCCACCATCCTTAGATAATGTCTTGGTTCCCTCTTTTGATGTCTTTATATTATTTTTGATGATTTTGTTTCCGCCTTGAGGTAACAATGTGATGAGTTGCGGCCCGTAGACATTAGGTTGAGGATTCTCAATATGACTTATGCCATTCGGCGCATATTCCTGCTCCTTTCCCTTATTTTCGCAATTCCTTTTGTTACCCGTAGGCAACACATCGTTTTCCTTTTCAGCGTTGTTAAAATCATTTACAATATGTGGTTTAAAAATTTTATTTTTATTTACTGCCGCGTTTGAGCAGTCT
This sequence comes from Coremacera marginata, assembly GCA_914767935.1. Lineage (NCBI taxonomy): Eukaryota > Metazoa > Arthropoda > Insecta > Diptera > Sciomyzidae > Coremacera > Coremacera marginata. The sequence goes on from OU612044.1 coordinate 97,682,833, forward strand.
ACTGGTATTTCCAGTTGTTTATTTTTAAAGTCAATTTTACAGTTAAATTTTGTAAGAAAATCGCTACCTAAGATTCCATCGTAAGATAAATTAATATTATCATGTAAGATATGAAAATTGTGACTCAGTGTTATAATCTGGTCATTAAAAGGAACATTTATTGTTTTGATTTGTTCACCAAGAGTTTGCATTGCATTACCTGAAATTGTTGAGACTATATGGTTACTTTGTTTGTTAATTATGTGCTGCTGGTCGGTGTCTTTTAATAAGCTAATTTGTGCGCCTGTGTCTACTAATAGTGATGTGACATTTTTGGCTGAAGGTTCGAGTTTAATACGAAGCACCGGCTCCTCGTATTCATTACAAAATGGTATAATGATGGAGTAACTTAGTTTTGAGCTTGGTGCACGTCGGCTCTTATCTGCATCCGGGGAGAGGCGCCGCTGGTTTCTTCCCGTGCAATTCCGTTTCCCGATGGATTTTCTGCGCGGTATGCCTGATTGGAATGACTGCGTCGGCCCCTGAAAGGGTTGCGGTGTGCATTTGAGTCATCGTTAACCCTTCGATTTTGAAAAGTTCCAGCGTCTCGCTGTCGAGATCTGCACTCTTGGTATGTGTGGTTTGGCCGTTTGCAATATGTGCAAAATACTGATTGTACCTCTTTTTTAATGTTTGTAAAATTTTGTCTATTATGAGGAGGAGGATTAGAATTAAAGGTATTTAATTTATTGTAACAGGTTTCGTGTGTGTGTCCTAATCTTTTGCAATAACTGCATGTGGGTTTGTTTGAAACTAACGTATGCTGAGGCACCTTCTCGAGTCGCACTGAATGCTCTTCAGCGTAAGAGATCGCTCTTTTTAAATCGTGCTCGTTATGAGCCTTTAATATTAATCGCAAATTTTGGTTACGTAAACCATCTTCAAACACCTGAATGGCCAGTCGGTCATTTTCTAACTTTAAGTATGCCCTAACTGATTCATCAGAAGTACTAGCAAACGTGGCTGAATTTAAAACGTGTAGCAATTTTCCTATTCGTTCACCAAATTCTTTAACTGATTCTTGAATTCTTTGCTTGGCGGTCAACAATTCATTCTGTGCTGAGGTTCTCGATTTTTCCTCCTTGAACTCTTTCTCCAATTCTCGTACCAGATCGTTCCATTTGGTAAAAGATTTGAACTGGATAAGTTCGAAGGCTGAACTCTCCAATCGAGTCTTTACAACTTCAAGAATAAATGTGTGCTCCGCCTCGGTTTTAGCAGATGAAAATAGTATATTGCCGCATGCTATGAATTTATTTAAATCGGCCGGGTTGCCGTTAAATACCGGAACGATATTGTAGATATCGTTGAGCGTGAATTTAAGATCCATACTCGTCTGCTCAGGATCTTCCGCGTCGGAAATAATATACGAATCAAAAAATGGTAGAGAAGCAAAGTTCTGTACTACCTTAGCCGCGCGTTGACGAGTAAAAATTTTGAAAATTTATTAGATAAGTGAAAAACAGAGAGATCAACAAAAGCAATTTCGTCTGCAACAACCTTCAAATGTAATAATTTGTTGTTTTTTTTTTTTTTTACAATTACGTATACAAAATTTTATGTGTCAAATAAAAATTTATAGTGTGTAATATAATACTTAGAAAGAAATGTATATATATATATTTTTTTTTTTTTTAGTAATTATAGGTGTGTTTTGTTCGTATAATATTTATCAAAAAGAAAAAAAATTTGTTTTTCTTACTATTTTCCTTATCCTGCCGGTCGTTTATATGTTTCTGATGTTTTCCTTGATTTGTTGAAAATATCTCTGCTGCTGAAATTGTTGTTAAAGTTGTATTTGCTGAAAATATCTCTGCTGCTGAAATTGTTGTTGAACTCGTTCTTGATGTAGTTGATGCCAGGAGGCTCTTAGTAGCCTTATAGCTGTTTATCCTGGGCTTCTTGATGGGCCAGGAGACTTCACGTCTTATAGCTGGTTACCCTGGGCTTTCCTCAAAAAAAATTTTTTTTTTTTTTTTTTACTTTTGTGTTACACTGTTCCGATGTTTTAGCCTCGGTACGCTTTTTTTTTTTTTTTTTTCATTTTTTACAGAAAACTACCGATGTCAAAGCCTCGGTACGCTTAAAGATTTGTATTGGGTATAGCGTTTTTTTTTTTCTTTGTTATCAAAAGGATGTTGTTTCCTTTTTGTTATTTTAAGGGATTGGTATGGATCAATCCCACCGCTGCCACCAAATGTTATGTTTAACGTCCAAGGTTCTCGTGCTTTCGCGAGGAGAAGAAGAACTTTCGGACGGGAGAGCGAAATAAAGTACTTTATTCAATATATTTTTTTTTTTAATTATTTGACACTTTATTATTTGATTATTTGTACACTTACTGCACGCTTGCTGTACACTATCTGTGCACTCTCTGTACACTCTCTGTACACTCTCTGTCCGTTTCTGAGTCGGTCGCGGGTATTTAAAGCAAAGTCCTCAATTTCCAATTTTCCCATAATTCCCATAATTTCCAATAAGTGGAAATTATGTATCGATTCTACCCAATCAAATCATTACATCTCATACATAAAAATCTTTATAACATTTACATATCGCTTCCCCTTTAGTGGTACATGCTCACGTACGCCTTACATGTTGCGTAACTGCAGGCATTGCACTTTGCGTGTAGCGCAGCAACTAGGGTAGGTAAACGATCGCTATTATGCTGACCGTGCAAGCTGATGCCAATGCACCCAAACAGTCACTCGCCTTGCTTTGTTTTGTTTTGTTGCTGCCGGCGTTATAGTAGGAAACGCTTGACAACCACAAAGCAAAGCGCTGTTTGGTAATTTGAGCGTATGTGCTCAAATTAGGTCAGTTTCTGTAGTATGGAAACAATTAAGAATTTTTTTATTAACAAAACTAACTTTTCATGCTGACCATGCAAGCTGATGCCGATGCACCCAAACAGTCACTCGCCTTGCTTTGTTTTGTCTTGTTGCTGCCGGCGTTATAGTAGGAAACGCTTAACAACCACAAAGCAAAGCGTTGTTTGGTAATTTGAGCGTATGTGCTCAAATTAGGTCAGTTTTTGTGGTATGGAAACAATTAAGAATTTCTTGTTAACAAAACTTACTTTTCATGAGCGCCTGCAATTCGAGTCACCGCACTTGAATTGGGTCTTAGTCGTTCATGGAAATAATAGCAATAGCAATATTGAATTTTAATTTATTGAATTTAATTTCATGAGCGCCTGCAATTCGAGTCACCGCACTTGAATTGGGTCTTGGTCGTTCATGGAAATAATAGCAATAGCAATATTGAATTTTAATTTATGGATTGGTTCGTAGGAATCGATTGAGGGTTTTGGCTTTGTGTAAGGTCGAGCTGTACAAAGTGTACAGTGTCAAGCATATGATGGGGTTGTACAAAGAGTACAGGGTAATGTTGTGCGGGTCACAACAGTTTTGTCTTTTTGGCTGCCAAAATATTTTTAATATCGATTTGAAGTTAGTAACTATCGTATAGGGGAATTTTTCACGTTTAAGGCTCTTTTGTTTGACATAACTCGAGAACCACTAGTCCGATTTAGCTGAAACAAATTTAGAAAAATTAAGAATTCCAATTCCTCTAATCTGTTCTTATACCGTCTTCCTATATGTTCAAGACTTTCGCAGTTAAAAATGAATGTATGAAGAGAATTTAGGTATTTTTTGCCTAAAAATTAAATTTTTTTTTTTTAAAGTTCATAAAAAATCCAAAATGGAAAAAAGTGTCAAATCTAATCACTTTCACGTAAAGTCACATAACCTATGAGCAAAATATGGCATTGATCATAAAAATCGATGCACGCGTTTCTCATTTATTCACAATTAAGTAAATGTATAAAAAAAGCCACTTAACCTGTGAGTAAAGTGAGACATTTTTTGAGAAAATCGATGAATAAATTTATTTTAATTCTAATAATGTTATGAATGAATAAACACAAAACTTAAAATAAAAATTCCGATTTGTATTGCAGCTATTCTTACACAGAAAATATGAAATTTATGGAATCTATGCATAAAAACAAAATTTAGAACATTTTCAATTATAATTATAATTATTGTCAATATACATTCTCGTTGAAGTTGACGCTTGTGGTTCTGATGATCTTCTTTTCTTCGTAGGTTGTTGATATTCGTGGTCTGAGTTTGCGTCGTCATCCGAGGAATCCATAATATTCAAGGGCTCGTTTTTTCCCATGGGTCCACCAATTTCAGTGCCATCTGCCTTCTTCGGTGCTTTCATCTTCATACTGCATAATTTTCGAACTCCACCAACAAACCTCCGCCAGCATCGCATCTAATTTTTTGCCTTTGAATCGCTCTTTCATTGGCATGGTCACCTGGTGGAACCTCTCCCCTTGTTCGTCTGATTCCTGAGGTAATTGTGCCAAAAAGGTATCAAGGTGGAAATGCAGGAAATGTAATTTTAATGTCATGGATGCATTGATTTTTTCAAAATAATACAGCAACTTGTCTCGGTCCTTTCCTAAAACGCCTTCGATGACATCTTTCAGTGCGTTCCATGAATGTAGGTGGTTACTATGGTTCGAAAGCACATTTGTGAAAGATTCGCTTTTCATTAATTTCCTTATATCTGGTCCATTGAGAATACCTGTTTTAAATAAAAAAAAAAACAAAAAAATTATTGGTAATGCGAATATATCGAAATGAAAAAATATATATATGACAATATTTAAATACAGACAAAGATACTTACCTTTTTTAATTTTAGCGTCACTGAGTTATGGAAAGATGGAGTTTAAACAGTCATAGGCGTCCACAATATCCTTGACTAACACTGCAACGAATTTGCCAGCTATTCCTAATTTTATGAGGAGCGGTCGCAACAAAATATCATCCAGGTCCTTCATCATAGGTTCTTTGCGTAATTGTAATTGTTTGTTGAGCTCGGGAGTTCTTGCTTCCCAATCTTTACGTTGATATTGATTCCCTGTGTATCGTGAATTCCAATTACAAAGGAAGCAGAAGGATTTTTAATAGCCGCCCTTTTCTATAATGCCTTGTAGTATGTTGACCACCTTCAGATCGCAACAAATCTTCCGTTCGTGTTTATCGTGTTTGATTTCCTTCAAAATGTTGGCCAATGATTTATACGTTTCCTCCTTGTTTGTGCTGAATCCCAATGGAATGGACGGTTTTTTGTTTGTTTTGTGTAACAGCACAGCCTTCAAACTGGAAACTGAACCATCGATGAATAAACGCCAGTCGCCAGCGATATAATCCATTCCCAATTTTTTCACTAAACCTGGGATATCATGGCAGCACGTGAACGTATTTGCTTCGTCAATGTAATAGAATTTCTGAAAATCAGTTTGGCGTTGTCTGTATGATGTTGCGCTGACATTTTGCTGTGTGAGTTTTCTGCTCTTCAAAAATGATGTCAACCATTCGGAGTTTTGTTGTGATAGTCCCAGCTTGGCCACAACGTAATCCATTTCGATTTCTGTTATCGGTTGTGGTGCATTATTTTCAATATTGGGTGTCCAATCTGCATCATTCACATTGGTCGGATTGGTGAAAACGGTTTCGGCTTGCAGGGACACAGTATCCATACTTGAAGGTTTATGTGCATCGATATCAGCAGGGCGGTTAACTGGAAGTGTGGCAGTAAATGCAGCATTGTATACTTTTGTTTTCAATTGTTGTCTGTTTAATCCAGGACGAAAATTTATGCATGCGAGTTACGTATTAAATAAAAGAAGAGTAATTTTTACTGCATGTCTTTATTTAATGAGTTGAATCTTAAGACTGACTTCATAAAAATATCTTAACAGCTAACTCTGGGTTAATGTTGTGTAGTATGTGTGTATGTGTGTATGTTTAATGTTTTGTGACTGCAGTTCGGTGGAAATGTATTTAATGTATATTTGAGTGGACTGCAGTTTGGTGCATTTAAATATGTCGAATTGGCATATTTAAATGTGGGAATGTATTCTTAGTTTGGTGCATGAAAATATGCGCCGAATTGACAGATTTAAATGTCGGAATGTTTTTGTAAAGGATGTGGAGATTTGGGTTACAATAGGAATTTGTGTGAAAATGTGTTCCAGAGGATGTGGGGACTTAGGTTACAGTCTGAATGTAACTCCTCCCCTCTTAGATTAAGGACTCTCCTGAGTCATTACATTTTAAGTTACATATTTTTTTCTTAAGTGTTATATCTGTTTTTTATTTTCCGCAATTCAATTTCATTTGCCTGAGGCTCATTTATAATTTTGGTTTTATTTATTACTGTAGGCTGTTTTTTTTACTTTTAAAATAAATATAACGATAACAAAAACGATGATAATTACGAACGCTATATTTATTCCGTAAGAGACGCTTTTATGAAATTTTAGTTCTTTAATTTCTTGAATGTTTGAAAAATTTTCTAATTCAATTTTTGTATAATTCTCTGACTTTATTTCTGTTATTAAAGGATTGTTATTTGGATAAAAATACTTATCTTGCACTACAGTCAGATGGTTTTCGAAAATTTCTGTTTTAATTTCTATTTTACAATTATAATAAGTAAGAAGATAGTTTTTATTTAGTGTTAGATTTCTGTTGTCACAGTTCTGCTTAACTTCTAGATCGACAGCATTTCTTGTTAGAATCATATCATTTTCAAGCTCTTCGATTTGAGTTCTGTTATTAAATTTGAAATTACAATTATTCAGAATCGTGCAATGCTTACTTCGTTTTAAGTTTTTCAAATATACATTTTCTTGATAATCTAATACATTGCCTTCGATTTCAATTATATAACTATTTGGCTCAACAATTTCCATAAAATTTTTGTTAGGAAGAGGTAAAATTACTTTTAGATCTGCTGGGATATAATTAATTGGAATTTTAAGAGCTATAATAAGTAAACTATTTTTATAATTAAGTACATCAACTTTCATCAATTTTAATTTAAAAAAGTCTATCTCAAACTGATATATTTCTTCGGATGTGAGTATATTTGGATTAACGATGTGATTTTTAGCTGATGCTATACTTTCTTGTATATGATTAACTTTATCTTTGAGATAGGTGAGTTTAAACATTTAATCCGTATATAAAAGGTGTCTAACAATTTAATTTTGATTGTGTTTTATTTCATTTAAAGTACCTTTCATAATTTCCCTGTCTTTTTCAATTGCTGATTTTAAAATTTGAATTGATTTGTTAAAATGCGTATTTATAAGAATCTGTTTATTAACAGTGACCATTATGTTGTGATTATTCTGGTCAATTACATCGAGGTGTTCAAGGATTTCCTGTCGGTCGTCATCGTCCATTATTCCGAAAAGCCAATTGTATGCTTTTCCTCCTAGGTTTATTAATCCCCTTTTATTTCTAGGTTTTGATACAATAGATTTTAATTTATATTTTATTATTTTAATTTCTCTCTCTACCATTTCTTTGTTATGTATATCGAGAGATTTCACATTATTTTCTATTTCATCTAAAACATTTTTTATCTCGTTTGTATTAATTATATGCAAAACAGTTAAAGTTTGGTTTACTACTTCAATTTCCTTTATTTTTACCTGAATATACCCTGACTGTTCTTCAATTGGGCTCATCTGCAAAAGTCCTTCTGTTGGGAGAACTGTCCCCAGAAGCATCCTCAAACTGATCACCTGAAAATTTCAGAGGTCTCTTAATATTTACTGGATGAATATTTTTTAGTGAATATTTCCTATATTTTGGCTTTTCTTTATGTCTTACACTAACGTAATTTTTTATAAAACCTTCTTGTCTTCTCTCTTCGTATTTCTCTCTTTTTTCGTTTAATTTAGAAATAGCTACGTTTTTTGCCTTGTCAATTCTACTTCTTATAACTTCTTTACTAACCTTATTTTGCAGAACATCAAATGGTGTTGCTTTTATAGTTGAGTGGTAAGTATTATTATATGCTTCTATGGCTTTACTAACTTGCTCCTTTATCGGAATTTTATTCTCTAAGTTTAAAACGCGGATTTTTTATGTGAGAGTATTATTTAGCCTTTCAATATCGAAATTGCCAGTGTGGCTATTCGGTTTAACAAAATGTATCTCAATGAATTCGTCTTGGCAGAATTGTTTAATATTTACTCTGTTAAATTCGTTATCGCATATAATTCTCTTCATTTTTCCTTGTATCGAAATATAAAGTCTAATTTTTTCAATTATTGTAAGACTGTTTCTGTCTTCAAGATAAAAGCTAACAACATGCTTAGAAAACTTCTCGATGAAATTTATGAACGAATGTTTAGAATTTACGTATGTGTCAATGTGTACTGTTTCCCTGATATCGCGAGGTGTTTCTGTATTTTTAAATTTTGGTTTGATAGGATTTCTATCGTACTTCGCTGCGGTACATAGATCGCAGTTGTTGACTACCTTATGGATAATTTCTTTCAAGTTTGGGTAATAAATTTTATGCTTCAAAGCTTCATAATTTGCGATAATTCCTGATTGGCCAGATTCCCTCTTATGAAACAGGGCAACCTGTTTTATCGCTTCTTCTTCATCTTTCATATCTCTTGCAAAATGACTACATTTTACAAATTTTATGTTCGAATCGCTTGGGAACAACTCTATAAGTTTTTGCTGAAGATGATTGTAAGTTGTGTCATCTAAGGCAGTGTAAAAAGCAACTTTGCCATTAGATATATGTCTTCGGACAATATCGGCAATTTTTTCCGGAATATCAGCTCTTTCAATATAAATTCTATAGTTACCTAATATTTTTTCAAATTCTTTTTCTTTTCTTTCTACTAAAAATAATTGAGTTCTAAACCTATTTATAATTGTGTCTAATATAGGAATGTGATCGTGCAAATCTTCTTCTTGTGAATGTGCTGTTTGGCCATCCGTTGAGACGTTATCTAAATTTTCTTCGTAGAAATCACTTTCAAATAGATTTATTTCATTATTTGTGACATCGATGCGACTTAAAAATCGGCAATTTTATCATCCTTACCTTTAACATAATCTATCTTTGCATCATATTCCCCTAATTGAATCAACCATCTTTGGAGTCTTGGGTTGATATCTCTACCAGAATTTTTTATCTGAAGCCACTTAAGTGGTTGATGATCTGTACTCAAATCAAATTCTCTGCCATATAAGTATGGTCTGAAATACCTACAGCCCCATACAATTGCTAACAATTCCTTTTCGACAGTAGAGTAGTTTTTCTCATGATCATTTAGAGTGCGAGAGGCAAAACATATTGGATGACCGTCTTGGGTTAGAACTGCACCTAATGCAAAATTGCTGGCATCAGTTATTAGATTAAATTTTTTATTGAAATTAGGATATTGTAGAATCGGATAATTTGTAATGATTTCCTTTAGCTTTTCAAAGGAAGATATATAATTTGGGTCATTGGTGTTAACTTTTGAGTTCTTTTTTAAATATCTAACCATAGGGAATGCAACTTTTGCATAGAGTTTGATAAATTTACGATAGAAACCGGTTGCACCTACAAATGACTTGATTTGCGTTTGTGTTTTTGGCAGGCTTAAATTTTTGATAACTTCGATTTTTTTGGGATTTGGCTTTACACCGTTTTGTGTTAGGATGTGACCTAAATATTCAGTTTCTTTTTTTAAAAAACTTCATTTATTAACTTGAATTTTTAGTCCTGCTTTTGTAAGAGTTTCAAAAATACATTTAATATTGTTTATGTGTTCTTGCAACGAGGTGCTGAATATAAGAATGTCGTCTAAGTACACGACACAAGTTCTGTTGATATATTGCTTTAGTATTGAGTTCATTAGTCTCTGAAAAGTTGCAGGAGAATTCTTGAGGCCGAATGGCATTCTCACGAATTCAAAGTGCCCACACGGGGTAGAAAATGCTGTTTTCTTCCTATCCTCAGGTCTTACCAGAATTTGGTGAAACCCTTTGGCCAAATCGATTGTGGAGAAATACTGAGCTTTCCCCAATTTGTCCAATATATTGTCTATATTGGGAATTGGATACTTATCGCTAACAGTACATTCGTTAAGCTTCCTGTAATCCACAACAATTCTCCATTTCTTATTTCCAGAACCGTCTGACTTTTTTGGTACTATCCACAGAGGACTATTATATGGTGAGTTGCTCTCGGTCACAATACCTTGTTGGAGCATTTCATTTATTTGCCTTTCTATTTCCTCTTCGTGTACCTTTGGGTACCTATAAATTTTCGCATAGATCGGTCTTTCTGTTTCTGTGACAATTTCATGTTGAATGCTATGAGTAAAAGTGAGTGAATCTCCTTCCAAGAAAAATATGTCTTCATATTGGGTCAACAATTCATTCACTTTTTGTCTCTCCTCATTATTAAGGTGTTCTTAATTAATTTTACCAAGAAAATTATTCTCAATAGGTTCAAGTGAACATACATCATTAAATTCATTTGAAAAATTATTGTTGTCAAACAAAATTTTATGTCCTTTTATTTCTATATGTTTCTTTTCTAAATCAATTATCGCATCGAATTTAGTTAAAATATTCTGTCCAATAATGGCATCATACTTTCTGTTAGGTAAATGGGCAACATTCCAAGAAATAGTCCCATGAGCTAAAAATTCTTTTGGTATTGGAGTGACTACTTTTTGATTAATTTCGCTTACGCCATTTAAGGTTGAAAAAAGCTTTGGTTTTTCCCATGAAAAGGATTGATAATTTCTTGCTATTTTTGGAGAAATTATACTGGTGATTGAGCCAGTATCTATTAAGGCAGTTATAGTGTCATCTTGTATAATTAATTTAATTAAGGGCAATGTTGGTTCCGAGGCTCTTTGGTAAAATTTACATCTTCTTCGAAATTTCCAATTTCCATTGGTTGGGACTTGTTTTTTCTAGAATTTTGAGTATTAAAACTTACTTGTGAATTGCGAGTTTGAGTCGAATTAACCCCATTCTGGTTTAATTGATTTTGATTAAAGTTCTCTGTGCTATTGTTATTATTTGCTGAATATGGTCTGTTACCGTTAAAGTTTTGATTACAATTTCTACCCAAAAAGTCCGAATTACTTCTATTATTATTCGAATATGATCTATTACCGTTAAAGTTTTGATTATTATCTCTTCCCAAAAATTCTGAATAAGTTCTATTATTATTCGAATATGATCTATTTCCGTTAAAGTTTTGATTATTATTTCTTCCCAAAAATTCTGAATAAGTTCTATTATTATTCGAATATGATCTATTTCCGTTATAGCTTTGATTATTATTTCTTCCCAAAAATTGGTCGTTAGCATTTCTGTCAGGATGGTCATAATACTCATCTTTTCTTTGTGACTTGAACATTTTTTTATGACCGTAGGCTATACATCTAGGGTCCGTTAGCAGCTTTAATCTATCATATTTTTTATAAATTTCGTCCAATGTCGTATCACTGTCAACGTGGGCCCTGACGGTTCCATCGATTTTTTCTACAATAATTACTACTAAATCCCTATCTATATTTTCTGGCTTATAAAGATCAGATTTTCTTTCGTTAAAGTCATATAATTCAATTAATTCATGTTTAATTTCAAAGTAAATTTAAATAATTCACTTAAATTATTCACCCTCATGATCCGGCACTTGTTGTAAAGTTCTCCATAAGTTGTGTTGGGCTTGAAGCGTTGTCTGAGTTTCAGCTTAATATTCTCCCAGTTTGGAGAATCACCGAGTTCACGGATACACCTTGCTGCTTCCCCACGGATTTTTTCATTGATAATTATCTCCATGCCGTAATTGTAAAGTTGTGCATTTACTCCACATAATTCGAACGTTTTTTCTGCTGATTTTACGAAGGACGAGAAACTATGATTTTTATTATCCTCGAATGGTTTTAACCTTCTAAACTGGTCCAGGATGTCCTGTGGACGCAAAAAATATGGTGGTGGTTGACATTGAAGTTCCGGCTGTTGCTGTTGTTGATTTCGTTGCTGCAGTTGTTGATATTGTTCCTGCAGCTGTTCGTTTTGTGTTTGAAGCTGTTGTCGAAGTTGTTGGATGAATTCTTCCTGCTTCTTAATAACTTCTTCCTTTTCCCTGTTGATTTCTGTTTTTGTCAAAATTTTTTTGCCTGTGCATTACTTGTTCCAATTATTCACTAATGTTTGTCGTTGTTTTTTCTTTAAATGTTTAAAAATACTTTAGTTCGCAAATTGTTTAAGTTTAAAGCTTTAATTGAAGACTGGAAACCAAAGTGATAGCACTGCTTTGTTCGTTAAAGGCTTCCCCACAACTACAGATGCAACTTGGGTAGAAAATTACTTCAAAAAGAAGTACAAATTAACCATCTCAGACTGCCATAAAAGTCGTCAAAACGATCCAAGGTTAGCAGTTTTAAATTTAATATACCCAAGGCATATGCGTGGATGTTTTCTAGTGCAGGTATGCGAACGAAAGGAAACATTCGTATAACTGAATGGACGGAAAAACCAAAAACGGAAGTTAAGGCACCTAGTATTAAGCTTATCACTAAGCCTATGATTAAATCTATTAAGCCTACTAATATTAATAGTAATAAAAATAATATAAGCCTACCTGCCAGAACATCCTCAAAGCCAGCTCAAGATCAAAACTGGTCATATAAAACAAATTTATTCCCAAAGTTTTCTCCACAGTCAAAACTATCTTCTCAACTGTTATCTTCTTCTAAATTTCCTATTACTCAATCGTCGAAACTCCCTTATCCTAAAGTTAAACGTGTTTCGTTTAACCTCAATAACGACGAAAAAAATAAAACTTATTCATATAAATATCCTAATTTCGTCCATTCCCATACACTAAATCCAACCCCACAGCCCGCAATAGTCATACCTAAGCCTACTTCTACACAACCTGTTACTGCAACACGTTCACCAGCAATCACACCCTCCAATAACACACCTCCTCCCTTAATTACATGCACTAATACTCAAACGTTCACTAATGCTACACCAGCCTTTCTGGATCCTCTTCTGCCACCTAATGCGAAGCTCACAAAAAATCTCGCTGACGTTAGTAGTGAAGGTCGTTTCGTTATGTCTCGTCTAAGAGACCGTCGGTTGTATGATAATGTTCGATTATACCTGTCTTATTTACATAATAAGTCTGACTCAGTCTGTATTGAAGGTACAACAAGAACAAGTGCTATGGTATCCATCCAACAAGAAGGTCTTCCTACCGACCCTGTCGAGCTGAAAAAAATTTTCATTAACTTCCATGAAAGCCTCAACATTTCACCCACTGATGTTGAAAACGACCTCACGGCATTTGCATCGCATACTAGCTCAAAGTATATATGGCATTTACAAAGAGCTCGTTCTAACTTCAAAAATTTTTATTGTCCCTAACTCTCATCCTAAAGCAATGTCCGATTATCCAGCCTCCCGAAATACACTACCTTCAATTGCGTCTTTTTATATATCCTACCACAATTGTGGTGGCATGAGAGGCAAACTCAATAAACTGTTTGTTGAAGCTAAATCTTGTCATTTCAATGTTTTTGTCTTTACGGAAACGTGGTTGAATGACGCTATCAAAAATGAAGAAATTCTAGATAGCAACTGGACAATATACCGGAATGACAGAAACTATGCAAGCTGCGGCCTGTCTCGAGGAGGCGGTGTCTTAATTGCCACACATAACTCCTTATCTAGTGAATTGATTGTAACCTACTCCTCCAAATGCTTTGAGCACAAAATAATCAAAATAAGGCTAGATCAAAAAGCTTCCGTATACATAGGTGTTATTTATATTCCTCCGAATTCAACCCACAATTCCTACAATGAATTATGTGAAATCATAACGTCAATAACAGCTGCGTTAAACGAAGATGATAGAATTATTATTTTTGTAGACTTCAACCGACCCAATATAACTTTTGTGCACGATGATGATGACAACCATCTCCTTCCAATTAACCTGTCCAATGCGGTCGACTTCGATTTATTAAGTACTTTTTATAGTAATGATTGTCAGCAAGTTGCTCCTGCTCCAAACCGAAACAATCGCTGGCTAGATTTGATTTTTACTAACTCATATGACGAAGTAAAGGTTAGTCCAACCTGTGAGGCTGAGCAGATATTTTCCAATACCCTCCACCATACTGCTTTTACTACTGAGTTATGTACCAACAACATAACTTTTATACAGTCATTCAATAATTCTATTGTATACGATTTCCTCAATGCCGATTACAATAACATTAAAAATGACTTAAATTGTTTGGACTGGAACCACTTGTCTGCACTAGAATTGGACGATGCTGTATCGTCTTTCTATCAAAAAGTCTTTTCTGTATTTGATACTCATGTTCCAAAAATAAAGAAAAAAAATAAACTATCGGAACCGTGGCTTGATTCAAATCTTAGAAATTTGAGAAATCAAAGAAATAAACTTTACAGAGTCATTAAAAATTGCGTCATTGTAAGTGATGAGGTAAAGGTTAGATACGAAGAGCTGTCTAAGGAGTTTTCCATTAAGTCCGAAGAGGCTTATAGGCTTTACACCAATTTAATTGGAGAAAGGATTATTGAAGACCCGAAAAAATTCTTCGATTTTGTAAATGTAAAACGGAAATCGACCGGATACCCAAACTTCATGTTTAAAGGCAATGTTACTTCATATAACTCACAGGAAATTTGTAATCTCTTTGCGGATCATTTTAAAGAAGTCTTTTGTTCAACTACTTCCCAAAATCAACCTACATTTGCCAGTATAACTAGTAGACCGACATTGGTTTGTGAAATAAATATTACATGGAGTGACATAACCAATTCCATTAAAGACTTAGATTCAAATAAATCTCCAGGTCCAGACCTTATACCACCAATTTCACTTGTTCAATGTTTAGACCAATTAATTACGCCGTTACATATGATTTTTAACAAATCCTTGCATACAGGTATATTCCCAACTTTTTGGAAATCTTGTCATCTTACGCCAATTTATAAAAATGGCGACAAGAGATCAGTTGAAAATTATAGGGGTATTGCAATATTGTCAGCAATTCCAAAGCTATTTGAAAAAATTATATGTTCCAAACTCACGAGCATAATTAATCCGTGTTTAAACGAGCAGCAACATGGTTTTCGTAAAGGACGATCAACAACCACAAATCTTGCAATCATGGCATCAGACATTCTTACTAAAATGGAAAAGGGCCACCAAATAGATGCAGTCTATACAGATTTTAGTAAAGCCTTTGATCGTGTTGATCACGAAATCCTAGCTAAGAAACTAGAAAAATTTGGTATATCAGGTACTGTGCTGAAATGGCTCAAGTCTTATCTCTGTGAAAGATCCCAATATGTAAAATTTCAGGGTACTTTGTCTAAAAAGATTGTTGTCTCGTCGGGTGTACCTCAAGGTAGCCATCTTGGCCCACTTCTCTTCAACATATTTATTGCAGACATATCTGAAGTTTTGCATGATGTCCCCCATCTCTTATATGCAGATGACTTAAAATTATACTATAACATTAGATCAGAAGTGGATTCAGTATTCTTACAGAATAAGCTTTTTTCTCTGGAACAGTGGTGTAGTAAAAATAAACTTTATTTAAATATAAATAAGTGCTACGTTATAAGTTTTGCCCGTAAAAACGTAATCACATATAGCAGATACATGCTAAATAAGGTAGAACTTAAAAGGGTCAACCACATAGCAGATCTTGGAATAATTCTTGATAGTAAGATGCGCTTTAACCTTCACTACGATCATATCATATCCAGGGCAAACAAAATGCTCGGATTCATAAAAAGACGTGCAAGAGAATTCAAAAACCTTTGGGTAACTAAAACCTTATACTGCACATTAGTACGACCAATCTTAGAATACTGTTGCATAATTTGGAACCCAGCTTTTGTAGTGCATAGTGAAAGGCTAGAATCTATTCAAAGACAATTCTTGCTTTTTGCATTGAGAGACCTATACGATCATCGTGACTATACAAATTTACCACCATACGAGAGTAGACTTAAAATCCTCAATTTAATGTCGCTGTCATCAAGGAGAATATTACTTTGCTCATGCTTTACATTCGATGTTATTACTGGTAACATCGATAGCGAATACATCTCGAGCAAGGTACTATTTAATGAACCAATAAGGCGAACAAGGTATACAAAATTGTTAAAAGAATCGCATCGCAACACTATTTACGCATTGAACGAGCCCTTGAATAGATGTTGTAAAATATTTAATAATATCAGCGAGCATTATACACCGCCAATGTCGAAATTCAGATTCAAGCGTTCTCTTTCCAAATCACTTTCCTTTACATAACTACCCCCTTATTAAACACCAATTCACTTCAGAATCTTCTCCAATTCTTTTTCACCATTCTGACCCCTTTTCTATTTCCTTGATCTAGCATTTGTAGAAAAATTGTAAATCAAAAATTTTAATGTTAAATAAGTAAAACACCGCATTGTAATATTAACTCTATTCTCCCATATTCAAATGCCTCTTCTTACATTGCCGTCTACCACCCATACCTAAACAAAATTTAGTTGTTCTCCCACTCAGCTTTCCATCTTAATAATATTTTAGCATAGTATTAAAAATTAGTACATATTTTTACTATGTGTATAAAATCTGTTAGTATGTAAGCTTAGTATATAAGTTCCCCCTTCGTTCTTCTTCTTGTCTTTTCTTTTTGACGTGTTTTTGAAAATGTGTCGATTCATGTGGGCGGATTACGCCCACTGAGAATTGCATATCTTCTACACCTAAAACAAGGAAAGAGGAGAGAAAAACAAAAAATAAAAAAAAATAATAAATACAACAACAACCTGTTAGAAAAATAAGTTAGAATAAGTATATTGCCTTGTTTGGCTAAATAAATAAATAAATAAATAAATAAATTTGTTTGTTTGCTTCTTTTTTATTTACTCTTAAAATCTTTTAATAAACTTTTTAATTCACAGATTGTTTAAGTTTATAACTTTGAATGTTTGGTTAAATAAAAACTTTTTATTTTTAGAACCCGACTTTATCTTCAGATATTTAGAACTTTTTTTTTTCCAAGTATTGACCGCTTTACCGACTGCGCCAGTTACGTATTAAATAAAAGAAGAGTAATTTTTACTTCATGTCTTTATTTAATGAGTTGAATCTTAAGACTGACTTCATAAAAATATCTTAACAGCTAACTCTGGGTTAATGTTGTGTAGTATGTGTGTATGTTTAATGTTTTGTGACTGCAGTTCGGTGGAAATGTATTTAATGTATATTTGAGTGGACTGCAGTTTGGTGCATTTAAATATGTCGAATTGGCATATTTAAATGTGGGAATGTATTCTAAGTTTGGTGCATGAAAATATGCGCCGAATTGACAGATTTAAATGTCGGAATGTTTTTGTAAAGGATGTGGAGATTTGGGTTACAATAGGAATTTGTGTGAAAATGTGTTCCAGAGGATGTGGGGACTTAGGTTACAGTCTGAATGTAACTTGCGTAGCACCTGGATTCATCATGTCCAGTTGTGTCTTTAACCCAAATTACTGGCTTCATAAAAGACAACGTTGCACCTCTTCCATGTATCCAATTTACAAGGGTATTATAACACATTTTGCACACAGTGTTCGGCGTAAAATTTGAACCACTTAAATCTGCTTCATCAAAAAATCACAATACGCTTTTTTGAGTTCCTCAGTAAACAAATTTTTTCGATAGTGTTTGTCTTTTTTAGGACCATATGACCACAAACGTAACAAAAATTATCCAATTTTGGGCACTTGCTATTTTCCATATTTATATATTTTATGTTTTGTTGTTATTTACTTTTAAAAAACTGGAGAAAATCACTTTTACTGTTCGCGCTCGTCGGCACTGCCTGAATGACAAAAAATCGATCAATGCACACATATAAATACTACGTATTTTTCAATATTTTACTGACAGGTACTTATAAATGGGCGCAAATTTTAAGGGTACCTGGCTATATACCTGATTCACCACTTGTACGTTTCAAATTGTGCAAAACTTTCCAAATAATGACCACCCTTAAATGTGGGTGCAATTTCTGTAAAAAAATCATACAGGTAGTTATCATTCATTTATTAGGGTTTATTGCTTCGCAATCATAAAAATCAAATAACCTTTCATTTATTCCTTTTTTTTTTTAATTCTCAGAATCATTAGCGTTTATTGCTTCGCAATCATAAGAAACAAATAACCTTTTGTTTATTCCTTTTTTTTAATTCTCAGAATCATTAGCGTTTACTGTTTCGCAATTTTAAAAATCAAATAACCTTTTGCTTATTCCTTTTTTTTTAATTCTCAGAATCGTAAAAAAGGTGTCAATGTTTTCTCCAAATAATGTTGTGCATATCACGAGCAAATTTTTGAAATTCATACATTTACTTAATTGTGAATAGATGAGAAACGCATGCATCGATTTTCATGATTTTCATGATCTATGCCTTATTTTGCTCATAGGTTGTGTGACTTTACTTGAAAGTAATTAGATTTAACACTTTTTTCCATTTTGGACTTTTTATGAATTTAAAAAAAAAAAAATTTAAATTTTTAGGCAAAAAATACTTTTTCCCTTCATACATTAATTTTTAACTTCGAAAGTGTTGCACTTGGGGTAACGGCAAACTGGCATCCATCAGTTTGACGGCTAATTTGAGCGGCGGGTCACTCCATAGACCTTAAATTTGGAATGTGCGCAGGGTTTGGGTCCCGCCACATTACTACTGCCCAATGAAAACTAAACCAGCCTCGGATAAGAACCCCAATTACGTTGACGACCACCGCAAACGAAAAACGGACAATGATTTACGGATATGCACCTGGAATGTCCGAACCCTTTATAGGGAAGGTGCCATTATCCAACTGGCGGAAGCCCTCAAAACGGTAAAGGCTGACATCACCGCCATCCAGGAAATGCGATGGAAAGGGCAAGGTTGCTCTAAACAAGCCCACTGTGATATCTACTACAGCTGCCATGCGGAGAGGCGCGAATTTGGATGTGGAGTCGTCGTTAGCTGGAAACTACGACACCTTGTTTCCCGGTTCACACCTGTGAACGAAAGATTGGCCACGATCCGCATCAAGGCAAAATTTTTCTACATCAGCCTTATTTGCGCGCACGCCCCGACGGAGGAAAAGGACGAAGCCGTCAAAGACGTTTTCTACGCTAGTCTTGAGTACGTATACGACCACCTTCCGGTCCATGACGTGAAAATAGTCCTCGGCGATTTTAATGCGAAAGTCGGAAGGGAAGGCATCTTTGGCCCCACTGTCGGTCAGTTCAGTCTTCATGAGACCTCCACGAACAACGGTCTAAGACTGATCGACTTCACCACGGCGCGAAACATGGTAGTTAGTAGCACTAGATTTAAGCACCTCGACATCCACAAGGCCACCTGGCTGTCCCCGGATCAAAAAACGCGAAACCAAATTGATCATGTTGTAACCGACGGAAGGCATGCCTCTAGTGTTCTAGATGTGCGTACATTTCGGGGGGTCAACATTGACTCCGACCATTATCTTGTTGCAGCCAAGATCCGCATGCGATTATGCAACGCGAAGAACATACGCACAAGAATGCAACGAAAGCTAGATGTCGCTAAGCTGCAATTACAACGGACTGCCGAAGCCTACTCCGCTCAACTCTCGGTTAAGCTCAACCAACCAACCTCTGGACCCGACGACGCCGGCGGACTTTGGGCGCATATATCCCACTCCATGAGTGCTGCCGCTGAAGAAGTCATTGGTTTCTGGCGCCCGCAACCTCGGAACCAATGGTATGATCAGGAGTGTCGCATTGCGACTGCAATAAAAAACGCCGCTTATAGAAAAACGCTGCAGTCAGCTGCAACGCAAGCCGTGCGAGAAAACTACCGCGAAAAGAGGAAGGAAGAGAGGCGCCTTTTCAGACGCAAGAAAAGAGAGCAGGAAAAGCGTGAGCGTGAGGAACTAGAGGTGTACCAGGGCAAGAAGGATGCACGAAAATTCTATCAACAGGTTAAGCATCTAACCCAAGGTTTCAAGCCCGGAGCATCCACTTGTAGAGACGAAAATGGAGATCTGAATACGGATTCGCAGTGTGTGCTGAGATTGTGGAGACGGCACTTCTCCAATTTACTTACTGGCGACGATTCCACCAATTCCGCCCATGGAGAGCGCAGTTCAGAGCTACCAATCAACAATGACGGAGTGGAAGTACCACCACCTAGCCATGATGAGGTTCGAGTTGCTATCCAACGACTCAAAAACAACAAAGCAGCGGGTGCTGATGGCCTGTCAGCTGAATTGTTTAAAACCGGCGGCGATGAATTGATAAGGCGCATGCATCAGCTCATCAGCAAAATATGGCTAGAAGAAAGCATGCCCGACGATTGGAACCTCAGTGTACTGTGCCCTATACTTAAGAAAGGAGACCCAACAATCTGCGCAAATTATAGAGGTATCAATCTTATTTCCATCGCATATAAGGTTCTCTCAAGCGTACTGTGTGAAAGATTAAAGCCGATTACAAAATCACTGATTGGACCTTATCAGTGTGGCTTTCGACCTGGTAAGTCCACCATAAACCAGATTTTCACGCTACGACAAATCCTGAAGAAAACCCACGAAAATCAAATTGGCACACACCATCTCTTTGTCGATTTTAAAGCTGCGTTCGATAGCCCGAGAAGGGATTGCCTATACGCAACAATGTCTGAGTTCGGTATACCTGCAAAGTTGATTAGACTTTGCAGAATGACGTTGAGAAACACACGCAGCTCCGTCAAGGTAGGAAATGACCTCTCCGAAACCTTCAATACCGAAAGAGGTTTCAGGCAAGGCGATCCACTGTCTTGCGATCTCTTTAACATCATCATGGAGGGAATCGTACGAAAGGCCGGTGTGCATCGTAATGGCACAATTTTCTACAAAGGCGTCCAGCTCCTTGCGTACGCTGATGATATTGATATTGTCGGCAGAACCAAGAGAGATGTTACCGTTGCTTTCGCCGCTATCGAAAAGGAATCAGCCAAAGTGGGTTTGACGATAAATGAGGGCAAAACAAAATATATGCTGTCTACAAACAAGGGAGCTCGGCGTTTAGACTCCCACATTTCATCCGGCAGCTATAACTTTGAAGTAGTCAAGGAGTTCGTTTACCTTGGCACCGCCATTAATTCCAACAACGAAATCAGCCTGGAGATAAAGCGAAGAACAATAATTGCTAATAGGTGCTACTACGGGCTCAGTAAGCAACTAAGTTCCAGAGCCCTCTCTCGATCGACAAAACTAACACTCTACAAGACGCTCGTTCTACCTGTGCTGCTTTATGGCGCTGAGGCAAGGGTAGTTTCGCAAACTGACGCAGCCGCTCTGGGGGTGTTCGAGAGAAAAGTTCTTCGCAAAATCTTCGGTCCTGTTCGAGTCGGCGATGACTATCGCATCCGAATGAACCACGAGCTGTATGAGCTCTACGATGACATTGACGTAGTTCGGCGTATAACTGTGCAGCGACTACGCTGGATGGGTCATGTCCATCGTATGAACGACGAAGCTCCAGCGAAAAAGGTGCTCGAGGCGAGGGATGCTGGTCAACGGCGACGAGGGAGACCATGCCTCCGATGGATGGACCAGGCTGAGGAAGCCCTAACCGCACTTGGTGTATCCGATTGGAGAAGGCGCGCGCAAAGCATAGGCGCCTGGCGAGAGCTGATGAGGTCGGTTGAAACCCGGACACGGATTGTTACGACCACCTAAGTAAGTAAGTAAGTAATTCTTATATTTTTTAAATTTGTTTGACCTAAATCGGACTAGTGGTTCTCGAGTTATGTCAAACAAAAGAGCCTAAAACGTGGAAAATTCCCCTATACGATAGTCACTGAATTCAAATCGATATTAAAAATATTTTGGCAGCCAAGAAGACAAAACGAATGATGCATAAGTTCTTCATTTTTGGCCTACTTTCACGTGCAATTGTCAGAATTGAGTCCTAAAATTATGTGTTCAAAAATGTTGGACTGTGTTAGTCAATGGAGATTTCTTGACAATATCTATTGCTTCGCCCCGTGTTTTTTGATTGAGATGGAAGAGCTTCTCCACTGCACTCAACCTTGTGTTGTTTATATATATTGCCATGAACATGTTACGGAAAGACGGCTACGACAAATAATCCCCACTGGAGATTTGGGTATCACAAGGTGGTAGGTGAATATTGGAACTTGGGGACGGTACTTGAAGAGAGGAAGAAGTTGATGTCTCAGCTAAAAGTTGTGTAAGTTCTCCGATTTTTGCTACACATCGTACGTATGTTTGATATGAACTCCGATAACGTTGCTTAACGCTTTCCAAATCACCGTCAAGCTCTCCATCTTCATTATTCGCGGCGATATCTCGAAGACAGGCTTCATAACCTGATTTGAAAATTGACCAAATGGACCTTACTTCTTCTCGATGAACTTCTAAGGAGTACGTTGAATGAAGTGCACTTGAGATTCCGTTGAACTCATCTTCAAATTCAACCAGGTTATCGGTGAGACGAATGAAAGTATCCAGCGTAGTCATGTTGAATTTAAGGATAGACATTAAAACAAATAAAGAAATCGCGCGAACAAAGAAAACAATACGCTGCGAACTAAGAACGAAGCTACAAGAAATGAACAAACTTAGCGTAAATAAGGAATGGAATTAAGTAGTTCAGCACTCAATTCGGATATTTTAATTTTAAAAATAAATCCTTGATATTTCAGGATTTTCAAAGAAGAATGAAAGTAATCAGGATAGAAAGAGGAATCAATTATCAAATTGAAGTTTGATATTGCCTTAATAAATCAGTATTTGAAATCCCAAGATTTGCCACGATGAATGATGTTGGTATAGGAATAGAAATGAATTATCAAATTAAAGTTGAATATTGCCTCAATAAATTTATTATTGAAATTCCAAGATTTTCTACAAGGAATGAAATTGAAATAGAAATAGAAATCAACTATCAAATCAAAGTTTGATATTGCCTTAATAAAGTTATAATTGAAATTCCAAAATAGTCTACAAGGAATGAAATTAGGATAGAAATAGAAATCAATTATTAAATCAAAGTTTAGTTTTGCCTTAGATTGCTTGAAGCTTAAGAAAGTTGGGAAAGAAATCATTTGTCAAATCAATAGTTGACAATGCCTATTTTTTCTTTTTTATTTTATAAGGAAAACAAACCGAAGATTACTGAAACTATGACGTTATATTGAACATTTAACAATATGGAACAACCAGAAAAGAATTCAGAAATGATGATGATGGAATGAAATAACTTAAGCTTGTTATTGTAATGAATCGTTTAAGAATACACACAAGAGTAAGTGACAATTGGATATAAACGATACACGAAAAAACTCAAATTGTATTAATAAGACAAGTAAAGAATGTTTTCTAATATTTTAATTTCAGAAAATTTTCAATAAATTTTATCATGTCAAACAAAATAAACATAAAATCTGATGCTGGGAACCACTTATCAATGATAATGCCTTAAAGTTTTTGAAATTGCAGTTGAAAGCTATAAAATTTAAATTTTTTACATTGAATAAGCAGCTTTTCTTTTTTTTTTTTAAAAAAAAGCATACACGAATACACCATGATGTAATTAAATCCGTATGCGGGATATTTATCGATAAATTGATTTGAAACTATAAATTAGCACAACTTATTGCGCAGATCATTATATTTTTTTTGTTTTCATTGGAAATTCATACACAGGATATGCAAGCAAATGTTTTTTTTTTTTGTGAGTCAGTTGTTTGAAAGAATTAATCAACAGTTTCTTTATTTTAAACAATTGTTGTTGTACTTTTATTGTTGAGTGTTAATAAAAATATGTTGCTAACCAACAGCTGATGATGTTTGAACTCAAGTAACCCGCGTTGTGGATAACAAATGTTGTGAAAAAATGTTGATAAGAGTTAAAAAAAAAATGTTGATAAAAAGGGTGATTGAATTTTAAGGGCCGATGTTGAATGTAAAGGGTGGTGTACAATTGTACATACATACATTCGCATATTTTGATTTTTATTATTATTTGGATACAATTGATTAATTCGCATATTTTGGCTTTTATTATTATTTGTGTACAATTGATTAATTCGCATATTTTGATTTTTTTTTGTTATTTGTTTTCAATTGATTAATTCGCATATTTTAGTTTTGATTTCTTTACGATTGTTTTAAATTAATTTGCACAATGTTGTGCTTTTTTATTTCTCAATATATTTTGCTTAGGTTGTATTTATTTTTAGTATTTAAACACCAATTTTAATTAATAAAGAACACAGTTCATTTGACATCCAACACCAGTAGTTTAAATTACTCCAACTTAACAACCTCTAAGTTCAAGTGCTTAAAGGCCCAACCTACAACAAACCTTTGAGTTAAAGTGCTCAAAGGCATATTCGTTCCTCAAGGCATAGAGCCTTGAAAATTTGGTGACCCCGACGTAATTACACAAGATCACGATTCAACATACTAGATCGAGGTGCTGCAGGAAGTCATCTACATCATGGATGCCTTGTACACCAAACAAGCGGAACTAGGAAGTTCGATTCAACGAATCATCACCAATTTTAAAAAAGATTCAACGGATCGAAAGACAAAGCCGTATTATGAACAACGACTTCGGGATTTGAATTCTTCGTGGAACCAATTCGATGCAAATGATTCAGAGATTCGAAAAAATGACACTCTAGATCCGGGACATGAATACTTCACAAAAAATTATTACGATGTGATTCGAGACCTTTTCGAACAGTATAGCAAAATATTTCAGGATGCATTAAGCACCACATCAGCTAGCCTACAAATTCATCCGAAGCCTTAAGCCAATTCAGCACATCTTGCGGAAATAACCAGGTTAATACGAAAGCAGCATGCCACCATATTGTCGCTACGACGGCTGATATCAACACTATCAAGGGAAGATGAACCACAACCTCCACAATACTACAAGGTGAATTTAATTAAACTTACCAAGTTGTGGAAAGAAGTTGAATCAATTAATTACCAAATTTGGGATTTGCATGATGATCCCCAAGGCAGTGGATACAAAGTTGAAGAATACCTTTTGCTGGAAGAAACAGTACAGGCATTAACAATAAAATTGTCAGGTGTGCCTTCAATGCAACAAGTCAACAACAACGTTCCACGTGAAGAATCTTTCAGAATGCCAGAGGTTCAAATTTCTAAATTCGATGGAGACTATCTATCGTGGAAACAATTCTATGACCTATTTAATGAAATGATTCACAAAAGAACTATTCCGAATGTGCAAAAAATATGGTACCTGAAGTCTTCACTGAGTGGAGAAGCATCAAAATTAATTCAACATTTCTTGTTGAGTTCAGACAACTATTAAGCTGCTTGGAAAATGCTCCAAGACCGATACAATAATTTACGTCTTCTAACATCAACACTAATTCAAAAAATCCTCAGTCAACCAAATCATTCTGCTGACATGCCAAGCGCTAGCACAATAAAGGCATTGCATGACGTTTCTCATGAGAGACTTCTTGCGTTAAAAAATTTGTGCTGATCGGAGCCGAATTCTACCATCAAATCTTGTCTGCAGGAAAAATTAAGATAGATGACCACATGCCAATATTACAAAACACCGTTTTTGGATGGGTGTTCTCTGGCAAGATAACTCAACCATGCATCAACACAGTTGTATGTGGAGTTCTCACTAGTGAAGACGAAACCAATACTTTAATTGAAAGATTTTGGAAGCTCGAAGAACTAAATGAGACTGAACCAGCACTAACAGAAGTTGAACGACAATGTGAAAATCACTTCACAAAAAATACAAAACGAGGTAACGACGGCAGATTCATTTTCAGGCTTCCGTTTTCCAGAAAACCAACAGAATTGGGAACTTCGAAAAATACAGCATATAATCGATTTATGGCACTAGAACGGCGACTCACCCAAAACCCTGACCTCAGGGCACAATACATCAATTTTATGCGCGAATATGAAGATTTGGGCCACATGACATAGATAAACGTGGAGAATGCTTTGGTTTCAAATTATTTCATTCCTCACCATTGTGTCCTTAAACCTGATAGCAGCACAACAAAACTTCGGGTAGTATTCGACGCATCGTGCAAAACGTCTTCTGGATTATCGCTCAACGACATACAGCCCAACGGCCCCACCGTCCAAAGTGAAATATTCTCAATTCTACTTCGCTTCAGGACACCTAAATTCATATTTACAACCGATATTAAAAAAATGTATCGACAAATCGACATGCATAGTGAAGATCGAAGATACCAACTCATATGGTGAAGAGAACGGTCGTCAGAACCACTCAACTGTTACCAGCTCAACACAGTTACTTACGGTACAAGAGCTGCTCCTTATTTGGCAACAAAATGCTTACAAACACTTGCAATGAATAACCAAGAGGAACGACCATTAGGAGCAACTGCATTAAAAAACGACTTCTATGTAGATGATGGTTTGATTGGCTCGAATGATTTGGCAGAGGCAATCGAAAAACAAAGGCAGCACACTGAAATTCTGTATGAAGCAGGATTTACCCTAAGAAAATGGTGCGCCAACCACCCAAGGTTGTTGAAAGGAATTCCAGAAGAACATCAAGAAGTCAACTTGGATCTTGACGATGATGGTACACAAGCAATAAAAACGCTCGGCTTGACATGGTTGCCAAAAACTGATCAATTCTGCGTCAAAGCCAACTTGAACAAAAGCACCATACTAACAAAACGCGTTGTTGCATCAGATCTAGCAAAAATTTTTGATCCATTGGGCATTCTCGCACCTGTTGTAGTAAAGGCAAAAAGATGTGGTTTTCTTCAACAGATGTGACTACAAAAAATATCGTGGGATGATCCACTATCGGCTGTATCCAGAAGAACATCAAGAAGTCAACTTGGATCTTGACGATGATGGTACACAAGCAATAAAAACGCTCGGCTTGACATGGTTGCCAAAAACTGATCAATTCTGCGTCAAAGCCAACTTGAACAAAAGCACCATACTAACAAAACGCGTTGTTGCATCAGATCTAGCAAAAATTTTTGATCCATTGGGCATTCTCGCACCTGTTGTAGTAAAGGCAAAAAGATGTGGTTTTCTTCAACAGATGTGACTACAAAAAATATCGTGGGATGATCCACTATCGGCTGTATCACAAGCAACATGGAATAACTTCAAGTGAGAGATGGAAGAATTAAACAACTTCAAGATCAATCGACACATATTTTCATCTCATATACCGAAGGAAATACAAGTTCACACCTTCGTTGATGCATCTAAGAAGGCATATGGTGCAGAAGTTTATATTAGATTTGTTTTGACCAGTGGTGAAATTCTTGTAAGGTTATTGTGCGCCAAATCTCGAGTTGCTCCAATAAAAAAAACTACAATACCGCGGTTAGAATTATGCGCGGCCATATTGGGAGCTCAGCTAACAACCAGAGTTAAGGAAAATTTGCAATATAATAGATACAAAATGTTCTATTGGTCAGACTCACAAATTGTATTGGCTTGGTTAAACTCTGATACAGCACAATACCAAGTTTTTGTTGCTCACAGAATAACAAAAATACGCGAATTAAGCATACCTGAACAATGGAGACATGTAAGCACGCGTCATAACCCGGCTGATTTGGTATCGAGAGGAATATCTCCAAAGGATTTTGCTAAATGGTGCTTATGGCACTTCGGCCCAATGTTTTTATATGCAACAGAAGATAACTGGCCAGTTAAGTTTTCAAAGACCCTAATGATAGAGACTGAAGAAGAACGAAATAAAAAACCACTACCATCAGCTCTAACTACGCTAGACAACAACGATCTGTTCTATACAATTATAGTCGTTATAGTCGTAGGATATGTTCATCATGTTACGTCAACATGAAGTTGTTTTGACACCACAAGAATAAGATAAAGCTTTGATGTCTATAGTTCGTGCTATGCAAGGGTATGATTTTAGTGATGAAATAAAACAACTAACTAAAAAAAATGATATCAAAAAAAGCAGTACACTGCTCAGCTTAACAACATTTCTTGACGATTGACATTTACCAATTTCAGACTAACTGAATTTGAACCATGGAAAGATACACAATCGAGCAACGCGTTAAAGTTATTCAGGCTTATTATGAAAATGGGCGTTCAAATCAAAATGCATATCGTGCACTACGTGATCTTTTTCGGTCAATTTAATCGTCCAAATGTGCGTACAATCGGAAAAATCGTGCAAAAATTTGAGCAAACCGGGTCTGTAGGAGATGTGAAAACACCAGTGCATGCTCGTACAGCTCGTACTGCAGGAAATATTGCTGCTGTTCGCGATAGTGTGGCTGAAGAGCCGTCCACCTCAACTCATCGTCGTGCCCAACAATTGCACCTCTCACGCTTGTCGTTGATGCACATTATGCATAAAGACTTGCATTTACACGCTTACAAGGTGCAATTGACTCAAGAACTAAAGCCTTTTGACCATTTCAAGCGTCGTCAATGGTCAGAATGGTGGCAAGAAATGCCAAGAGTGGATGATCAATTTTCGAAGAAAATCATCTTCAGTGATGAGGCACATTTTCACCTCAGTGGATTCTTCAATAAGCAGAATTGCCACATTTGGGCGAATGAGAATCCAAGAGTGATTGTCGAAAAACCAATGCACCCACAAAGAGTGACTGTTTGGTGCGGTTTATGGGCTGGTGGCATCATCGGGCCGTATTTTTTCTAAAATGAGGCCGGGCAGGCAGTTACTGTGAATGGTGTTCGCTATCGTGAGATGATAACGAACTGTTTATGGCCCGAATTGGAAGATATGGATGTGGACGATATGAGGTTTCAACAGTACGGTGCCACTTGCCAAACAGCTAACGAAACAATGGCTCTTTTGCGCGACAAATTCAATGGCCGTGTTTTCTCACGTGGTGGCGATGTCAATTGGCCGCTGAGATCATGTGATTTGACACCGTTTGACTTCTTTTTTTTTTTTGATTTATTAAAAAGAAAATGATGAGATAATCCGGCACATTAACGGCAAAAAACCTCACTTATGCCTCAGCGTCATCGAAAATTTGGACCATCGGATGGCGGTGTGCCACCAAGGTCGCGGCAGCCATTTGGCCGATATTTTGTTCCATACATAATTGAACCATACCAATATTATCATAATAAAAATAAATAACAATAATTTCCTAAATAATTTGTGTTTTATTCAAAATCAATATTGGCCCTTAAAACCATCCTTTAACCACTTGTTTAATCTGCGCTGTGTATATGATAAGAGCAGGAGAAAATGTTGATAAGCATAGAAAAAATAATGAACGAAATGTTGATAACAATTACTCTTTCGTGTGTTTTGCAACAGAATGAAATATAAAGTTTCGCACTCTCTTTAACGATGGAAGGAAGAAATAAATGAACTTCGCGAAGAGCGGAGAGTGAGATTGGTAACTTTAACATAGCCTAGAACGATCATAAAGAGATTGGTCAATGGCTGCTGTTAACCTTTGCAGATTTTTTTAAGATTTATGACAACCTCTGCAAAATTTAACAGCGTTGATTTAGATTATGTGTGTATGTTAATGTAAAATTGGAAATATGTTTAGCCAAATTCAATTTGGATATGCATAAAGTATGTGTTATGGCCATGCGGAATTTTGTGTACTAACAGGAAACTCCGTTACATATACCTAGCATCGAAATGAGGAAATTTTGATTTTAGTCGAAATTTTCTAAAAAATTATGTTTATGAATGGATTTCATATTTAAGTTCAAGTTTTCTTACATTCATAGTTTAACATTATTCATGTACCTTAATTCATTTCTAACTAATTTTTCATGCCTTCACTGTATTTTTAAGTCTCTTAACTTACCTCAAAATGACTCTCAATTTTTTATGTTTAACATTTGCCATTAGTTTGTATCATACGATAAACTGGTTTTTGTTGTTTTTGTAATCTATTTATAACCTTTCTAACTTCTTGTAAGCTAACTTCTTGTAAGAAATTAAAAATCACTTGCGATGAAATTGTCTCCGAATAAGGTAGCAAAAATAAATAAGAAAATCAAATAAATTAAAATTGTTTAAATTTAATTTCGGGACATTCATTGACATATTTTGGTCCTTCGAAGCCGGATCTGGAAGAATTTAATCACAGTTTGGGATTCTTCGAATTGAACACGGACGGACTTGGAACTTGTAGCGTGGACCTTTGTGAAGGGCAGAACTGAGGAAGCGTCATCGTTGGATTCATTGTGCTGACTAGGGGTGCGAGCAACAACAACAAGGAACATCGAAGAACAACATCTAGCTTTGTGGAGCACCACCAGTACCACCAGGTAACATATTTGCCTTTGAATATATATTTAGCGATGACGGAAGAAATGAACAATTTAGTGCAACTTCGAGGTCGACTAAAAACCTCAATAACACGTGTATTGGCATACGCCGAAAACCCGCCCGAGAACTGCACGTTTGATGAGGTAGAAACGAGGCTTGAGAGGTTAGGTGAGGTGTGGGAAAATTTTAGTAACTCAACTGACAAAATGTATGCATATAAACAAGCAGCTGATTACACTGATCCTAATATTGACTTCGCCGTCTATGAGGAAAAATTCTTGTCGGCGCGATCTCGCTTATGCGCACTAAGGCGTGCACTTTTACCACCTGCTGATAGCACGATGCATGTGGATTCTGTTTCTAAGCTTGTCGATCAACAGGCTACGTTCTTACAGCAATTTTCTTCTGCGGCTATTGCTCCTCATCGAGAAAACGAGTTACCCAAAATAAACATTCCACAATTCTCAGGACAATATAAGGACTGGCCCTCCTTTAGAGACCTTTTCGTTAGCTCAGTTGATAAAAGAGTAGGCCTGACAAATACGCAAAAATTCCATTACCTGAAATCACTTTTGAAGGATGAAGCTGCAAATTTACTTAAGCACATTAGTGTCACAGAGGCTGCATACGATACAGCATGGTGGCGCTTAACTGATCGGTTTGATAGACCGCGTCATATTGTAAATGCCTTTATTGAATCGTTCATGTCTCTTCCAGCGGTTTCTACTGTAAATTCTCATGGCATGCGTAAACTTGCTGACGGCGCTAATGAAATTATTCGTGGATTAGATGCAATACGACAAACTGAACGAGATTGTTGGCTTATACACCTTCTCTTAGCTAAAATCGATCCTGAGTCACGCAGCAAGTGGGTTCATGAAAGTAGAGAAAGTTCTTCTCCTACTTTATTAGAATTTTTCGCATTTTTAGATGGTCGCTGTGAAGAACTTGAGCTAAGCAATCAAAAAGCAAATTCTGTGCCTAAGCATGCAATGTCGAAACAGACGCCATCTCGCTCGTTTGTCACAGTTGATAGTCAAAAGTGCATTAAATGCAGTGCAACAAATCATAATCTTTTAAATTGCCCAACATTCTTGACCTTGTCCGTCGAAGAACGACGTTTGTTTGTAAAAAGTAAATCTTTGTGTTTTAATTGTCTAAAACTGGGACACACATCGTATAATTGCTTATCGAAATTTCGCTGTAGGGAATGCAGTCGACGTCACCATACACTAGTTCATTCTGCGCAGCAGGCACCGCATAACGCACCTGTCCGCACCGACTCAACAGCCGCTTCGTCTTTATCGTTAACGTCGACTCACACCCCACCTTCTGTTCTTCCTCCTCGCACCCCCTGGTCTACCGCTGCTAACTGCTCGTCCAGTGACTCTGCGCTGGAATCTTCTCCATCCTTTTGCACGGTACAGACTCCATTGGGTAACATAGACAAAAGGTCACTCTTGCCTACAGCTCTTGTAGAGATCCGAAATTCTAACGGTGAATTTGTAACATGCCGAGTGTTGCTCGATAGCGCGTCGGAGCTTTCATACATATCTGAGAGGTGCGCTCAGCGACTAGGTCTGCCACGCTCTCCTTCCCGTTTTATTGTTTCTGGCATTTCGTCCGTCGAAGCAGAGGCGACGCGAGGCTGTTGCTCTCTTTTGATAAAATCAAAAATGAATGGAAAGCTTATTAATGCTCGTGCTTACGTGTTAAGCAACATAACATCTTCGGTTCCAAGTATAACAATTGATATATCTTGTTCGGAACAACTCAAAGGGCTCACACTGGCTGACCCAACGTTCAATATTGCATCGCGTATCGATATCTTACTAGGAACACAATACTTTTGGAATATCTTCACATTTAATAAAATTTATGATATGCGTGAAAACCCTATTGCAGTTTCATCTATTTTCGGTTGGATAGTTACGCATATTAGCACAAAAATAGATCAGGAAACGTCATCATTTGTCGCAGTAGTTGACATTGATCGAACATTAAGGAATTTTTGGGAAATAGAGGAAGCTAATTTTGTAGCGCCTATTGACCCCGACGATAGTTATGTCGAACAACATTTTGTAAATACACATTCCCGTCATACAGATGGCAAATATATTGTTCACTTGCCATTTAAGGTGAAAAATCCTACCTTTTCAAATACATATCAAGGGGCTCTAAGCCGGTTTAATTCAGTTGAACGTCGATTGCTAAAAGATAGAAATCTACGACAGCAGTATGTCAATTTTATGCGGGACTATATTCAGCTTGGACACATGCGTGAATTAAAGCCAAGCGAGATAGATTTAGATGATAATCGGGTATTTTATATGCCACATCACCCTGTAATTGGAGCTAAACTCCGCGTCGTATTTGATGGCTCGTTTCAAGATGCCAACGCAGTTTCTTTAAATAATACGCTGCACATCGGTCCGAGTATACAACGCAATTTATTTGCTGTGTGCCTTCGATTTCGCTTGCATCGTTATGTTTTCTGTGCGGATATTGTTAAAATGTTCCGCCAGATTTGGGTGACAGAAGAACACCGTAATTATCAGCGAATTGTGTGGCGCGAGGAGCCTTCACAAAGTTTGAAACATTTTCAGTTATGCACAGTAACGTATGGCACTTCTTGTGCTCCGTTCCTCGCCGTTAGAGTACTTGAGCAACTGGCTTATGATTACAAAACCAAACACCCATGTGCCGCAAAAATATTGCTAGAAGATTTTTATGTTGATGACGTCATTACAGGCGCCAAAACTGAGTGCTCATTAATTGCAAAACGGGATGAGCTCGTCAAAGTGTTGTCATATGCCAGACTTGAACTTAGTAAATGGGTGTCCAATTGTGAAAACATAACATCAAATTCGGATGACCAGTCTTGTAGAAGTTTTATTAAGCAGACGAATGATGAAGCAACAAACGTATTGGGCATTTATTGGCAACCTTCGGGTGACCGTCTGTTGTATAAACTTTGCTTAGAAGAGTCAGCAGTGGCCACCAAGCGACAGGTTTTGTCTGACATAGCGCGCATTTTTGACCCATTAGGACTTCTGGCGCCAATTGTAATTCAGTTCAAACTGCTTTTTCAGGAACTTTGGCTGCATGGTTTGAAATGGGATGATCCGCTTCCTGCTCATGCGTCCACAATGTGGTTCGAATGCCGAACAGATTTAGCAAACATTTTAAAATTTTCTTTACCACGATTTGTTTATAATGCAGCTGACGACATTGAGCTTCATGGGTTTTCGGACGCATCAACAAAAGCGTACTCTGCTGCGGTGTACTGCAGGGCAAAAGATGAAGATGGTGTTGTTCAAGTTGCTCTTGTTGCTGCTAAGACTCGCGTCGCTCCACTTAAACAATTGTCGCTGCCACGTTTGGAGTTATGTGGCGCTCTGCTGTTAACGCGTTTAATGCACTCAATTGCAAATGCATTGCCTCACAAAACAATAAAAATAAGAGCGTGGTCTGACTCCACTGTTGTTTTAGCATGGCTCGCACAGACACCAGTAAGGTTAAAACCATTTATTGCAAATCGAACAGCAGAAATAATTGATACAATGCCACGAAATATTTGGAATCATGTTTCTTCTAAGGAAAATCCCGCCGATTGCGCAACGCGTGGAATGTTGGCGTCAAAGTTGATGAACTTTGACTTGTGGTGGAAGGGACCTTTTTGGCTGAGTAATGAAGAAAAATATCAACTTGCTCTTAAAAAAGGGAAAGAGTTTAATTTTAAGCAAGCCGCAAGTGAGCCTGACGTCATTGCTGAACTAAAATTGAATACAACAAATCTATTGATAACTAAGGAGTCAGCAACAAACCATAGTTGTTTTCTTGTGGAAAGAGTTTCAACTTGGAGAAGATTGCTACGAGTCACTGCTTACATGCTACGTTTTGTTAGACGCCTACACCCACACAACAGACATTTGACTGTTGGTAACTTCAATTTCAATGAAATTCATGCTGCTCGAATACTGTGCCTAAGGCTTGCCCAGAATCATTTTAGCAAGGATCGCGAAAACTTATTGAACAAAATGGAGCTTAACAAACATTCGAAATTACGACAACTAACGCCTTTTATTGATAAAGACGGTTTGATACGTGTAGGCGGACGAATATGTAACTCCAATCTCGATATCGAAACTCAACACCCAATACTTTTGCCAAAAAATCATCGTGTTACTCATCTGATTCTGCTAGACGAGCATGAAAAACATTTACACCCTGGCGTCTCGGCACTTTTCGTTATCATTCGGCAGAAGTACTGGGTGCTAGGTGCACGAAACTTAATTCGAAATTTAACGCACAAATGCGTTAGGTGCTTTCGGCAACGACAACTTTCAACTCAACAACTAATGGCCGACTTGCCAGCAGTGCGTGTGCGCCAAGCACACCCCTTTGAAAACACTGGCTGTGATTATGCCGGTCCAATTATTTTGAAGCTATATTCTGGACGAAATGCCCGAACATCGAAAGGATATATCTGTTTATTTGTCTGCCTAGTGACTTCCGCTATTCATTTAGAACTCGCAACTGATCTGAGTACCGAGTGCTTTCTAGCAGCTCTCCGCCGCTTTATGTCTCGCCGTGGGAAATGCTCCCAAATTTTCAGTGACAATGGAAGAAATTTTCTTGGCGCTTCTCGTGTTTTAAATGAGATGCTTCAAGCTATAACGTCACAAGTGCACAACGAAAACGTTGCCGCATCCTTAGCAGAGGACGGCATTCGTTGGAGTTATATCCCACCACACGCTCCCCATTGGGGCGGCCTATGGGAATCGGCAGTACGTTCAGTCAAGCTGCACTTACGCCGTGTGATTGGAAGCGTAGTACTCACATTCGAACAAATGCACACTCTTCTCGCTCAGATCGAGGCCGTGGTCAACTCACGACCTCTAGGCGTGGCTCCTGATACAGAGAATAACTATCTTTCTCCCTCTCATTTTTTAATAGGGCGGCCGTATACAATGGTACCCGAAGGTGATCTCAGCAGCGTTAATGTCAACCGACTCAGTTACTGGCAACACGTACAAAATATGTACCAAGGGTTTTGGCGCAGGTGGCATCAAGAGTATTTGACATCATTGCAACAACGGCCGAAATGGTCTCAACGCCAACCAAATATAGCAGTCGGCAATATCGTGGTTGTCAAAGAGAGTAATACTCCTCCGGCTAAAGTGGTTAATGGCAAAGGTGCTTGAAGTTTATCCAGGCGGTGACGGTCTTGTAAGAGTAGTTAAACTTCGTACTACCCATGGAGAGATGACACGGCCAATTGCTAAGATTGTGGTGTTATCTGTATTCTGAAACGCTGTTTCAGGGCCCCGCGGGATGTTTATGAATGGATTTCATATTTAAGTTCAAGTTTTCTTACATTCATAGTTTAACATTATTCATGTACCTTAATTCATTTCTAACTCATTTTTCATGCCTTCACTGTATTTTTAAGTCTCTTAACTTACCTCAAAATGACTCTCAATTTTTTATGTTTAACATTTGCCATTAGTTTGTATCATACGATAAACTGGTTTTTGTTGTTTTTGTAATCTATTTATAACCTTTCTAACTTCTTGTAAGCTAACTTCTTGTAAGAAATTAAAAATCACTTGCGATGAAATTGTCTCCGAATAAGGTAGCAAAAATAAATAAGAAAATCAAATAAATTAAAATTGTTTAAATTTAATTTCGGGACATTCATTGACAAATTATTTTTATGTATTTCTTACAGATTTTTAGTCCTGAATTTTGAAAATTTTTTTGAATTTTTGTCATAGGATTTCTTATAGACACCTTCCAGTTCTCAAGAAAAGTATGAATAAGGTTTTTTTAAGATATTTAAATTTTTAATAAAATTTTTATATAAGAAATAAAGCTTTTGAACTGAGTCTTAGAAGAACTTGAGAATTAGAGAGAGCGCTTAATATTATATTTAAGAATATTAAAAACTCACCAAAAAGTCTTGCTTTTAGCTACGATATATGCGTATATCGGTGATTCCATATCAAATCGCCCACGTTTCTGACATCACTATTTTTGAAAAGTTTTACAATCTCTGGGTTGATAGTTCTCCTGAAACATATTATATCTGCATACTTCTTTTTTTATTTTTATTTCTTTTTAAAAGATATACACTCTAAAAAATTGGAAAGTATCTCCAAAAATACAATTAGTGCATGTATTCAAACAGCTGTAACTACCGTACCGTAAGACAAAATTGTAGCTTGGGATACAAACAATTGCTATTTTTAACGAATTTTTTAAAAAATGCCTACAAAAGATTTCTTACTCATATACCGAAAATTCCATATCTTTATATATAAAATTCTTCTGTTGTTGCTGTCTGATGGCATCACCAAAATATTTTAGTATTTTTAATACCTTTTGCTCACTTTTGGCAACTCTGTAAACTTTGAATTTGTTCAGTTGAATTTTGAGCAGTGAGCAAAAAAGCACACGATAATAAAACGCACATCATTAATTTTCATTCAATTAAATACAAAAAAATGAAGTCTTTTATTTGTTTGATTAAATAAGTCCTGCCACGGACAGTCGCCGAAGATTCGGCATATTTTCAACAGTTTTTATTATCTCTTCTTTTTGCCAACTGCGTTTAAATGCGAAAAAGTTCTCGTTTAAACAAAGGAAAAGCGCCAGTTCATCTACAAGAATATTCGTGCAGCATGTCGAACAGCGAGGAAAGTTCTCAAAGTGACAACGAAAGCGACCAAACGATAAAAAACAGCCAGGGTGAAGTTATCGCATTACAAGAGCAGATTAGGCAGATGCAAGAGTCTCTTGCAAACTCGAAAAGCCAAAGGGAGGCGCTGCTACAGCGCGTGTCTAATGCAACTGCTCCGATGCCTAACGCCTGCTGTGCCGCTAGCTCTACCAGCAACGCAATGCCGGCACACGTCATAACCTCAGATATGGTTTCCAACGCTGCTATTAACCACATGCCATCGCAGTCCGCGACATTATCTGCCAACTGCTCTGCTGCTAGTTCTGCCGTCGATGAGCTGACGGCTCACGCCGGCGTCATAACCTCAAATCCAATTTCGTATGCCACTTCTGCTTATATGCCGTCGCATGCCGCTACACTGACGTCTCACCCAGCCGCTGTTCATTTAGCTAACGTTACGTTACCGCGTACAACACAATGCGTAGCATCGCACTATGCAGCATTTAAGATTTCATTGGCCACTGACCAAACGCATCAGGGCACGTCTGCCGCCTATTGCCCGCCCGGTATGTATAATTATTCACGACCGGTTTTGCAAGCACGCTATTCACAGAATTTTAATTTCCCTAATATGTCACTGCCGCCTCGATCCAATGGAGATGCATCGGTTTTTCCATCGTCACAGCAAAATCAGTTTCAAATTTTGCCATCAATTAATAATCAGAATATTCGGAAACTGCAAGACTTGCCAGAATTCTCTGGCGCTCCAGAACAATGGAAAATTTTTTCAGTAGCTTACAGAGAAACCACTGCTGCTTATCAGTACACTAACTTGGGAAATTTATCGCGTCTACAAAAGGCGCTCAAAGGAGTAGCGAAGGAGCAAGTAGAGGCTCTACTTATACATCGAAGTAGCGTAGATACTGTAATAAATACGCTGGAGTTTCGATTCGGACGCCCGGAACTCCTTCTTAAGAGTCAGATTGCAAAAGTTCGTGCCTTTCCCACTATTTCTTTTTCAAAAATGAGCGACATAGTTCCCTTCAGCACAATGGTTGTTAACTTGACAACGTTTTTAGAAAACGCCGGTGCAACTCACCACCTGTCAAACCCCACATTGCTGGAGGAGTTAGCAAATAAGCTGCCACTGAATAAACGTGAGGAATGGGCCAAATACACCTTCAGTATTATGCCGCGATATCCCGACGTGCGAGAGTTTTCAAACTGGCTACAAGAAATCGCCATGTACATTTCTATGGTTTTCGAAATGTCGCACAATAAAGCTGCAAATAACGAAAACACTGAAAAGAAGGGTTTTTTTTTTTTTTTTTTATTCGCGAAGGGGGAACCTTCAAAAGGCGCCACCGTGCAGGTGGGAGTGTGCGATTCTTACGCACTAAACCTAACCTCCGCATTGAATCGTCGTCCCTGTATAAGCCCCGTGGGACCTCCGCAAAGCATGACCACCGCATTATTCGTATTATTAGTAGTATTCTACCATCGAAGTAGTTCGATTATATCTTAGAGAGGTAGCGTGGAATTTCAAATTTTGCGAGCGCTTTCATTATCGTATCCCAATTTGCAGAATTTAAGGCATTTCGCGCATCCAGCGTTGCCACCAGGCAATACTGCTTTGCCCCCTTCTTCCAGCTAGTGCCATCAATAGCTTTACTTGCTATGCTTGTAACCAGTTTTATGGCATCGGACGTAGAGTGACTCTTTCGGAAACCAAACTGTTGGCTCGAGAGTCATCCTCTGGATTGTATTGCTTCTTCGAGGCAGTTGTACAGCAATTTCTCGAAGATCTTGCCTATCGTGTCGAGCAAGCATATAGGTCGGTAGGCTGAGGGATCCTCCAGAGAGCCGCTACCTTTTGGTATTAGCACAAGCTTTTGCGTCTTCCATTGTGCGGGGAATATGCCCTCTGTGAGACAAGCGTTATACAGCTGTACGAAGGCTTGTGTTTGGGCTGCAGTGGCCATTTTTAGCGCGCGGTTCGGGATTTTATCTGGCCCTGGGGCCTTCTCGCTATGAACAGCATTGGAGATTTTCATTACCTCTTCTGCGGTTACCATGGAAATGGCTTGCACGTCGCCATGATTAATGACGGGCTGCATCGGTGGTTGCTGAGGGAAGAGCACACTTACAATGCGGCTAAGTATGCGAGGGCACGTGGGTGGTGGTCGTCCGAATGACTTCATCTTTTTCATTACCAGTCTATAGGCGGTACCCCATGGGGTTACGTCCGCTTCGTCGCATAACTGCAAGAAGCACTCGCGCTTCCTCGAACGAATCTTGTGTTTGAGCAGCTTCCTGCGCTCTCTATAGACCTCGCGCAGTTCTTCGAACCTGTCGGTCCCTCTGGCGCTGTAGTAACTTCTTCTGGCTTGGTGGCATTGGCTGCGTGCTTCGGCGATTTCGGCGGTCCACCAGTACACAGGCTCGTGGTGGTGCTTACTTGGCCTTCGCAACATCATCGCTGCGTCGCAAGATCTTTTCAGCTGCTCTGTTGCTTGCCTAGCCATATTCTGTGCTGAACCAGTGAGGTGTATGTCAGCCATCATTGCTGTGAGGATACCTTCATCAAGCGTTTCGACCTTGTATGATGGCTCGCTATGGGGGCCTCTGCTCCGCCGGTTGGTTTGCCTTTCCAACGTGTACACGATTGCTTGGTGATCGCTATGCGTGTAGACGTCGCTTACTTGCCACTGTACTTGCGTGCTCAGGTCACAACTGGCAAATGTCAGGTCAATTACTGAGCTGCCATTCGCGTTGGAGAATGTACACTGCGTTCCCGTGTTTAAAAGCACAACCTCTAACGAAGCAAAAGCCTCCAGAATAATGAGCCCTCTTTGATTCGTTCTCTGGCTTCCCCAGTCTACGGCCCACGCGTTGAAGTCACCAGCAATAACAACTGGACTGATTCCTCTAACATCGTCAACTATTGCGTCGACAGTAACAGCAAACTCTTCTATGGATAGACTTGGTGCAAGGTAGCAGCTTACAATATGTGTGCCCATAACTTCTACACGAACAAAACCGTTTGCACGTGTATGCTGCCTCATTAGGGAAGGATGTCTTCCGCAGGATCATATGGCGGCTCTTCCAGAAATGTCTGATGCCCAGACTCCTGGTGCTTTCGCGTTATAAGGCTCACTCAAGATAGCTACATCAGTGCTTAGATCTCGAACGGTTTGCGCTAAAAGATCTTGCGCTGCGCGACAGTTGCTGAGATTCAACTGTAAGAACCTCATCATTTCCTAGGTTTGCTAGCTCCTGAAAAGG
Organism: Coremacera marginata; assembly: GCA_914767935.1. Lineage (NCBI taxonomy): Eukaryota > Metazoa > Arthropoda > Insecta > Diptera > Sciomyzidae > Coremacera > Coremacera marginata. The sequence goes on from OU612044.1 coordinate 97,723,110, forward strand.
ATGAACATTTCCAGCTTCCGGCACGGTGATTTGTTTCCGAGCATTTCCTTTCTAAGCACAAGAAACAGCTTGCTTCTGCAGTACACTCTTTTGCTTTGTGGCCCTCTTTGCCGCATTTCATACAGTACTTACTTCGGTCTGTGCTGTTGCAAGTTTTCGCCGTGTGACCAAAGTCGAGACACTTAAAGCATCTGGTTGGCGTAACTTTTTCGCGGACTCTGCAAATGACCCAGCCAACTCTGAGCTTGCCAGTCTCTATCAGCTTCCTCGCCTGCAGTGCTGGAAGGCTTATGACCGCTGTTTGCGTGCCTGCATAGGCTTTACGGAGTGATTTCACTCTTGCCACCTTTAAGTCACCGAGCTGCTTTTGGACTGCGCTGCAGACATCTTCCGGTGTTGTAACCTCGTCAAGATCCTTGATCTCGACCTGTGTTTCTTCCGTGAGAGTCCTGGTTTCGGCTTGGCCATTGAAAACCATATCAAATTCTTTCTTCAGCTCCTGGGTTGACTGGGTGGTTGCGCGCTTAAGCTGGATAAGTACTTCACCTTTTTCAGTGCGCCTTACTCTCGAAACGTTTTCGCCGAACTTTTCAAGCGATTTTTCCTGTTTCATCCTCATGATGATATCGCTAAATGAAAGCTCACCTGCTTTTGCTACGACGATTGCATCAGGTCTAGCCAGCTTCTGAGGCGGTTTTTTGCGTTTTTTGGGCTTTCTAGAGACCTTTGTCCAAGGCTCAACCATTCGCTTTGCCGGAGTTTTTGGCAGAGGAGACGAATTAGCCACTTCGCTATAGGATGGCTTTAGAGCAGTCTCTTGGACAGCAAGCTGCTGCAGTCGAGTCTTTTTTGGCGGAGGTTTCCGCGAGTCACTGCTGCGTTCGCTTGCTCTTTTTGGAGTAGCCTTGGAGCCATGCGCAAAAATTGGGTCCGTCTGAGAGTCCTTATGGACTTGTGAAGCACTCGCGTTGACCTTTTTCTTGTTCGCGTTATCGGCGAACAGCTCAATTGAGAGGTCTTCACAGGCCAGATTTGCCAGTCTTATAAGCTTCTGGATTTCATTGTGGACGTTCGATTTGGTTTTGACGAACTCTGCCAGACCTTGTATCAGTGTCTTCACTTTGACCAGCTTTTTGATGACAGGGTCATCTACACTGACGCTTGCTGCTGCTTCAGGGGTTGCCTTGATGACAGGCTCTCTATGCTGCAGCTTTGATCCTTCGGGTGTGCCTTTAGTTGGCGATCGCTGAACCTTTGAGCTCATTTTAAATGGGTTCTCGGTTGTAGTGTTGCTGCTCGTAGCTTTGACTGGTGCAGCGGCCGAGTGCGCCACCGCTGCAGCAGTTTTTGGGGCAGAAATGTTGTTTGAGGCCTCCAGAATCCTTGCCTCGACCGTGGGATTGCCGACGGGTGGATTTCCACTACTGTGGTTTCCACCTGGAGTAGTTGCGTTATTAGACGACATTCCTGGTAAATGGTTTATTTTCGGGGTGACATTCCCTTATCTGTTTATACCTACAGACAGGTGTGAATACTGCCGACCGCTACGGTACAGACGCAGACCAGTGAGCCGCCCACTATGGGTCAAACGCTTCTGGGTTTTTTTTTTTTTTTTTTTTGGTTTTCGCCCCTCTCATCCGCCACCATGCTGCCGGTTGGTAGCACAGCGCCCAGGTGCCACCACGGGGAGGCACTTGCCATCAGACAAGCGTGCTAGCACACAAATATTTATGTGGTAGCATGATAGTAGACTTGGAGTTTAACTGTGAATATCGAGCTGGCTCCGCCAGGTTGAAGCAAACAGACTCTTTCACCTCACAGTGTCCACCCCCTTGACACCCACTGAAAAGAAGGGTAGAAATTTAAAAACAGTATGTATTGTGGCACCGGAAAATATAATCAAGACAAAATGTTTGATATGCCAAGAAGAACATCGCTTATACCAATGCAATAAGTTTAAAGCTTTGACTATTGCTAAGCGTTGGGAATTTGTCAAAGCAAATCGGCTTTGTTTCTGCTGTTTCCGTAATGGTCACATTAACAGTAAGTGTTCTCAGCGTCGAGAATGTGGAATTTCTTCATGCCGTAAGAGTCATAACCGCCTTCTACATAACCAGGATGAAAGTCAAAGTATATCTTCATCACTTTCATCAACTGCTGTTCAATCGCAAGTTCCTGTTAATATTTTAAATTCGTCATCAAGTAATATTAAGCCAAACGTGCAAACTGCCACCATCGGAGCCATAGCAAACGAACCGATAAATAAAAAAACGCTTTTTAAATTCTTGCCAGTGAATTTGTATGGGCCTAGAGGAGAATGCCAAGTCGTTGTCTTTATTGACGATGGGGCAAAAATTTTGCTTATTGAAGAGCAAGTTGACGCAAGACTTGTTGTCACTAGGATGGATTGGTGGGCGCAAAACGAGTGAAGTTTCTTAGCATGTTAATATGGAGATTTCTCGTACTCATGATGGCGCAATGCGCTGCGAAATAAGAAATATTCGCACGACAAATAAGTTACTTCTACCTGCCCAAAGCCTTAAAGTTTCTGAATTTAAAGAACAATACACCGAATTAAAAGACCTTTCAATTTCAAGCTATTTTGATAGTACGCCACAGCTTTTGATTGGATTGCCTCACATGGAATTAATACGCCCAATGGAAGTATTAAATTTTGACGATGGGTTCTCGGCACATAAGACCAAACTAGGTTGGGTGCTTTTTGGTTCCAATGAAGAGAATTGCAGTGAAGCAACAATAAACCACATTGATTACCGACGAAACATTTTGGAAGAACTTCAGAAACAAGTTCAGGATTATTTTAGTATCGAAAACTTCGGAGTGAGATCAGTCAAACCCCTCGTATCGGAGGCGGATAAGCGAGCACAAAGAATCCTTAATGAAACAACAAAAAAAATCGGAAATCAATATGAGACGGGACTGTTGTGGAAAGACAATGACATTCATTTTAAAGATAGCTACACCATGGCTTTAAAGCGCCTTGAATCTGTTGAACGTAGATTGAAGAAGGACCCTGAGTTAGAAAATTGGTACGTATCGAAGATAGACGAGTATATTTCCAAATCTTACGCCAGAAAGTTGCCACCAAACGAAGCAAAAAATATTGATGAATGTACATGGTATTTGCCACATTTTGCCGTACGTAATGTAAACAAAGGCAATAAGATGCGACTAGTTTTCGATGCTGCAGCCAATGTTGCCAACGTATCGCTGAATTCAATGTTAATGAAAGGCCCTGCGGTATATCAGCCAAAACCATTGTTGGCTATTCTATTTAAATTTCGTCAAGGTATAATCGGTCTGTGTGCCGACATCCGAGAGATGTTCCACAGAATTAAAATCCGAGATGAAGGCCAGAATGCACAAAGATTTTTATGGAGAAACGGAGAAGTATCCAAGCCGCCGGAGACTTACGTGATGTGTGCCATGATTTTTGGATCTGCCTGCTCGCCGTGCTCTGCACAATTTATAAAAAATTTGAATGCTGAGCAATACAAAAACACGCATCCACGGGCTGTCATCGCTATCACAGATTGCCATTACGTCGATGACTACGTGGATAGCTTCGATACACTCGAAGAAGCCACCAAAACTGCAAAAGCCGTTGTCGCCATTCACAAAAATGCTGGATTTGAACTTAGAGGTTTTGTGTCGAACTCTTTGGAATTTATTAAAAATTTAACAGAAGTTTCGATGGATTCGTCGCACTCCAGCATAACAAATATATGTCATGCCGAGGCAAATACAGAAAAAATCCTTGGATTATTTTGGGATTCAAAAACAGATAAATTTTGTTTTAACTTAAATTTTTTAAAAGTTCCTAAAACTGTAATGGATGGTATTAGAAGGCCAACAAAGCGAGAAGTCCTGAGCTTTACCATGTCCATTTTCGATCAGCTTGGTTTCCTAGCAAACACGATTATATATTCGAAGCTTCTTCTGCAGAAATTATGGAGATTAAACGTCGAATGGAACGAACCAATTCCAGAAGATATATATTTAAAATGGTATAAATGGTTCAAAGAGCTCGCTTGCGTGGAAAGTTTCCAAGTGCCAAGATGTTACAATTTAAAATTTGGAAATGGTTTGCCGAATTTGGAACTCCATATTTTTGTTGATGCTAGTGAGCTTGCCTTTGCCGCCGTTGCATATTGGTGCATACGCTGTGGAGCTAATATCGATGTGGTTTTTGTCGCCGGTAAGTCAAAGTGCACTCCCATCAAACCCATTTCCATTCCGAGGCTGGAGCTTCAAGCAGCCGTGTTAGGAGTGCGTTTAAAAGATGCAATAATGAGTAGCCATGAGAGAGTGCCAGGTGAAATAGTGTTTTGGTCGGACTCAAAAACCGTTATACAGTGGATAAAATCTGATAGTCGTCAGTACAAGCAGTTCGTCGCACATCGCATCGCCGAGGTTCTAGACACATCTGAAATCGACCAATGGAGGTGGGTACCAGGATCCCAAAATCCAGCTGACGACGCGACGAGGCCACTTACCAATAACAGAGCATCAGCAAGTTTTAGATGGATATGTGGTCCAAAATTTTTAAAACAACCGCAGGAAGATTGGCCTGAAATTCCAAAGGACGTTGCCGAATACAAAGTCGATATAGAAAAGAGACGAAATTATATTTTTTCAACTGATGCAGACCCGAATTTTATTCCATTTTATAAATTTACAAACTACTACAAATTATTACGAGTTATGTCTTGGGTTCGCCGAGCTATCACGAAGTTTCAACTTTCAATTTCTAAACAAAATTGTAATGAAACAAGAACGACATATTTCCCGCTGACTGCGAATGAACTTAAATCAACAGAAATATTTATTTGTCGATTCGTCCATGAAAGAATTTTCCCGTTGGAAAGGCGTCTATTGTCATTAGGTAAGTCGATACCTAGAAGTAGCCAAATTTATTGTTTGACACCGGTCTTGGACGAAACAAATATCATTCGATTGGGTGGACGCCTAGATAATGCCGAATGTGTGTGCTTTTGAATACGAAAAGACCTATAATCCTTCCAAAGAATCACATTTTATCAATTCTAATTGCACGACACCATCATGAAGTCTTTCATCATCATAATCAGGAAGCCATTATTGCCGCCATACGCTCCAATTTCTGGATTCCGAACGTACGTCGATTAGTTCAATCAATTAAATCAAAGTGTCAGTTTTGCAAGAATTTGAGCGCTGTCCCAAATCAACCACTAATGGGACAAATTCCTATCGATCGACTTACGCCATATGTGCGTGCCTTCACGTATACAGGAATTGATTATTTCGGACCAGTCCATGTGGCGATTGGGCGTCGACGCGAGAAAAAGTGGGTTGCACTCTTCACATGCCTGACCATAAGAGCTGTTCATTTAGAAGTGTCAAAAGATTTGTCAACTGACGCTGCAATCATATGTCTGCGCAATTTTATAAATCGTCGAGGCACTCCAGTCCGCATTAGAAGTGACCGAGGCACGAACTTCATTGGTGCAAGTAAGGAGCAGTGGGCAATGGTTACCAGAGTATGCATGATGAATGTACTCGCCGTGGAGTCGAAAGGGTTTTTAATAGTCCAGCGAACCCATCAGCCGGAGGAGCGTGGGAACGAATGGTTCGCAGCGTTAAGAGGGCGCTGTCATATACATTAAGAGAAAAAGCTCCTCAAATCGAGACTCTGCAAAGTTTATTAATTGAGGCTGAGAACTTAGTCAACTCGCGCCCGTTAACCCATGTTCCATTGGAAAGTGCAGCAGCTGAGCCATTAACACCGAATCATTTCCTTCTGGGATGTCCAAATTACACTCAAACACCAGCTAACAAGGAAACCGTGTGCCTGAGGAAACAATGGCATATATCTCAGCAGATGAAACGTACGTTTTGGAAGAGGTGGGTGCTAGAGTATTTGCCCACTTTGACGCGCCGTACCAAGTGGTACCAACCATCAAAGCCGTTACAGGAGCAAGATATTGTCGTCATATGCGAAGACAACGAATGCCGAGGAGAATGGAAGAGAGGTAAGGTGATTAAAACCTTTCCTGCACCTGACGGACAGGTCCGTTCAGCCCTGGTGAAGACAGCTTCAGGTATTCTTCAGAGACCGACATCTAAACTGGCCGTACTTGACATTTGTGGTGAATCTCCATCGACGACACCGATTCACGGTGGGCGGGATGTTGCTGTCTGATGGCAACACCAAAATATTTTAGTATTTTTAATACCTTTTGCTCACTTTTGGCAACTCTGTAATTTTTGAATTTGTTCAGTTGAATTTTGAGCAGTGAGCAAAAAAGCACACGATAATAAAACGCCCATCATTAATTTTCATTCAATTAAATACAAAAATATGAAGTCTTTTATTTGTTTGATTAAATAAGTCCTGCCACGGACAGTTGCCGAAGTTTCGCCATATTTTCAACATGTGTACATAAATTTGTCACTGAACTCCTACTGAATGGCAGGACCGATTTTGATCAAATTGATCAAAACAAAATTACAAAAATACAAAATGAATAAAAATAAACAAGGAAAAAAATTTAAAGTTTTATGATAGGCTTGATTTTTCGATTTATAAAATGTTTTTAAATTACTAATAAATAAACAACCCCTGCATTTATGCATACCATATAAAAGAATATTAAAATAGCCATTTTTGTTTTTGAATATTTTTCCAACAACAATTATTTATAACAAACTTTTTTGCGAAATTAAAATAGTTTTATATGGAAAATTATAAATGTCAGAAAGGAAATGAAAATAGAAAAGATTGAAACACGATTGGACGGACAATTAATCAAAATTTTAAGCAAAAAAAAAAATTAATACAATCCTTTGTAACATGACCGAGTTATTCACTTTCAAAGCCAGCATTTTAATTTTTGATTGATTTTTTTTTCAATTTCACCAAAAAATAAAATTAGTATTAAAAACTTTTTGTTTGTCTCAGGAACGAAAGTTTATAGCTTTGGCACCAAAGGACCTTGGTTTAAACCCTCTATGCAGACAATACCACTAATTTTATTTTTTGGTGAAACAGAAAAAAAAATCAATCAAAAATTAAAGAGCTGGCTTTGAAAGTGAATAACTCGGTCATGTTACAAAGGATTGCATTAATTTTTTTTTGTTTAAATTTTGAATTAATTGTCCGTCCAATCGTGTTTCAATCGTTGCTATTTTCATTGCCCTTCCAATTTTTAAAATTTTGTAAAAAAGCCTTAACGAATTTCTTTATTTCGCAAAAAAATTTGATAAAAATATTTGCTGTTGAAAAAATATTCAAAACCAAAATTGACTTTTTTAATATTCTTTCATATGATATGCATAAATGTAGAGATTGTTTAAAGTTTCTATCGTAAAAATTTAAAAACGTTTTATAAATCTATCAATCATGCATTATTTATCATACAAATTTACGTTTTTTTCTTGTTTATTTTTATTCATTTTGTATTTTTGTAATTTTGTTTACATAAAAAGTAATGGTGTAGGGAAAGAATCATGACAATTTTTCAATTAGTTTGTGAGTTACACTTTCAAATACCGCTTTAAACACTGCCACAGCAACAACAGTGCTACCTACCGGGTCAAACTTTAGACCTCAAACATCTACGGACTCAGTCGCACACACCCACTAAATTTGATCAAAATCGGTCCAGCCATTCATGAGGAGTTCAGTGCCCAAACACTGTACAGAAGAATTTTATAGATAAAGATATGGAATTTTCAGTATAAAAGTATAAAATCTTTTGTAGGCATTTTTTAGAACTTCGTTAAAAACAGCAATCGTTGGTATCCCAAGCTAAGATTTTGTGTGAGCCGTAAGAATTAATGTATTATAACGACACTATGTTCTAAAGGTGAAAAATTGACTGCGAATATTACAAAAAACGTGACAAATAACTTCAGTCTAATAAAATTTAAAAAATTTCATGAAAACAGTCCAAAAAAAGGACACCACAAGAAAGACCCATTCAAGGTCTCTAAAATATGTGAAAGTTTTTTTTCTGTATGACTAACGGTTTCGAAGTTAGAGCTGTTTGAATACATGCACTAATTGTATTTTTGGAGATATTTCCCAATTTTTTACAGTGTATATCTTAAAAAAGAAACTGTTTTCGCAAAAACAAAAAACACAGTTTAAGTTATTTTCACTTCTTACCTACAAAGTCGAAAAAAAATCGGATTCACAAAGTCCAGATTTTGCTCAAAAATAGTCGAATTGATATGGAATCATCGATATGCGCCTATGGAAAAGTAGATACAAAGTATGTTAAAATTGGCATATAATTTGGATTGTTTTTATATTACTTTTAGCTATTTAGCTAGGTTTTTTTAAGCAAGATTTTTAACACTTTTTACACTGGAATTAGGAAAGGAAAACTCAAGTTTGGTTTTTCAGTCTTACCTCTACAATGGCTTATTTGCAAGAGATCTTAAACTAGACTTAAGTTACAGCAAGAGCCTAAATCAAGCATTAAAACTAGCAAATGACGCATATTTGAAAGTGCAAGATGCGCCATCTGATAGTGAAATTAATCTTAGCAACTAAATTATGTTAAGACATAAGGTGCGGTTTTCACATATCGCACACTAAATACAAAACAGTCACAACTCAAAATTTTAAATTTCTATGTGAAGCAAAAAACAATTTTATCTTTGAAGGAACTCCATGCAAAGCAATGAGACAAAAATTTTGTTTTTAACTATAGAGAAAGAAGATGTGTAAAAAATGTATTTGATGAGTTGCAGTCAAAGTATATGACCACTACGAATAGTTTTACATTAAAAAGTTAAAATTCGTAAATTTTGAGTTGTGACTATTTTTTATTTAGTGTGCGATATACATGTCCATTTAAAGCACTTAATAATTCACCTTCATACTCGGAGGTCTTATTGAATACTTCATAAAACTTTCTAAATACATTCGGTTTCTAATGGCTCGTAGTATAAATTACTACTTAAACTTCTTTGACTTGAAGGCTTTCAAAAGTACCTATAAAATATTAAAGTGCCCCTAATAATCGTTGAAATCACTAAAAATTATAAAAAATTATGTAAAAATCCATAAAAATAACTCAAAATATGACCTAAAACTACGGAAAAAGACCTAAAAAACATAAATGGCTACAAATGACAAAAAAATTCCCTTAAAATTTTTGGACTCGGTGGCTGGGGATTATTAACGGTGTGTTTGCATCATCAAAAAATGTATATGTTAGAGCAGAAAAAACTTGACATGTCAACAAAATCCGAGCCGTGCTTATTATATTTACTTGTTGTAGGTGGATCACCCGCATTGTGCTTTGTATTACCACCACCGAGCGATGCCGGGTATTCCAGTTTATGTATAAAAACCAAAAATCAATAATGAATAATTTAAGGTACATTCGTGACAAAAAAGGTACACATGAAATTTTTGCACTTAAGCCATGATATGAAACAAATTGGACCATAAATTTGGTAATAATTCAACATTGACGTCACCTAGCGGATCAATTTTCTGCAAACATAGCTCGTTTACCCTTGCCAATATATATTTCGAATATGAACCAAATTGAAGTATGAATAAGATTTTTCGTAATAGCTTGACTCTGGTAACTTTAAAATGCAACAAAAAAAAAAATTAACCAAATCGGTTTAACCGTTCTCAATTGATGCGGCAAGATACATGTGGCATTTGATTTTTATATGTATTGATAGCTAGATATAGACAGATAAATGGGCGGTTAGAGTTGGCGTGGCAACATTTATATGTATATTGACCGCCATATGGACCTATAACACCTACATACCAAGTTTCACTGTAAAAACATGAACAATTAAAGAATTATAATGATTTCCTAACAGTGGGTGTATATAAGTTAAGAACAAATAAATTGCAACTTAGATCCAAAATTCCATTCCCACAAAATAGAATGCTCACGCAGTGTCTGCAGTTTCCACAGTCACGTACTCGAAAACAACAACAACGAAAAAGCATAAAAACTTCATATGGCATATGATCCGCGCGTCCGGCAGAGCAGTTAGTAAATTTGGCTTGCATTTATTTAATTATCTTAAAATAAGTTCAGTTGTCAATTAATAGTGAAACAATAAAGTTGGCTTTGGCCTTTTTTTAAAAACAACTCAAAGTCGTAAAAAACTTAACTGGCGCCCGAGCAGGGACCCAAATGTAGAGTTCGGGATATATTAAATCTTTGGAGCAGCAATTTGGGGCCAAAAAAACCCAACAGTGAAGTTCTGGATAAAATCGATCTTTGGACAACCGTTGGCGTATTTGCAACAATAAAGTCAAGGAATAAAGTAACTACGAGGTGCCTCAGTACGAACGGAAAGGGAGAACACCAAGAGCTCAACCTCCTCTGACACAGCTGGAATGATATTCGTAAGACTAGTTTTAAGACATTTTAAGTGAAAGAAAAAAATATCGAAAAAAGGAAAATTGATAATAATTTTAAGTGAAGAAATTTTTTAATACTAAAGCGAGAATAAAAAAAGAATAAATCTTAAGTGAAGAAAATTTGTCTGAAAAATTAAAAGAAAAATTAATAATAATCTTAAACTAAAGAAAAATAATAGTTCTAAGGTGAATAATAATTTTAAACTAAGAAATTGAAAAAAAAAAAATTCTAAAGTGAAAAAATTTTTAAGAAAAATTAATTGAAAGAAAGAATTAATTACTCAACTTAGAAAATATATAACTTTATTTATATCTAATTTTTATATTTGGATATTGTCTGATTCCACTGAAAACAACACATTATTATTAATTCCAAATTCAAACCATAGTAAATTAAGAAAACTTATAAAGACAGTTTTTTTACAAACAAAAAAATAAAGTAAAAATCGCATTCGTGAGAAATGACTAACACGTAACTGCTGACGAATTAGCAGAACAATTAAACAGACTGAATTTTAATAATACGACACCCAGCAACTCAAATCAACCATTAAAAATGGACAAAACACTGCAACAACAAATAACTGACTTAGTGACCTCAACGATACAAAATTTAAATAATCCTTTTCTAAATGAAGATAACACGGACTGCCAAGTAGAATTGACTAGGGAAAATATTAATGAGCTAGATAGAGTCCCAGACATAGTGAAATTTCTTAGGGAATTTTCAGGGGCTCCGGGAGAATTTAACTCCTGGAGAAGAACCACAGATCGCATATTTTCAGTATATGATAACCTAAAAGGAACTCCAAAGTATTATGCTATACTCCATACGGTTAGGCATAAAATTGTAGGAGAAGCGGATACCGCGTTGGAATCCTATAAAACTCCACTAAATTGGGTGAAAATTAAACAGTGCTTAATGATGCACTACTCTGATAAGAGGGATATTGGTACCTTGGAGTACCAACTCACCACGTTAGCGCAACGAAATAATTCAATTCAAGAATTCTATCAGAAAGTGTATCAGCACTTATCATTAATACTAGACAAAATTTCCTGCCTTGACATAAGTGAAGACTCACTGCAAGCTATGACCAACTGCTATAGAGACAAGGCATTGGATACATTTATTCGAGGACTCAACGGAGACTTACCCCGTTTACTTAGCATAAGAGAACCTACGTCCCTTCCGCCGGCTCTTAATTTATGTCAAAAACTTGACAGCATGACTTTCCGTATGAATTACGCACAGAACAGTTCAAACAATTACAAAATGATACCACCTAGACCACCAAAAAAATTTAATTTTCCCACAAATAGAAATAATTTTCATCCTGAATTAGTTCATTGGCCATCTGCCGGAAATACCAATCCCTTCATTCAAAATAGAACAAACCCATTCCTAAATAACACTTGGAGAACCCAAAATCACCAGGGAACAAATCCTTTTATTCAAACCGGTAACCCATTTAGACAAAATAATACATTTCAGCCAAACTTCCAATTTCCAAAACTAAACCAAACATTTAATTCCAGACCGAACATGCCTCCCAAACCACCACAGCCTATGGAGATAGACCATTCGATACAAACGAGAAACGGAAATTACCAGAATAGGCCTAATTTTCAGCACAGTAACAATGAACAAAAACGACCAATGACCTTCCAAACACACCCTCCAAACAAGGTTCAAAGAAATTTCTTTGCCAGCACAGACCTTCAGAATTGTCACGAAGTTCAACATCCATATTCAAGTAACGAAACTTACAATTATGACATATATCAGCCTAGTCCCAACGATTTTGAAACTGGATATCAATATCCAGACCATGACGCAAATGCTTATGCCGAGTTTCAGCAAAATTATTTCCAGGAAACTTTACAATCACCGGCTTACAACGACCCTAATGACATATTTTCACCACACATGGGTGAAGCAAATCAAACATCTTCTGATATTCTACAAGGAAGCCAGAGTGCTGGTTCAATTTTAGAAGAAAAATATTTTAATTCCGTTCCTAAACAATTAGACAATATTAATTTTTTAGAGTAAGATCGTCTTCATTTCCTTATTTTGAATATATCACTAGAAGTGGAGACACCCTCAATTTTCTAATAAACACGGGATCGAATAAAAACTATATTCAATCTACAAAAATATCAAATCCTATAAAAAACCAAGAATCATTTTTCGTCAATTCAGTAGCGGGAAAAATTGAAGTTAATTACCATACATTTGCAACCATTTTTGGACCACAGACACCACAATTAAAATTTTTTATTTTACCTGGACTCCAATCCATCCATGGTATAATAGGTAACGATACGCTTAAACAGATAGGAGCTGTAATACACACCGATAAGAATGTCATGACAATCCTACAAAATTTAGTGATTCCTTTAAAACAGCAAGCTGCACAGGATGTGAATAATATTGATTTACGCGTTTCACATTTAATAGAGAGTCAAAAAGAAAAATGAATTAATTTAATTAAAAATTGTCCACATCTGTTTTCTGACCCAAATAGGAGTCTGACATATACTTCAATAGTTAAAGGAGAAATTCGAACAACCAACGATACCCCAATTTACTATAGGTCCTACCCTTACCCCTGAAAGAGGAAGTAAAGAGACAGGTCGAGGAACTTTTGGCCGATGGTATTGGACGACCATCACGCTCACCATACAACTCGCCAGTATGGGTAGTCCCGAAGAAGATGGATGCATCGGGAGTGAAAAAATACCGGATGGTTATTGACTATCGTAATCTCAATGAGGTGACTATCCCTGATAGGTACCCGATTCCGGAAATTCAAGAAGTACTTTCCAATCTCGGAAAGAACCAATTTTTTTCAATTATTGACTTAAAAAGCGGGTTTCATCAAATTCCGCTAAGGGAATGCGATATCGAAAAAACAGCATTTTCCGTGAATAATGGAAAATATGAGATTCTCAGATTGCCGTTCGGATTAAAAAATGCCCCGGCAATTTTCCAGAGAACATTGGACGACATACTTCGACAGCACATCGGTAAAAGATGTTATGTCTATATCGATGATATAATCATCTTTGGAAAATATCTAGAGGAACACCTCGAAAATCTGAGAATTATTATGAAAACACTTGAAGCCGCAAACATGAAAGTGCAGCTGGACAAGTGTGAGTTTCTAAGGAAAGACGTAGAATTCTTAGGGTACGTAGTAGGAATAAATGGAATTAAAACGAATCCAAGCAAGGTAGAAGCGATAAACAAAATGCCAGAACCAAAAACATTAAAAGAACTCCATTCATTCTTAGGAATGTCCGGTTATTACAGGCGATTTATTAGGGATTACGCAAAAATTGCAAAACCCCTAACAAATCTTTTACGAGGGGAAGATGGACGAATTTCCAAGCATGCTTCCAAAAGTAAATCGATTGTTCTTGATAAAGATGCAGTTGAATATTTTAATAAGATAAAAAATGCATTAATATCGAAAGAAGTAATTCTCTCACATCCAAATTTCGAGAACGAATTTGAATTGACCACAGATGCCTCGAATTATGCGATAGGAGCAGTGCTCTCGCAAAATGATAAGCCGATAATATTTATTTCAAGATCGCTATCAAAAACAGAGGAAAATTATGCCACAAATGAAAAAAAATTGTTGGCAATAATATGGTCATTGAATTCACTCAGAAACTACTTGTACGGTTCCAAAAAAATTAAAATCTACTCAGACCACCAACCACTCACCTATGCCTTGAGTTCGAAAAATGCTAACAGCAAGATGAAAAGATGGAAAGCCATCTTAGAAGAATACAATTACCAGCTCATTTACAAACCTGGTAAGACAAACGTGGTGGCTGATACTTTATCAAGAATACCGGCCCAAATAAATTCACTAACTGCTACAGTTCTTAGCGACGAAAGCTCTAGTCATAATTTGATACCTTGCGGTGAAACCCCAATAAATGTTTTCAGAAACCAAGTTATTCTTAAAATCGATCAAACCTCCACCTATCAATTCAAAATAGTTTTCCCAGGAATACATAGACACATAATTACAGAGCAACAATATACAGAAGAAGTTTTTCTTCTTAAAAGATATTTGAATCCCTCGGTTATAAATGGTATCCTTACAGAAGAAAGGATTATGGGAATGATACAAAAAATTTACCCCCCCAATTTTTCAAACTACAAAGCACGCTATACTCAAAAAATGGTTGAAGACATAACTAATGAACAAGTACAAGAAAATATAATTCTTGAAATCCATAACCGCGCTCATCGAAACGCCCTTGAAAATAAATCTCAGATTCTCGAAAAGTACTATTTTCCCTCAATGATAAACAAAATTAAAAACATAACAAAAATTTCTCAGATATGTAAAGAAAACAAGTACGAAAGGCATCCCAATCAAATTAAATTAGGAGAAACACACATACCGTCCTTTCCAGGACATACAGTTCACATAGATTTATTCCTGACTAAAAATAAATTTGTTATGACAGCTCTGGACAAATTTACGAAATATGCCATAACAAAAATTCTTAAAAGTAGATCAATAGAAGACATAAGGCGACCACTAAGGGATATAATATTTGCATTTGGAGTTCCAAAATCTATTATCATCGATAATGAATCATCCCTTAACTCAGCCTCGATGAAATTCATGATGAAGGATGAATTAGGTATTGATATTTATACATCGCCACCATACCGAAGTCAGGCTAACGGAAAGGTTGAACGTTTCCATTCAACTTTTGTAGAAATTATGCGATGTCTCAAAGAGAATGGAACCCAAAGGAATTTTGAAGAACTTCTGGAACGCGCTGTTTCCGAATATAACCATTCAGTTCACTCAGTTACAGGAAAAAACCTGTCGATTTATTTTTTGGTAGAAATGTGGGTTTTACACCTGACGATTATGAAAGAGTTCGAAATTCAAACATTGAGACCCTACAGAAAAAACAACAGAAAGATTTAGAATACCACAACAAAAACAAGCAAGACCCTAAACAATATCTACCAGGACAAATAATTTTTGTCAAAAGAAATAGGCGATTAGGGACAAAACTCTCGAAGCCGTTTGTCAAGGAAATAGTCAGGGAAAACCGAAATAGCACAGTAGTAACCAATACTGGCAGAATAGTACACAAAAGCTTGATAAGAAATTAATAATTTTTTTTTCTCTCTCCTTTATTTTTTTTTACAGTTAATAATTTGTCTCTTTGCATTATGCAAAGCCAACGTTCAAATATTAGATTATTCAAACTCGCAACTGGTGACAATAGAGACTGGATTAGCTAAACTACAAGCAGGAACATTCAGAATAATTCACATCATAGACTTAAAGAAATACGAAGATTCAATCAATAACCTTGAAACAATATTTAGAACCAAAATTAGTACGGACCACTCGTTACACCCATTTATTTCAGATGAGATTGAAAAAATTAAAACCCATTTAAACAGACTCAGTACAAACAGAAGGACCAAACGATCACTCGACTTCATCGGCAGTGCATGGAAGTGGATAGCCGGAAAGCCGGACCACTCTGATCAAATAATTTTGACGGAAAGAATTAATAACGCTCTCGAAAATAACAATAAACAACTCATCATTAATAGAATGACAATAGACAAAATTAATGAAATAACTAATAAAACGAACACAATTTTAAAGGTGATTCAATCAGACAGGAATAGTGATGATAAATCTTTTATTCAATTAAAATATAAACTTGACCTCATGAAAGAGGAAATAATAAATATAGAGTATGCCATTCATTGGGCAAAGGCTAACGTAATTAATTCTTATATTTTATCAAATACCGAAATAAATATTGCTAAAGAAATTTTCAATAAAGAAAACATACCATACATTAACATCGATGAATTGTTAGAATTTGCAGAAATAAAAATAGCCACGAATGATTAGACTATTATTTATATCATAAGTTTACCAGAAACCAATACTGAATATTGTAAAAAAATAGTTGTAAAACCAGTTAAATTAAAAACAAAAATTAACAAAATTAATTATAATTCAATATTGCAATGCAAGAATAAGTTTTATGGAATCAAAAACAATTGTAAGACATATAACAAATTATCCATTTGTTTAAATAAAAATGTAATAGACCTAAGAAATTCAACATGCATCCCAAATTTACTCGCAAGCAAAAAGTCTTCCTGCCAATTAATTAACAACCAACACATACCAGAAATAGAAGAAATTTCAACAGGGCTGATTTTCTTAAATCAATTTAATGGATCCATAATTATAAATAACGAGACAAGCATTCTAGAAGGGACATTCTTAATAAAATACCACAATGAAACCATAAATATCAGGAACATAACATATACTTCAAATCTACGTCTACGCACCATTACCCGCTTTACTACAACCGAAAATCTTTCCAAGAGATGCAGAAGAGGTACTTTCATTAGAAATGATGAAAGAGCTGAATGTGAAAAACACTGAGTTTATCAAATCTTTAGATGTACGCAACAAAATATCATTAACATTTGGCACCGTAGTAGCTATTCTTATCGTACTATTTGGGATAATTATGACAGTAAGTCACATACGCAGAAGAATGAAAAGTCAACCAACAGACACAATAAGCCTAAAGGAACGACACCCTCAACTTTCGGTATCGGCCATAGAAAAGCTTAATCAAATCTTTAACGGGTTAACCGAGGACGGTCGGAATCAGGAAAGGAAGAGTTAAGAACAAATAAATTGCAACTTAGATCCAAAATTCCATTCCCACAAAATAGAATGCTGACGCAGTGTCTGCAGTTTCCATAGTCACGTACTCGAAAACAACAACAACGAAAAAGCATAAAAACTTCATATGGAATATGATCCGCGCGTCCGGCAGAGCAGTAAGTAAATTTGGCTTGCATTTATTTAATTATCTTAAAATAAGTTCAGTTGTCAATTAATAGTGAAACAATAAAGTTGGCTTTGGCCTTTTTTTAAAAACAACTCAAAGTCGTAAAAAACTTAACTTATATAATCCGACCACGCCCATTTTTAGTAAAGTCACCGACAATAAGTATTATTGTACTAAATTACCAAATTTTAGTCATATACGACCAAACCCGACTGAAATATAGAATTTTTATTGATTTATGGGCGGTAAAAGTAGGTGTGGCAAATCTAACATAGCCTATCACGATTTCGCTGAAATAACAAATCGGTTTGAATTGAATTCAACATGCACACTTGAAAAAACCGGATTACATCTACTGCATAGTTATCTGTAATGAAAAAATAGATAGTTTCCATAGTATCGTATGTTGAAGTATAATTCCTTTTTATACAAAAAGCTTATACCCAGCGCGCTTCGCTGCGCTCAGCGTTTATCCCCTAAAAGCGGGCGTAGCTTTAGTGAAGCCATTCTTTTATAGTAAGTTAGTACCGAGTTTCATTGATGTGTGACTTATTTCGAAAGCTATACCGAAAATTTTGGGTGCTAAAAAGTACCACGCTCCTCGTCCAATGCCCATTAAATGTTACCAGTGGAACGGCATGTGTAAATTGAGGTCGAATACTGATTTTCGAGGGTGTGCGACCTATAATTCCAAAACTGTTCGATATCGAAAATTGTAGGTGTATTTAAGGTGCCTTTTACGATCGGCACCAGACTTCACAGGAACACTCTCAAGGCTTAGTATAAAAATTGGCTTAGTGGTTCTGGAGTCTTTTTGTGATATACACATACACCCACATACGTATATACATTAAGTCGCCGCACGCTCCTTAGAAAAAAAAAGATTGTTCAGTCCGGTTCTTCAAAATAATCCATGGCTTATGTTATGATTATATCCCCAAAATATTTCGAATTAAAATATTGGCTGGTATGGTAGTTAATAAAAAACATACGGTCAGAAATAAGAGTAATGAAAATGTTCTTTTGAATCAAAAACTCTTAATTTCAGTTTGACCAAAAATAATGCGGATTTTTATGGATTCTTTTCTTTTAATTCTTTTATTTGACTTTTAGTCAAATAAATTGTAAAATGTAAAATATGTGTAAATTTTTTGTAATTTCATTCAAATTAATTTTTCACTTTACATAATATTTTCGCATCAATAGATAATTTATTTGACTAAAAAAAACATGGGAAAACAAAAAAAAATTTTTAATTTGAATTTTAATGAAAATAATATGAAAAAAGTTAAAAAATTAATGAAAATCCGCATTACCTCTGGTCCGACTGCAAAAATTTTAAATTTGTTGGTGCAGATTGGAAGAACTTTTTCATTACTATTTTTTCTGACCGTTTGTTATTTTTAATTACCACACCTACTTACTTACTTCGGTTGTCGTAACAACCCATGTCCGGGTTTCGGCCGACCTCATCAGCTCTCGCCAGGCGCCTCTGCTTTGCGCGCGCCTTCTCCAATCGGATACACCAAGTGCGGTTAGGGCTTCCTCAGACTGGTCCATCCATCGGAGGCATAGTCTCCCTCGTCTCCGTTGACCAGCGACCCTCGCCTCGAGCACCTTTTTCGCTAGAGCTTCGTCGTCCATACGATGGACATGACCCAGCCAGCGTAATGTCATCGTAGAGCTCATACAGCTCGTGGTTTATTCGGATGCGACAGTCATCGCCGACTCGAACAGGACCGAAGATTTTACGAAAAACTTTTCTCTCGAACACCCCCAGAGCGACTGCGTCAGCTTGCAAAACTACCCATGCCTCAGCGCGATAAAGCAGCACAGGTAGAACGAGCGTCTTGTAGAGTGTTAGTTTTGTCGATCGAGTGAGGGCTCTGGAACTTAGTTGCTTACTGAGCCCGTAGTAGCACCTATTAGCAATTATTGTAGTATTATTGGCGGTGCCAAGGTAAATGAACTCCTTGACTACTTCAAAGTTATAGCTGCTGTATGAAACGTGGGAGTCTAAACGCCACACTCCCTTGTTTGCAGACAGCATATACTTTGTTTTACCCTCATTTATCGTCAAACCCACTTTGGCTGATTCCTTTTCGATAGCGGTGAAAGCAGCAGTAACATCTCTCTTGGTTCTGCTAACAATATCAATATCATCAGCATACGCAAGACGCTGGACATCTTTATAGAAAATGGTGCCATTACGATGCACATCGGCCTTTCGTACTATCCCTTCCATGATTGTAAGACAGTGGATCGCCTTGCCTGACACCTCCTTTCCGTATTGAAGATTTTGGAGAGGTCATTTCCTACCTTGACGGAGCTGCGTGTATTGCTCAACGTCATTCTGCAAAGTCTAATCAACTTTGCAGGTATACCGAACTCAGACATTGTTGCGTATAGGCAATCCCTTCTCGGGCTATCGAACGCAGCTTTAAAATCGACAAAGAGATGGTGTGTGTCAATTTGATTTTCGTGGGTTTTCTCCAGGATTTGAAATCTGGTCTATGGTGGACTTACCAGGTCGAAAGCCACACTGATAATGTCCAATCAGTGTTTTTGTAATCGGCTTTAATCTTTCACACAGTACGCTTGAGAGAACCTTATATGCGATGGAAATAAGACTGATACCTCTATAACTTGCGCAGAATGTTGGGTCTCCTTTCTTAAGTATAGGGCACAGTACGCTGAGGTTCCAATCGTCGGGCATGCTTTCTTCTAGCCATATTTTGCTGATGAGCTGATGCATGCGCCTTATCAATTCATCGCCGCCGGTTTTAAACAATTCAGCTGACAGGCCGTCAGCACCCGCTGCTTTATTGTTTTTGAGTCGTTGGATAGCAACTCGAACCACTTCATGGCTAGGTGGGGGTATTTCCACTCCGTCATTGTTGATTGGTGGCTCTGAACTGCGCTCTCCATGGGCGGCATTGATGGAATCGTCGCCAGTAAATAAATTGGAGAAGTGCCGTCTCCACAATCTCAGCACACACTGCATATCCGTATTCAGATCTCCATTTTTGTCTCTACAAGTGGATGCTCCGGGCTTGAAACCTTGGGTTAGACGCTTAACCTGTTGATAGAATTTTCGTGTATCCTTCTTGCCCTGGTATACCTCTAGTTCCTCACGCTCACGCTTTTCCTGCTCTCTTTTCTTGCGTCTGAAAAGGCGCCTCTCTTCCTTCCTCTTTTCGCGGTAGTTTTCTCGCACGGCTTGCGTTGCAGCTGACTGCGGCGTTTTTTACTGTAGTCGCAATGCGACACTCCTGATCATACCATTGGTTCCGAGATTGCGGTCGCCGGAAACCAATGACTTCTTCAGCGACAGTGCGCATGGAGTGGGATATAAACTCCCAAAGTCCGCCGGCGTCGTCGGGTCCAGAGGTTGGTTGGTTGAGCTTAACCGAGAGTTGAGCGGAGTAGGCTTCGGCAGTCCATTGTAATAGCAGCTTAGCGACATCTAGCTTTCGTTGCATTCCTGTGGTCGGAGTCAATGTTGACCACCTGAAATGTACGCACATCTACAACACTAGAGGTATGCCTTCCGTCGATTACAACATGATCAATTTGGTTTCGCGTTTTTTGTTCCGAGGACAGCCAGGTGGCCTTGTGGATGTCGAGGTGCTTAAATCTGGTGCTACTAACTACCATGTTTCGCGACGCGGCGAAGTCGATCAGTCTTAGACCGTTGTTCGTGGAGGTCTCATGAAGACTGAACTGACCGACAGTGGGGCCAAAGATGCCTTCCCTTCCGACTTTAGCCGAGGACTATTTTCACGTCATGGACCGGAAGGTTGTCGTATACGTCCTCAAGACTAGCGTAGAAAGCGTCTTTGACGGCTTCGTCCTTTTCCTCCGTCGGGGCGTGCGCGCAAATAAGGCTGATGGAGAAAAATTTTGCCTTGATGCGGATCGTGGCCAATCTTTCGTTCACAGGTGTGAACCGGGAAACAAGGTGGCGTAGTTTCCGGCTAACAACGAATCCACATCCAAATTCGCGCCTCTCCGCATGACAGCTGTAGTAGATATCACAGTGTGCTTGCTTAGAGCAGCCTTGCCCTTTCTGCCAGTTTGCCGGTGCCCAGGGAACACCACGTGGAAGTTTTAGTCGACTTGAGACGATTTCGACATGGATAATGCTGGCCTCGCCGGGTTGAGGCGGTCAGACACGTTGCCATGTGAAGGTTCGCCCCCTGTTCCCCACACCTGTGAAGTACCACACCAGTAAATATTTTAAGAAAGGTCGATTTTTATACCATACCAAGTTGAACTATCAAAACGTGTACAGCTCAGAAATTACAATGGTCTCTTAAAAGTCGGCGTAGATAAAGTGTTACAAGCCCATTTTTATAAGGGTTCTGGTAGTAACCATATGAACTAATCTACCAAATTTTAGTCTTTAACTGTAAAAAAAGTTTGATTTGTGTCCTTTTTACGGATTTTTGGGCGTTAAAAGTGGGCATGGCAACATTTATATATAAAGTGACCACCACTTGGACCCATATCAGCTACATACCAACTTTGACTCAAAACGTTCACATCTCAGGAATTAAAATTATTTCTGACTGATAGCTCTGGCAGCTAGTGCTTACTTAGTTCTAATTTTTAAATTGTAATGAAATATAATACATAAATAAATTAAATAAAATTATTACTGAAGAGTGGGGACAGACTTATTGCAACCATGCACATTTTTTGCAAAGCTGTCAAGAGTAAGCGTACCAAATTTTAGTATTTAACGATGAGAATCGTCTGATTTATAGAAGTTCTATTGACTTGTGGGTAAAAAAAAAGTGGTGGCCGTGGCGTAGTGGTTAGAGTGTGTTGCCCATACGCGAGAGATTCATGGTTCGAGTCCCATCTGTCACAGACATTTTTTTTAATTGAATTAATTTTTCTGTTCGGCCGTCACCTCTCTGCAGACAATGGCCAACCACAGAGAGAAAAAACTGCCATGAAAACTTTTTCGAGAACATAAGCCGTTCGGAGTCGGCATAAAACTTGTAAGTTCAGTTCCCGATCATTTGTGTTCAAACATTCCACAACACCCACAACACAATTGATCATAAGAAGTTCGGTAAAAGTCCTCAAAAGGGCTGAAATTGGCCATTTTGTTTTGTTTTTTTTATTTGGAGCCTTCAATTCTAATGCCGCAAAAAAAAGGTCGGTATCAAATGGCTTAGCAGATATAAATCGCGAAAGTTTGAAAAATTTATATTTTTTCGTATACGAAAATATCTACATTATGATACGGAAGAGTACTTCTAAGAATATTATATACAAATAATAAAATTTATTTGCATGATAAGAATATTATATACAAATAATAAAATTTATTTGCATGATAAGGAGTTTTATAAATCGTTTTGAAGTGATCTTAATAAATATGTAAAGTTTTTGTCAGAAGTTATTTATGAAAACAAAAAAAAATAATAAGCGCCACAGAAAAAAAAAACACACTTAAGCTGATGGGATAACGCACATTCAAAAAAGTGTGAACCATGCACACATTAAGCATGATCCCATAAGTTTACGTGAGTGTAACAAAATCGTCAGATGCTTTGATGCTTGAATGCCTTCTGTGTGTTATGGACTTAAAAAGTGAAAGCTTTTCAAAGAGTCTTCACACATTTTCTACGTGTTTTTGGAATTATTTTAGTTTAGATTGCTATAGATATTAATTGCTTGAATTTGTAAATCAAACTTTTGAGAAGTATAGCTGAGACTAAATTTATCAGATTTGAAACCCAAGTGGAGTGGGAGGGTTCTAAAATGGCTTTTAAGGTTTATTTTCATTATTTTCTCATAGAAAAAACTCTCCAGGGGGGAGGAAGCTAAAGCCCTTTTAGCCTGCATGTGAATCCGTCACAGAGTTTATATGTACTACATTAAACTGTTATTCAGCGTAACCGCTTCAATAGTAATAGTAATAGTAATAGTAATAGTAATAGTAATAGTAATAGTAATAGTAATAGTAATAGTAATAGTAATAGTAATAGTAATAGTAATAGTAATAGTAATAGTAATAGTAATAGTAATAGTAATAGTAATAGTAATAGTAATAGTAATAGTAATAGTAATAGTAATACTAATAGTAATAGTAATAGTAATAGTAATAGTAATAGTAATAGTAATAGTAATAGTAATAGTAATAGTAATAGTAATAGTAATAGTAATAGTAATAGTAATAGTAATAGTAATAGTAATAGTAATAGTAATAGTAATAGTAATAGTAATAGTAATAGTAATAGTAATAGTAATAGTAATAGTAATAGTAATAGTAATAGTAATAGTAATAGTAATAGTAATAGTAATAGAAATCAATAGTTATCAAATATGAGATTAGCAATACCCGGTGTGCATTGCTACAACCGGCAACTATAATGAAAAAAATGACTTGGCCAATTCGTAACTTGATACTGAGCTTCATTGTTATGTGACATTAAGTTTCAAAGTAATTTGAATTCAAAAATTTTAATTGTATGGGCAGTGCCACGCCTGTTTTTCACTTGCTCGCTCAATTCTTCCAGTCTTAGAACACTACATAGTAAGTTCGCAACGAATTTCATTGATGTGTGACTTATATTTCAAAAGTTATACCGAAAATTACTACGAAAGTACTACGCTCCTCGTTCAACTCCCATGAAACCTTACCAGTTGAACAGCAAGTGTAAACTGAGGTGGAATACCAAATTCCGAGGCTGTCTGACATATAATTTCAAGTCGAATAAATATCGAAAACTTGGGGTATATTTGAGATGCTACACCCCTTTTACAATCGGAACCAGACTTCAAAGGAACACTTACAAGACTTTGCTACCGTTTCACGATATACATTATATATATTATATACATGCATGCATTTTTTATATATAGGTAGATGGGCAGAAAAGGTAGAATTGGCAACATCTTTATACATAAAATCCTTCGTGCAGGTTGGTGTCCATTAAGATCTCAGGAACGGTAACACCTAAGGCACCATTATAGTTTTAGATGCCAGTTGTGGGTAGTTCAAATGGTTATGCTAGCGAAAATCAAAAGACTATGATAAATGTTTTATGTAGCCAACGCTCCGGACTTAAGATTGTGCATTTTAATGCAAAAAGCCTTAATGGAATTAAGATGGATTGCGTTAAATATGCATTTTCCGAATCGATCGTGGATATTATCTGTGTTTCATAAACCTGGTTTCATGCGGATGTTAGTGACTCCTTATTAAATATTCAAAAGTATAAGCTATTTCGAAATGATAGATTGGATTGTAGAGGCGACGGAGTTGCAATATTCTGCAAGAAAAATTTGGATATTAGCATTTTGGGAAAATCACATGGATCGGAGGTAGAATATTTGAATGCGGCTATATCAGACAGCAGAACCAAGGTTTTTCTGTCGTATTTATACAACCCTAATCGAAGCTTTAGCTTAGAGCCGCTATTCACAGAACTCTCACATTATGCTATAGACTTCCAGCATTTTGTACTTAGCGGTGATTTTAATATAAATCTTTTAGCTTATGACCACCTGACTCGTAAGTTTCTTGACGATTTATCTGCAGTAGGGCTGAACATAGTTAATACCACAATACCAACACGTTTTGCAAACAATGCTTGTTGGACGTTTTTGTGGTATCCGATCTGTCGTCTGTGATGCGTTTTGAGCAAATTTCGTTTATTTATGACCACGTCCTTATCTTCTACACTTTAAACATAAATCTCAGAAGACTTTCCAATGAAACTTTATTTCTATATCGTGACTTCAGGTCAACTGAGTACACTTCTTTGTATCATGATTTGACTCGAATAAACTGGTCAGACTATTGGTTTTTAGACTTAGTCGATGAAAAACTCAATTTTTTCACAGAAAAAATAAAAAATCTGTTTGATAAATATGTTCCCCTGCGTACCCGTCATTTAGCCAATAATTCTTGTCCTTGGTTCACACATTCCATACAATCGCTTCTAAACAAACGGAACAGAGTTTACACTAAGTGGAAAAGAAATCCTACTGCACAAAACTGGGAAGATTATAGGAAAGCTAGGAACGAAGCTACAAACGCCATTAGGCTTTCGAAAAAATGTTTTTTTTATCAAAATTGAATCCGAAACTTCCCTCAAAACAGCTCTGGAGCAACCTGAAGGGCTTATGTGTATGTAACAAGGAATCTGACGTGTGCCGTATTGATCCTAATGTACTAAACGACTATTTTGCTGCCAACTCTACATCTATATTATCGCCTCTGTCTGATTATGGTGAAAATGTGTCTCGTAACTTTCCTTTTGAATTTCAGTTTACTGCAGTTAGTGAGTTAGCGATGTATAAAAAATATTAAATCAAATGCTACTGGTGTTGATGGTATCTCAATAAAATTTCTTAAATGTATATTGCCTTATGTACTAAGTCCACTTATACATATAATAAATCATTGCTTTACTTCTTCGAGATATCCCGAAATATGGAAAGTGGCGACATTCATTCCTATTGCAAAAAAATCAAATGCTTTCGAACCATCCGATTTTCGGCCAATTAGTCTTTTGTCTTCGGTTTCAAAAATATGCGAGTCTCTCATGGCTGAGCAGATTCTTCGTCACATAACTACTTTTGGCCTGATGTCTAAGCTGCAGTCGGGTTTTCGGCCCGGACATAGCTGTTCCTCTGCTTTAGTAAAAATAATGGATGATTTAAGATTGCCATATGATAAGTGCCACCTAAGTTTGCTCTGCCTCTTAGACTTTTCTAAAGCGTTTGATACAGTAGACCACTTTTTACTCTGTAAGAAACTTGAATTTTACTTTGGCTTTTCCAATGCTTCGGTTCGGTTTTTGTATAGCTACTTGGACGGCAGGTCCCAAAGAGTCAGGATAGGGAACAAGGTCTCGCATTGTAAAAGAACCACGAGTGGAGTCCCACAAGGCTCTGTTCTTGTCCCGATTCTTTTAACTATGTTTATAAACGACATCTTCTCTAAATGCAATCATGTAACCATGCATGCGTATGCTGACGACTTGCAGTTGTACTTGTCTAGGCCCCTTAGTCTCGTTGAAGATTTAATTGAAAAAGTTAATGAAGACTTAAATATAAATTAAACTATAAACTGGAGCTAAGCCCTCTTAAATCGTATGCCTTACTGATTTCAAAGAATGCCTATCGAAATTATGATATTCCTCCAATTCTTCTCAATAACGTTGAGCTAAGACTCGTATGTAAGGCCAAAAATCTTGGTTATCAAATAAATTCGTCCTTGTCTTGCGAAGATCATATTAACACCTGCGTTAGCAAAATTTACTCTGTCTTACGAAATCTTCGCATGACAGCAGCTTTCATGCCAGTTGACATCAGAAAAAAATTAGTATTGCAACTAATACTGCCAATTATAACATACGCAGAAGTCGTCTATAGTAAACTTCACTCGAGATCTTGGCTAAAACTGCAAGTTGCATTTAATAATACTGCACGCTATGTCTACGGAATCAAAAGGTTTGATCACATATCACCCTTCACCAATCAACTATTGGGCTTTGGCTTAACCAACTATCTTGAGACAAGAAACTGCATTTTCCTGCACAGGGTAATCCACTCGCATTGTCCACCCTATCTTTTTGAAAAGCTTAAATTTTGTAGATCAAGTCGGAACATGAATTTGATTATTCCAACGTACAACTTTCTTAATTCAAGTAGACTGTTTTTCGTTAGTGCAATAAGACTATGGAACTCACTGCCAAATAACATTAAAATTGTTTCCAATAGTAAGTACTTCAAGCATTTAATTTTCGAATACTTCTCCTAACTCTCTCTTTCACCTGTTTCCTTTAAATCGCTTCCAGTTCTTAAATTGTATCTTTATTTCTTTCCATATTATTTCTTCTTTACAAATTAAAAAACTAATTTACTTTAATATATAAATAATGTGTGCTCATCATTTTTATTTTTTATAAATGCTATGTTATGTTGAAATGATTGTGAATCTAATTATTAGTGTCTACTTTTTAACTGTACAATTGATTCTTAAATATTTTGATTATATCGGTTGTTATTTTCACTTTTAAATTGGCATGTAAAAGACTAAGTCTTAAATGTCAACATGTTAAAACTAAATAAAATACAAACTACAAATATAAATTGAATTTATATTTGTGCTTAGTGCTTAGCGTTCAAATAAATAATAATAATAATATAAATTCCATGATTCTATCATTCAGATAGATGCCTGTTGCTGGGCAGCAATAGTAATGTATGGTGACGGCGGCACCTCCTGGTCCGGGGGTATATAAAAAAACAGGTTGCTTTTACCCATGCCTTCATCGTCATCGCTGGATAGACTGATCTCTGCCATGGACACTTCAGTTGAGGTGGCGTCATGGTGTTGAAAGTTGCGCTGTGTTGGCAAGTTTCTAGCGGCATGTTGCGTATCGATAATTTGTTGCGGCTGCTGTTGGCCATGAGTATTGAAAAGTGTAGCGCTGCTGGGTGCTGAACCGGTTGGTTGTATGGCACTAATGGTGTCGATGTCGGGTGCTGCGGTAATGGCTCTTTTGTCAGAGCGCCGTGGTCGTTTTGTTGATGGTGGCTGCAGTAGTGGCTCCGCTGGCAGTATGGTTATGGGGTGAGCAGCTGCCATAGCCTTGATTTTGGCTCGCTGCACGTCGCTCGCTGTTTTTATAAAAACAGTTAAGCGAGATAACCAGTAATAGGCAGAAATTTTTTACAATTGTCTGTATTATTTTAAACGCAGTTTAGCTTCAAATGCTATTCTGTGTGTTTCACTAACTAAGTTGCTGCGAATTTATGATTTTTACTATGGTTTGGAGCTAGTTGAAAACTACGAAGCTGTCTCACTTGAATCACAACCTTTAGTGATCGTTGAAAATTCAAACGTTGTGTTTGAAGCTTGGAAACTTGTTGCTTTCTAGCATTGCCACCTTGTCACTGTGTGAGGTCGTGTGAGAATTTTTAGACCATGTTGAGAGACTTCTTGTTGACTTCTGAGTGGAATGCGTCTATTGGAGTTCTTCTCAGTCATTTCTGATGCATGTGTTTTATGACGCATATGGTTGTGTCTGAAGCTGGTGTATTTTTTTTTTCAAAACTAGTAGTAGTGTGTAGGTTGGTGCATTTTTTCTATTGCGATGAAGCACTTTGTTGTAAGGTGTCTGGCGTAATGAATGCTTTAGCTGGGAAAATATTGCTGTACCCAATTGTTGTCGCAGTGGGGCCTACCGGTCCTTTTTGTTAACGCAGTTGGTGGTGCGGGTTCGAATTTTTGACGCAGTTGGTGCTGCGGGTCCCAGTTGTTGACGCGGCTGGTGCCACGCAGGAAAAATGGCATGAATGCTTTTTCTACATGTGGTCGTTGGTGACCATGCTATAGTGTACTCTTCTTCATGTTATTTCAGCTGGAAACTTACGTTTTGGCGTCCATGTCGCTATGGGCACTTGCTGTATATCCCCGTGTAAGTCTGCTGAGTGACATTTGCATTTATCGGATAGACGAAATGCTGCTGTGGTGATTGATGCAGGTGCGGCTGCTAACGTGCAGTTTTTGATGCAGATGCGGCTGCTAACGTACAGTTTGTGATGCAGATGCAGTTGCCGTGCCCAGTTGGTGACGCGGGTGGTGCCGCTCATCCTCAGTTGTTGACGCGGTTGATGCCGTGCGTCCTCAGTTGTTAGCGCGGGTGATGCCGCGGATCCCCAGCTGTTGACGCGGCTGGTTCCGCGCATCCCCAGTTGCTGACGTGGGGGGTGCCGCTCTGCAAAAATTCTTATTTTGCTGCGTTATTGCCATCGTTTATTCCCGGATCCCAAAGATCGCGACGTGGGTAGATTCCTGCGATTGCGATGAATATGCTGACTACGCTGAGAATAAACCGGTCTGAGTACCTTTGCCAGATTAGTGCATTTCCGATGCGGTAAACCATTTTCCATTTTACTGTGTGTGAAATGTCAATTTCGGTTGGCGAAAATCCCACAATTTCTGAAATATGGCCGTTACTGTGGTTGATCAGTAGGAAAGCGAAGATAAATGCGACTATGATCTTCTCCGCTTTCTGTATCGGTGTCAACGAAGTTGCCTTTTCCTTTAATTTGGCCCTTTTGTTGAGTAAATATTCTGTCTTACCTCTAATGTCAGCTTCTTGCCTGTGTGATTTACTTCCAAAAAGTCTTAAATTGTCAGGTGGTTCTGGTGGCCTGGTGCGATGCTTTTGATGAGATGCTCATGATACAGGCAAGTTTGCGTGAGGTTGCTGTGATAGCCAAGAAATGTCTCTGTTGCTCTCGTGTATGTCGGGTGGTTCGGGGGGCCTGTGGTGTGGTGTTTCTGCTGAAATGTCACTAATGATGCTGGGCTGGCATGAGGTTGTTGTTGTAATGCACTATTTGTGGAACTCCTGTCGATGTTGGGTGATTCGGGTGGCCTGGTATAGTGTACCTCTTGAATTTCCAGTATCGTTGGCAGGCTGACGTGGAGCTGCTCTTGTTGTTGCACAGAATTTTCTGTGTGAACCTCGTAAATGTAAAAAGGCTCAGTATGGTGCAATTCTTGATGTGCCACTGGTGCTGGCAGGCTTGTATGTACCTGTTGTGATTGTATGCATGGCGCGAGTGCTTCTGCCTGGTGCATTTGCTGGGCACGAGTGTTCTTATGACTCAATGTTGTGCGCTGGCTCACACGCTGCTGTTATCTCGATTGCAGGCGTATGCTCGTCTGAATTGTTTCGGACAGTTCCACAGAAGACGATTGGTTACCTGTGGTTAGCGATGTTGGCTCTTTTCACGGTGGTTCATTGGTAGTTTCTGGCTCAACTCGACCGCTCGGTAGTTCTGGATTGTGTGTTGTCGGTGGTGTTAGCTGCGGATGTGAATGGCCTGTGGTTGGCAGTGAGTCACTCGATTCTTGCTTTTCCGTTTCATTTTGCTGTTGTGCATCGTTTGTGACTGGCGTTGAGGGCTCATCTGCTTGTAGTTGTGAGCCGGTTGATTCCGACGCTTCTGGCTCGACCTGTTGGCAGTTTACTTACTGGTACAGCTGGCACAATATGATGTTTTATGTTGTAGCTGGCTTAGACGATGAAGTTACTATCTCGTATGCTGTTGACTCGGCTGTTGACTCGGCTGCGGCTTAGTGTAGGCTGCGACTGGAAGAGTGGGCTCAAGATGAGGCTGTGTGGCGCTTGTGGTTGCTGCAGCTAGCTTAGAAGATGAATTTCCCGACTTTGTTGCTGTCGGTTTGCTGCTAGGCGGTGTAAACCATTAGTGTACTACTGACGGCTGCTGTTTCGGTTTACTGTCGTTCTTCTGATGACTCCCTTGTTTGTCACCCTTTTTCACATTTTTATTGCGACGCGCTATCGGTTGCTCGTGCGTTGTTGCAGCTGAACGTATGCTGTTGCCACCTTGAGAGGTGGGATGTACTCATCGAATTCGTCTTCCGTGTCATAGTCATCTGATGATCCTACGGCCCAATTCTGTGGGTATGGTCGCTCTGGGGATGGTGAGCGTTGCCTCACCGGTGAGTATTGTTGCCACTGCTGCAATTGTCTTGCATTGCGAGGTCTCTTAGACGCGTATTCGTTGCCCCTGAAGGATACTTGATGTACGGTGTTTGGTTAGGTTTCGCTTCTTCGCATGGCTCTACAGATTTTACTTTCTGGTGGTTTTGACATGGGCAGCAGTATGTTGACGTTTAACCAAGCGCGTATGAAATATTACTAAATGTGGTGAAATTATAGGATATATATAAAAAGAGAGAAAGAGAGAATTTAGAAAAAGAGTACACATAAATGAACATGTGTATATGTTTTTAACTTTAGAGAGACGTGTGCAAGATATAAATAGGGAAAACCATGATAAGAGAGAGTTAGTTGTTGTATTACATTCTTCATTAAATATGTATTGGGGTCAACTTTTAAAAAGTCATGACAAATACTGTGCTTGTCATGCGCAGTGGAAAACTTTTCAAATAATAAATGCTATAGTTTTGAATATTATGTTGCAGGTGTTTCTAACGCGGAAGGACGGGTTAGAACACAAATTTTTTCTCTTAGTAGAGGTCAACAAATGTCCACAAACCTTCCAATATTCGAATTCAGTCACAATCAACACATAAAAATTTAAGTCACTGGCGGTATGATATCGCTAATTGGAACAGTCTATGAAGGTGGTTATAAAGATATTAATGTATATTCATACAAACCAGGGTGTGTTTTCCGAGAAATAGATGGCTCTTTTGGAGGAATATTGATGGAATATTGATGATGATATATTTTGCAGGTTATTTATATAATAATTTTTGCTTCTTTCAATTCTTCAATAATTGAGAATATTTCGTTATTCTGATTTGAGTAACCAGCTATTGATGATGATAACAAAAGACGTAATCTGTCAACTAGTTCGTTTGGGTCATCCTAATATATATAATGTGACTTTTTTGTATTCAACTTCATCATCAAACCTTTACCTCTATGAACTTTTTCTTTAAATAATTTTCTAATAATTGTATATTTTTTTGATCGATTTCCTTTAATCTGCTCATTGTTATTGTTATTCCGTTTATGGGCATTAGTCATCTCTAATATTTGCTTATAATCATTTAAATCTGCTTCTTTTAAACTGATTGGTTCCTTGTAAGCTAATAGTTCTTTTATTATATTAGTTATATTAGTTGGATCAAAAGTAATTGGTTCATTACCCAGTCTCCATATCTGATTTTTATCCTTGTGGGGGCCGTAGGTTTTATCGAATTTGTTTAAAATAACTTTTGATTAATCATATTGAATACTTTGATATGGATTTAATGCAATAGTGACATCGTCATTTTCCATATCATTATAAGCATTATAATCATAATGAATATCATCATCATTATCATCGTCATTACCAACATCAAATGATTTAAATACTGATGAACTGTTCTCGATTTCCTTGCCATCAAAGCTTGAAGAAAATGTATTAGAATCATGCTTGTTCCTTTTAAATGGTGTGCTGGTAGCAACTTTATTATTTTTAAAAGAATTATCTGAATACTTTAAATTTTTAACTATCTTTCTCTTATTAGTTGATTGAATTATTTCCTGTAATGGTTTTGATATAGGTTTAAAAGTTTCTTCTGAAAGCTTATCACTTGCAACTTCTCCGAGCCGAAGACTTTTATATATCTTTTCCAAAATATTTCTAGTTTTCATAAGATTATTAACAAGGTTTGTTTTCTTATTCATATTGAAAGTTGATCTGTTAAAAAAGTATAGCCCAAGTTTAGCAGTTTAGTGTGGACAGTTTAGCAGTTGTTGTTGTACTGTTATTTAAATATCTATACTGTTTCTTTTATAATCTAATAAAAACATCAAATCCTTTTCTATAACGACCGTCATTTATAGGATCATCTCTATTAATGACTAAAAACCCATATTTTTCTCTCCAACACTCTGAATGTAACTCATGGAAAATCTTAAAAGACTTATCAGAACCAACATGATCATTGTAAATATGTCTTGTATTCATTTCATCCTGTTTAAATATTCTAAGCATATTAGCATTATCACGAATCAAGAGTTTTGGTATCCGTGTATAAGTTTGACGTATGTAAAAGCTATCAACGTCTTTATGACGACCCATACAGAAGTAAGATCGTATATGATTTTGCTTCTCACAAGCTACATCGTCGAATATAAATATTGAGTTTGGTTGTACTTTATCTGGATCTATGACGTCGTCATTATGAGAAAATATTGAAAAATTTATTTCTTTAATGGGTTTAATTAGACGTTCTAAGTATTGATATTTTGGTTGTTGTGCTGACTTTGAGTATAAGTAAATATTTTTAAATTTCAATCCATTAGGACTTTCAATAAGACTTATCATCACATTTGTTTTTCCACAATTAGACGGTCCCACAATAAGACTCCGAATAGAATTCTATTTGATGCATTTAACTTGCTATCAATACTCTTTACGTCGAGTTGTTGCTTTATGTTGCTTTAAGAACCGCATTACGTAAACTACTAAATGATATCATACACAATTAGATAATTTTTATTAACTTTGCATCACTTTACTTTGAACCTCTGCTCGGAAAAGTATAAATACTAATGACAATTATTTATAAAAAGACAATCAGTCTTCGTCCATCCTTCATTGGAAAAGGTTTTCTGAATAATTTAATAGACAAACTTCCGATTGAACTTCATTTACCTGGATATCAATTTTGTGTGCCTGGTACAAAATTAAAGAAGCGATTAGCTAGAGGTGATCAAGGAATCAATCTTTTATATACCGCTTGCAGACAACACGATATAGTATACGCAAACAACAAAGATTTGGAAAAAAGGCATACTGCTGAGAGAATCTCGGCTGAAAAGGCTAGGCAAAGGGTTAACGCAAGTGGTAGCAGTATTGCTGAAAAATCAAACGCTTGGCTTGTCACTAACGCAATGAAGTTGGAAACAAAATTTGGTATGGGCAACGTTAACAGTAAAACTAAGAGATCTCCTCAAGTAAATGGACATCGCTTATTTAGACATGCCTTAAAAAGTGCTAAAATGAAAATTAAGAAAACTAAAAATGTAGATGATGCCGTTAAAATTTCAAGAAAATTTGTAAACAATATTTTCAAGGGGGAAAAAATCACTGATTAAGACACCTCGAGTAATACCTCTACCTAAATCTGGAGGTTTTCTTCCGCTCTAACCTATATTCGCTGCCCTGGGTGCATTTGGTGGTCTAGCTGGTGGAGTATCTGGCGTTACAAAAGCAATCATTGCAGTTAAAGCTGCAAAAGAGCAATTGAATGAAGCAAAACGACATAACAATAAAATGGAGTCTATTGCAATGGGTAAAGGCATGTTTCTAAAACCGTATAAAAAAGGATTTGGACTTTATTTAAAACCTTATCAACAAAACTTTTAATGAAGCTACCCAAAAGACCTCTTTCTGATGTAGATTTGATAAAATATGCTAAAAACATTCCAAATTTTAAAGGAGTGTTTATGTGACACTCTTCCAAAGAAAACGCTTAAAAAAGAATGTGAAATAATCAATCTAGATACTTCAAATGGGCCTGAAGCACATTGGGTAGCATACTGGAAAAACAAGAATCAAATTGAATATTTCGATAGCTTTGGAAATTTGCAGCCGTCAAATGAAATAATTAAATATTTGGGTCAAAACATTAGCTATAATTATGAAAAATATCAAAATTTTAATGCCATTCATTGTGGACATCTATGTTTGAAATTACTATTATTAAAGTCTTAAAAAATAAAATAAAGAACAATTTATATAAATAATATTTTAATTGGAAAGTGTAGCTATGTATTTCATAACTTTAGTATGAATTTTTTTACTAATAAACATAGTCTCAACAACAACAGCAAGAACAGCAACAAGAAAAACAACAGTAAGAACAACAACAACAACAATAGCAACAGCAAAAACAACATCAGCAGTATAAACAAAGCCGATCATGATTTTTATTTTGTTTTATTTGATAAAATATTTTGTAAAAATAATAATGTATATTTATCAATATATATAAAAAATATAAATAAAAAACATTATAACTCCGCAAGATGGAAAACTAATTGCGGAATATAAAGAAATCCTAGATGCCCTACACCATCACGCTCGAGCCGAACAACTTCAGCTGAACACTCAAGCAATCTTTCAAGGTTGGGTGAGTGCTCATAGCGGCTGATAAGCCTCTGTAGTTGGTTGACCACGTTGTCATTCCAACAGTACTCAGATATCTTTTGAAAAAGATTATCGGACTCTCCTCCCATAGTCTGTTGCTAACCTCAGCGCGAGACTGCATCTCTAGCACTTCGTCTACTTCTGCTAGTCTATGCTGCTGGTTTATATATCTACACAGCCCCTCGTCATCGGGAAAGTCTGTACCATAGGCGGACTCCCGCCTATCCCGTAGTATAAGAAGAAGAAGAAGAAGAAAAATTAATAAATTAAAAAATTAATTTTTTTGAAATTAAAAAGTCACCTTCAGTAGCTTCATGGACTACTAACTGAAGGGCCCCGCAAGGGTACCTTCTTTCTAGCTCTTCATGAAGCTCGTCCCGACGAGCAGCATAAGCAGCAGCAACCTCACTGAGGGCATCCCTCCGATACTCAAGGAAAGCTTCGCTACCGGTGTTGTTGTTGTTGTTGATGTTCTCTGCAAAAAAACATACATTATTATTATTTTATATAAAAAATATATTTTTTGTTTTTTTTTTTTAGTTTTCCACTGTGGGTATCGTGATAGATCGATGAAGATTAAATTTCTTAAAATTATTGTAAGGGACCAAGTTGCCTAAAAAAATTTTAAAGCACAAACATTTTATTACAATTTACTATTATCTAATGTTGTATATGTTGTTTTTGTTGCTGTTGAGGATGTTTGTGGTTTTTCATTGATAACAAACAAAAAAAAATATTTTAAGCTGGTTGAATTATGTTTTATACCTTTTTGTTGTTGTTGTTGTTGTTGTTGTTGTTGTTGTTCTTGTTGAATCTGTTTAGGGATTTTCTCGCAAGAACTCGCTTGACTATCACTATCGATAATGAAGTAAATAAAATTATGATCAACGCTTAAAGCAAATACATACATCAAAACTTACCGATTTTATCAAAACTTACTGATTTTACAGTTTTAGCAAAGACACGCTAAACTTTGATAATTTTACAAAAATTTCTTTAACTCTTCAACCTTCGCCGTACATAGTTTCAACACATATTAATATATATATTTTCATAAAGCAAGTCATTTCATTTCAGCTAAAGACAACCAGCAATATTTGAGTCATTACTATAACGAATTCGAGGGTTAAGAAAAAACAAAACATGCAAACACTGATAAGAACTCGTTTGACTACCACTACCGATAATGAAGTAAATAAAATTATGATCAACGCTTAAAAGCAAAGACATACATCAAACTTGCCGATTTTAATAGCATAAAGCAAAGACATACATATTAATAGCATAAAACAAAAGACATTTCCTCAAACTTGCCAATTTTTTAAAAGGTTAAAGCAAAGACATACCCCACACTTGCCGATTTTAATAGCATAAAGCAAAGACATACCCCAAACTTGCCGATGTTTTAAAAGCTTAAAGCAAAGACATACACAAAACTTACACTATATGACGTCATCGGCTTGCTCCTCCGCTCCTCCTGGTCCAGAACCCCCATATTGTATCTACTCAGACGGCAGGTTCACGACAAAATGCACTTCATGCACTTCAAATATTAAAAACAAATGGAGACTCCATCAGGAGACTTTTGGTGCATTTGAAAGTAAGTGTATGAAAGCAAATAAATATACTAAAGACCAATGCCAATTTGCTCTCGATTGCTTATTGGAGCGAGGAGCGAAGATCCTGTTGGACAACTGGTTTGAAAAGCGTTATCGCGATCAGATCTCAGCAATGGGTTGACCGACCTTAAAATTGTTTTCACTGAACAGTTTTATGCTTCCAAAACTAGAGCAGGAAACTTGAAATCAGGTTTATATGCATAAACGCAAATAATATTTACAACAACTTCAATAATCTTAAGTTTTGTTTAAAAATTTACTTTTCTAATAAAAATCGTACTGATCTCAACCAAGATTGATATTAAATGTACTTAAGATATAAGTTATGTAAGTTCTTCAAAATGATGTAAGTTCAAAATAACTGAATGAAAACATAATTTTAATTTTATTATATGTATAGCTTTGTTGGAATTTTCTTTTTGTATTGAAAGCAAATACATTTCAGTTAAAAAATGTTTTTATTAACATAAATAAATGTAAGTCCCGGAATCGCGGGACTGCAAATTTTAAAATCCATTAAGCAGGAGATTTTTCAAAATCTTTTGAAATTGAAAGCCTTAGTACTAACAGATTGAATTGAATTTTAAATGCTAAGCTGTTATATAATTCGATTGACGACTTATTGAGAAATTTGGCATTATATCTTTTCAGAAAAAATTAAAATTGATGCCCGAGGTAAGCATTTATTTGAGTGTTTGGACGTAATATAAGTATGTTTTTGATAATTTTTAGATGAAAAAAATTCCTTGTGTCAAATTATTCCAAATACCCCTATCAGAGCAAAACGATTCCTAAAGCTGTGCGAATTGAGGCGAAAATATCCAGTTTTATATAAATTGGAGTTTCAGGTAAATTTAAAAGAATATTTTTTAATATCTTTCAAAAACTAATTTTTGTTTTAATAACTGTTTAGACAGCCATTAGAGGCTTAACTAATACGTGTAGACATGCAATGAAGAAGAACAACGTAAGCAAAAATCAAAATCCCAAATGTATTCCGTACGATTACAATCGCGTCGTTTTAAAAAAGGTGGATGGAGCTGCTGATTCCGATTATGTAAATGCGTCTTATGTAGATGTAAGTTTCTAAATTATCAGCTAATATATTCTGTCAAAAAAGTACTGGGAAATTTTGGGAAGCAAAAAAAGAACCTATATTAAAAGTTTAATTTTTAAGCTACGGTTTATTTAGGATAAATTTTGTTTTTTCATTATAAATATATATGTTTTGAAGAAAAGTTTTTGAATTTTTGTATAACAAATATTAAATTATATGGCAGGAAATCGTAGTTAGTAAAGTACCTTAAATATGCGGTGTACACGATTTTTCAAAGCTTGTTCATCTAAAAAAAAAACAAATGATTAAGGTTCTGCTAAAGCTTTTTGAGCTATTGAGATTTTAGAAAAATTATGGTTTTTACCAAAATGGCAGCTAAAAAACTGATTTTTGACTAAAAAGGCCATATTTTTTAAGTTATAAAATAAGAAGTATTGCTCTAAAATAAAAATTTGGACGATCAAAAGTACCTCTCTAATGGGTTTTTTTTTAGAGGACCATTGCCTTTACGGCGCTATTCCTCGTTGGACGTTGGAGTTATTGTTCATGAATGATCATAAAGTATTAAAAAATGCACATCCAAAAGAGGATGTGCACCTGAAATACTCTTCACAGACCTGTATTTTACAAGTGACACTAGAAAAGCAACCACGTACTAGATGTCACATTCACAAGCACAATAGCATTACTCTGTGCCCTATTCTGTAAAAGCAGTATGCAATAAGAATTCCATACTGCCCTTAATGGTACCAGTTTAGCTACCGGTAGATGGCGTACCATCATTACCATCTACTGGTCGAGACGAGATCTATCCTATCTCTTGCATACTAAGCAGGTATGCCAGCCCGGTCGTACTACTGCGCAACCCCGCCGGTCAATCTAGACATGTGCAAGCGATGTGCACAAACCACAGCCAGCACGAGTCTCCCCGAAGGGCCAACCCATGATAGTCACCTGGGCAACTCGTTCCCGTCGAAATGGACAACAACATCCCAGCAAAGAGACAAAAAATTCATACATACATATATAAAGAATTTTTGTTTTTGACTGTGCACATAGCACTATCTCGTATTTGACTGGCACTTCTATTCAAGGCATGGTACCCCCACCATACCTTAAGCGAAATGCCTACGATTTTTGACCAGCTGACTTGCAGAAGGTCCTCACAAGGTCTTGTTAAAGACCATGTCATTTGCCCGTGTCCTAAGACACCAATTATCCTTTTATTGGCCATATAGACCATGTCTCAATGCCGTGGATAGATAAGGTCACCTCATTGGGCGGGTTTGACTATCCCCGTGCTAACAAGTTATATGGACCATTGCTATTCCATCGCAGGCTTTTTTCACAATGATATACATAGTGACCTGCTACCAAGATGGGCGCCACCCCGAGCTCTTGGTTGGCTATAACCTTTTACGGTATGGGACGTATCCCATAACCAACCCTCCTCCTTTATCCTGGCTTGGGACAGGCAGGCGCAAACCTGGCGAAGTTATCAAAAGTACCGATCATATTTGCTTAACAAGTGAAATTAATTTGGTAGCGATCCTTGGTATAGTTTTCGAGTAATGCTGTCCACCGGTCTCGAACAGCCTTTTCGAGAAAACGAGTTTAAATTTCTAGAAATAGTTTATTTAGGTATTCACGAATTTTTTTCAACTTGTATTTGAATTTAAAAATATCGGCGCAAAAGAGATGAGGTTTGGTGCCTAGTGTATTTTTTGATGCTTTTTTTTTTAATTTCGGTATCTTAACTTAAAAACGTACACTTGAATGTATGAGAATGTATATTGGGCAAGTATATTGTCTCCTCTTCGGACGATTGCGTTTATAACTGCAACAAATTTTATTTAATTGACTCAAAACCTTCTGAGAATATTTTTAACATGTTATATATTCCAAAAATATAAAAAAAAAATTTGAGTTTTGGTCGCTGTAAAACTTTAGTAGGCCCTTAAAGGCTTGTAAGAATTCTTTTAGTCGCTACGTTGAAACAACTGTACTCTATCCTAATGTGAAGTTTGAACGCAATTTCATTTAGTTTGTTTACAGTCTTCGATTTATCGAATAAAACTATCGAACAAGGAGTTTGTCTCAAATTTTGTATGATTATTCCATACAAAATTAAAATTCCAGCAGCAGCTCAAAAATGAGTGTATAAGGCGGGCTAAAAGTTTAAAAAAATCCAAAAAAAAATTCAAAAAAATAAAACTATCGAACAAGGAGTAGGTCCAAAATTTTGTATGCTTATTTCATACAAAATTAAAATTCCAGCAAGAAGAGAAGCAGAAGAGTAGAGTGAGTTTAGGCCAAAATTTCAACATTGGCATTACCTGTTGAAGTGATGAACACATGACCATCAACGTTTTAAACTGAAGTTAACATCAATAAAGTGAAGGAAATGGTGACGGAAAATCGTCATTTAAGGGTCTCCGGAAGTTTAAAAAGACACTTTCTTAAATTTTTGTTTTTTTCCAGATGTATTTTAAATATATACTCACAGCAGAGAGAGTTTCAATAAACTCGATGTTGCTCTCTACTCTGCTCTTTTTATGTTCAGCTAGCCACAGCACAACAAAAAAGTGTGTGTTTGAATATGTATGCATTTGCAACGTAGCCGTTGCTCATACGAGTAGTTTATATTAAAGTGCGCTTTTAATATAATTGATAATAATATAAAAGCTTGGTTAATTATAAATCCAACAAGTTTTATTGCATTGAAATTAGTTAAGAATTCGTCGAGTTATTTAAATTTTAAGTATTAATCTTTTAAAAACAGCACAAAATCGTTGTTTTTCATGCCGAGTTTTTCGCAAATAAGTTCAAGCAAAACATAGTTATTTTAGTGATTTTGTAATGAAGTAGAAATACTTCAAATTGAGTAATGCCGCGTTTCCATGTGATCTTCTATTATCTTCTAGTATCACATTTTTTGTAAGAAAGAAATAGCATGTGAGCCCTACTTTATGGCATCGATGAATGGGAGTGTGAAACAGGTATACCTTTTTAATTTTTATAGCATGTGAAATCCCCTGTGATGCTAGGAGATCGAAAAAGTTCAACTTCTTGAACTTTTGCTATAAAAGTTGATCACATGCTATAAATATGACATTAATTTTTATAGTTGTAGTTTTTGTGCTGTCAAGCTGTCAATTTTATTTGCGGCAATATTAATTGTTTTGAAATAGTACAGAATTACGAATACAAATTGGGAAATAAAGAAAATCAAATCAGGTCAAGGGGTATGATTTAAAATAAATAAACATTCTTGGTTTTTCTAACCATTGCGTGGCTAAGCAATTGATGCAGATGATTTCCCGACTCGGGAGTATGCAATCTAGAGTTGGCCAGAGAGTTCCTAAGCGCAATTATGGAAAGCATCAGTGACTTTTTTCATTAATTTGGTGCTTGGTAGATTCACCAAAACTTATTTTTTAAAACTTTTTTTTTATATTTTTTTTTTGTGTGTATATCACTGATGCTGCTGAAGTTGTGGCACACGAATTGGAGTACCTGTAACACCTGATGCTGTCTGCATAATAATAATTATATAAATCAATTTAGGGTACGTAGACAAGAAGTTATTTCAATAAGCACGTCTTGCAATCAGTAAACTTGTAGAAATTGATAAATTTATGATTTGTTTACATATTTTGCAAATGTCAAATTTTTATAGGAAAAAGTACATATATGCATCTCGCTCTTTATAGCATGTGTTTTGTGATATGGGATAAGATAAGATACTGAAAGATCACATGGAAACGCGGCATAAGTCGACGAATTTTCAACCGATTTCAATTAAATAAAACTTGCTGGACTTAGAATAAGCTAGAATTTTTATTGCTATCACATAACAGGACATTTACTACAGAATATGTCCACAAAAAATATGACAATTTTAAGGAAATTTTTCATCATACAGATGAAGGATTGCGCTTGATACAATTCTTGAAAGAAGAAGTTAATTAAGATTTAGTTTCTGGAAGAACAATGGGAACGACTAGATATGACACAACCACTGATTCTATGTTTTCCCGATTACTACGGACCTAATATTACAGTATTTAATAATGACGTTACTTTTAATGAAATTCATCAATTTGCCTGATAATGAATTTATGTAATAAATATATTTTAAAATTTAAAAAGTATACAATCCTTTTACTAATATAAGACAGGCACGCGGACAAGGGAGGGGTTTTGGGTGTTCAAACCCCCCCTTAGGGTCCAGAAAGTATAAAAAATAAAATATAATCATTAATATGACATTTTTTATATGCGCATACTTAATGCGCATACGTTTCTCTTCAGTAACAGCATAAACTGCAACAGCAACACGCTTAAGATATCGAATAAAGTTCGATAGATTCAATTGAGCCTTGGCCATC
This sequence comes from Coremacera marginata, assembly GCA_914767935.1. Lineage (NCBI taxonomy): Eukaryota > Metazoa > Arthropoda > Insecta > Diptera > Sciomyzidae > Coremacera > Coremacera marginata. The sequence continues at coordinate 97,765,170 of OU612044.1, forward strand.
TCCAGCGATTTAAGAATCTATTGCGTTGGAAAGTATTAAATGAAAGTGAGGAAAAAATGTACCTTTTACAATTGTTTTAATTGTGGTTTTCTAAAATTTAAACCATATTTGTTAAGTGTTTTCTATTGACTATTTTATTGTGCCAAAATACTAAAACGATTCCACTTAATAAGCTGCAGAAACCGCCATTAAAAAAGGCCAGAAAGGAGGAAAGTAAATCTTTGTTTTTTAATACTTTTTTTCTTTTATCAATTACCGTCCTTATTATGGAATATCGACTTCTTGATATTCTTTAATACTTTGATCCAATGTTACAAAAATAAATACGAGTATTTATAAAAAGAAGATGACACCGCCGAAGTCGAAGCGACTTTAGAACTACTTTGCTGATGTACCAACCGAGTGCAGCGCTGCCAGAATGGTGTAGTGGTCAATGTCCATGTTATATTATAATTATTTGATGAATACAATTTTAGCTAAATCATAATAATGTAATTTTGTATTTCATTTGCATTGTAGAAATCGTTCAAGAATCTTTAAAACTTGAAAAGTGTCCAGAAGTGCTTTGTAACCGGCAGTTGCCGGAGGTGGTAGTATTGACAGTAATGTTAAAAGCGGTCGTATACGTAGTGTTATTAAGAATATTTCACTTTTTATGTTAATAATACTAAATTTGTGCGTTTTGTGTGTATGATTGTAGAAGTTGTTCCAGAAACAGAAATTTCATTTGATACATCGGAATTGCCTTTGGCTTCGGCACTACGTAAAGGTGCAAGCAACGATATTTTTTAAAACATTTAAAATACCCCCTCAACTTATAATTTTCCTGTCAGTGGTTCGCGTTATCTACGATTTAAGGAGTCTTGGTTGAACCTTTGGCATTAGTTAGCTGACTCCAAATTGAGAAACGGAGCTTATTGTTAGTTTTGCGTTTTTTTCAGCACTGACGCGGGATCTCAGCCTCTTTGGGACAACACAAATTTTTAAAAATAAAATTTTTAAAACTTTTGAATGTTGTCAATTAATGTATGTTGTCGAAAATCAATTAAATTTAAACATTTTGCTAAGTGATCTGTTAAAGTTTAGGAGCTGGTTACGGATTTACTTATAAGAAAATGTTAGTCGTTTTATCGTGGTTATTTTTCTAGTAAATAACAAATGGCTTATAGTTCAATCATACTTTATACAAAATATTAACCCGATAACCGCTTACGAAAATATCGTTTGAAAGGAATTTGTATTGTAGGTCGCATTTCTAATGGTGTGGAAAATTTTTACAAAGTTACTGTTTATATAACTTTCCTTGGTGCAAGAATTTACAACATGGAAGTACTATTTACGAAGCACAACTGGCTTTTGTCATCGTTCAACATGATTTTGATGACCTCCGAAAATGAGGAACGATCAAAATTTTAATTAAGCAAAGCCGATAGCCTTAGCTGCTAGTGCTTTTAATATTTTATTGTAAATTTATTGTATAATAAAAGTTAATAATAATAATAAATTAATTAAGCAATATGCAAGAATTTTACCTTGCGCTGGTAACACAACCATATAAATAAATGAAATCAGAATTCAGCAGCGGATGCTGGTGCAAATATGAGGAAAGTGTGGTGATAGGTAAAGGAGAGCAATTAATATTTGAAATATATTTCTAGAAGTTCTATGGGCGAGTACCGCTTATACAAATAGGGACAGCAAAGTCACAGAGGATGATGTATTGTTATTTAAAAAGTTTACAATCCGTTTATTAAGGAATGTATCGAAAATAAACTGCACACTTTTAAATGGTTATTTCTCGCATTGTATATATTTGTTTACATGTTTGAAGGTACCGTTAGATTTCCAATAGAGTCAACTATGCATGTAGGTTAATGCCGCGTTTCCATGTGATCTTTCAGTATCTTATCTTATCCCATATCACAAAACACATGCTATAAAGAGCGAGATGCATATATGTACTTTTTCCTATAAAAATTTGACATTTGCAAAATATGTAAACAAATCAACTCCTGCAAGTTTACTGATTGCAAGACTTGCTTATTGAAATAACTTCTTGTCTACGTACCCTAAATTGTTTTATATAATTATTATTGTGCAGGCAGTATCAGGTTTTACAGGTAATCCAATTCGTGTGCCACAACTGCAGCAGCATCAGTGAAATACACACGAAAAAAAATATAAAAAAAAATTTTTAAAAAAAGTCTTGGTGAATCTACCAAGCACCAAATTAAAGAAAAAAGTCACTGATGCTTTCCATAAATGCGCTTAGGAACTCTCTGGCCAACTCTACATAGCGATGGTTAAAAAAACCAAAAATGTTTATTTTAAATCATACCACTTGACCTGATTTGATTTTCTTCTTTTCCAATTTGTATTCGTATTTCTGTACTATTTCAAGACAATTAATATTGGCGCAAATAAAATTGACAGCTTGACAGCACAAAAACTACAACTATAAAAATTAATGTCATATTTATAGCATGTGATCAACTTTTATAGCAAAAGTTCAAGAAGTTGAACTTTTTCGATCTCCTTGCATCACAGGGGATATCACATGCTATAAAAATTAAAAAGGTATACCTGTTTCACACTCCCATTCATCGATGCCATAAAGTAGGGCTCACATGCTATTTCTTTCTTACAAAAAATGTGATACTAGAAGATAATAGAAGATCACATGGAAACGCGGCATAAACCAAATATTTTACTCAATTAGTTACCGAGATGCCACGAATTTAGAAAGACGTACGCGAAAAAATTTTGTTCGTGCACCGAACAAAGAGTTTCTTATAGAAAGTTGGCAAAACGTTACAATTTCGCTGTTAATTCGGTAAAAGATATTCTTTTAGAGCTTGGAAATCAGTGTTCTGTAAGGGATTTACCAAAATCTGTCCGAAAAAAGGATGCAAAAGATATACAACTTGAAAAAAGAATTTTAACCTTGATAAAAAAGTATCCATGTTTAGCCATTCGCGATTTGGCAAAAAAAGCGGACACAAGCAATCCAATGATTCAACGTGTCAAGAAAAGAAACAATTTAAAGATATTCAAAAAACAAAAATGCTCAAAAAAGTCGGAAAAACAAATTGCCACGTTCAAAACCAGGCTGCGCAAGCTGTACGAGCGTCTAGTGCAAGAAAAAATTGACTGCATTATAATATATGACGAGAAATATGTAAAAATCGACTCTACTGCCTTGCCAGGGCCGCAATTCTATACAAAGGTTAAAGGTCAAAATGTCGATGACTCAATCAGCAAAATTCAACTGGAAAAATTTGGCCAGAAAGTTTTGGTTTGGCAAGGTATTTGCAGTTGCAGCCCTAAGACATGAACTTTTTTTACAAAATGCACAATAAGTGCTGAAATTTACCAAAAAGAGTGCTTAAAAAAGCGATTAATTAATTATTACAAGCGCCATAGAGGTTCAACTATATTTTGGCCTGACTTGGCAACAGCCCATTACGTTAACTCAACTATAGAGCTTTTGAACAAAAATGGAGTCAAATTTGTTTGTAAAGAGGAGAATCCACCAAACTCTCCAGAGCTTCGCCTCATCAAGCGCTATTGGGCTGAAACGAACAAAAAGTTTACAAAGATGGATAAAACTTGGAAGAATTAAAAAAAATTTGGACTCACATGGTTTCACATGGACATGTGAAACAAAAAATTTGTTAAAAAATCAGAAATTAAATATTATTTTAATTTTTTTGCTTCATACTGTTCCGAATAACGCATTTTGTTGATAATTATAATATAAGAAATGTTTCATATGAATAAAAGAAAGATATTAAAAAATAAAGTGTGCATTTCTTTTCGATACATTCCTTAATATAAGAGATGCCTTTATTCACACCCTTTACCTTTACCTTTATCTTTAATATACATCTCAAATTCGAAGGTTATCGATCTAGAGGAGTAAACTCCAGTCGCGCGTCGGAGCTGACACGCACACTTCTTTTTTATATATGTTTTTGATTTTTGACCTAAAACGACCTTAATTTTGTGCACAAGCAATACATTTTTTTTCTACGTTCGCCATTTTGTCAAAAATCAATATTTTTCAAAAACCTAAAAAAGAGGAGTCTGTTTTTATTTAAAAAAAAAAAACGGAGGCCATTAAGTTTGAGAGAGATAGCCGCTGAACTTTCTACGTCTCTCGAATGAAGTTATTTTTCGTTGGCAAGCGGCCTGTACTGAAGGTGATACAATAAATTGTGACGACAAAGATAGTTCCGTCTTTTTTTATTATATTACTAGCTTAAACCCGCCGCTTCGCCGGGTTTTCAAAAAGTTTTCATTCAAAAATTGATAGTGGGTAGGCTTGATTTTTCGCTACCAAAACGATTTTTTATTGTTTAAGTAATACTACAAATTATTAACCTTAAGATTGTTATATCATCGGATAGGAAATCGAAAACCTAAATTTTGGATTTAATTTTTTTTACAACAAAAACAACTTTTATCCAATTTTTTGGCTTAAACTAAAAATTTTTGAACATTTTTTAAAAAAATTTTTAAAAATATTAATACTTTGGTTTAGTAAAAATTTCAACTTATGTTTGAAGGATATTTTAACAAACAACATTTTTCAAAAAAAATTATTGAAATCCATTGCAAACTGACTGAAATATTTGCCTTCAAAGCTAAAAGTGTGAATTTCAAGTCGTTTTTCTCTCATTCTCAGCTTATAATTAATACTAAAAAGATCTGGTACTAAAATTTTTCACAGTTTTCAAACTACATACATGATTTTGGTATCAAATTGAAGGAAATTTAAAAGCGTTTATTGATTTTGTTCTCGTTTAACCGAAGTGCAATTTAATCCATTAGGACCGAAAGAAAACCATAAAAAACAGACATTTTTAGACTTGAAGAAACATTTTGGTGAAAACTATGTATGCCATTGAGCAGAAATAAGTTATTATTGCATGCTAATTTTACTTTTTTTAAAAAACTGGCACTAAAACTTTTGAAATATTATGCAGTATTTAATGAAAATTCGAGACGCATATGTTTCCATATAGTAACATTGGTTGTTAATGGGTTAAAATGAAGTATCCTATTGCACTCTCTGCTGACCTATAAATATGTGTACAAAATTTTATAAAAATCTGAGTTGGCGTTTAAACGTAATGAGTGAACATAAAAAGTGGCTACAGATTTATTAATAGTAATATAGATTGTCTCAAAAAAATTTTTTTTTTGCTTCTTAGCTTTGAAAGCTTAAAGTATAGCTTAGCTTTAAAAGCTTCATAATATCTTCAATATCATACTGAATATCTTCAATATCATACAATGATATCTTGTGGAAATATTTTCTTAAACTATATAAAATCGAGATGCAAAATTATGTAATTATGTTGAATAACCTGGCCGTTATGAATTTTTTAGCTAGAAGTGTAACTTTTTGAAAATTTCGAGCTTAAGTATTTTTACAAAAAAAAAAAAAACCCAAATATTTAAAAACTAAAAATTATAACAGAAACAGTTCGGATGATTTAAACATAATCTTAAACTATTTTCTGCAAAAAATTGAAAAAACCGAAATTCGGGGGAAAAAGCCATACCTGTTGAAATTTGACTTTTTTTTCAAAAATACTTAAAGTGCCTTTTTCCAGCATTTCGATCACAAAAAAAAAAAAATCATATAAAATCGATAAACATATATTCCTCACTCGAAGTAATTTTAATAATTCTAAAAAATTATTTCTAATTTTTATTTGAAAAATTTTTGAATATCAGGATTGCCAACATATCGTTTCTTCCATTCCGTTTTTTGGGTTGAATTTAGGTATTTTAACGAAAAAGTCCCCAAAAGTCAAAATATACCCTCATTTTTTAACACTTTTTAAATTTTTAAATTTTTTTTAATGAATTTTTTGCGCTATCATTAAATTTCAATTTAATATTCTTGCTTCTGTATTGCGAAGCTATACCGTTCTCACCTTGCAGATAAGCTGTCATAGGTTTTGCAATTCGACTATAGTCTTTCACAAATTTTCGGTAGTACCCTGATAATCCTTAAAAGGATCTAAGCTGACGCAAAGTGGTAGGTTCTGGGTACAATTCAATTTTTTATAATTTTTTTGGATCCATCTTCAGACAATTTTGAGACATAATATAACCCAAAAACTCTACTTCCAATTGAAAATATTTACTTTTCTCAATTGAAATTTTCATATTTGCCTCAGTTAAAGCTTTTATAATTGTTTCAATGTGAGACAAATGTTCTTATTCGGAGTTGGAATAAATTAGAACATCATCAATATAAACGTGAGCAAATTTCCCTATATATGGACGAAGAATGTCGTCAATCGCTCTCTGAAACACAGATGGAGCATTTTTCAAGCCGAAAGGCATACGCAAAAACTCGTATTTTCCGTTATTGATGGAAAATGCAGTTTTGTGAATATCTTTCTCGTCTACCAGGATTTGATGAAAACCTGATTGTAGATCTATGGTTGAAAAATACTTGGCTTTACCCAAGTTTGACAGAATAACCGACGCCTCGGGAATTGGGTATTTATCTGCTACCGTGACACTGTTAAGCTTTTTAAAATCAAATACCATTCGGTACTTGCCGTTTGTCTCACCGTCCGGACCTTTCTTTCCAACCACCCAGGCTGATGTATTATAAGGACTATATGAGGGACGAATCACCTCATTTTCCAATAATGTTTTAATTTCCGTGTTGACAAATTCAGCAACACTTTGAGGCAACGAGTGAGGTTTAACCCACACTGGATCGGTATTAAAGGTCTTAAGTTTAAATTTTATATTCGTGTTATAAGGAAGGTAATTCTTATCCTTCGTGAAGGCTCCTTGATACCTTTCTATAATTTGCTCCAGTTTTTTTAAAGTTATATTTGATACAGATGGATCAACTTTATTAAGATTATTCAATATATTATTTATTTTAGAATTTTCTGTTCCAGAATTAATGGTTTTAACCTGTTCAAAAAACAAATCCTCTTCACCATGTCTATGACTCAATTTTTTATTTCGTAAATCAACTTTACCGCCTATCTGATGTAGCAATGACATCCCAATAATAGCGTCAAAATTATTTAATGCATCAAGTTCATGAAAGTCAGCCACGGTTTTAAATAAATTAACTTTTTGATAAGTATTTATAAAGCTTTTACAATGAATTGAGTTTAAGTAGTATGGCGTTTCAAGCTTTCTTTGATTTCCAAATACATTGTGTTTCACATAATTCCCAGATGCTCCCGTATCTATTAAAATTTTGTTTGTCCTTAGATCAGTTTTATTGATATACGGAACATCTGGTCTTATGCTAAAAAATTAAGACTTTCTTGTACAATTGGAGCTTCCTCATCTAAACTAATTTGTTCTAAATTATTAATTCTCTGATTTTTATTTTCAGGAAAGTGCCCAGAAAAATTGTTCCCTCTTTTAAAAAAATTTCTTTGGGTTGTATTCGGTTCTTGCTTAAATGGATTATCAGGTTTATTATTTGATTGGCGAGAGAGTCCGCTTAGAGTGTCCATTGGCTCAGGGCCAGTAAAAGAATTATGTGGTGCAGCAGTTTGCTGTCTTGGATTGTAAAAGGGGTTTCCGTCTTTCCAAATATTATTATCGTATGGTTTTTGAAAGTTGTGTTGTGGTTGTGGAGTCATATTGTAATGGCCGTTATTAAAATGGCGATTTCCATTCTTGAAGTAATTATTAGAAATATTATTTCTGGGTGGTGCTTCTATGCTTCGATAGAAAGGTCTAAGCTGAGAAAGATAAGGTTTATCTAGTAATAATTCTTCAGCATAAACTACAGCTGTTTCTAGATTAGGAGGGCTCATACCCGTTAGCAAATTGCTTAAAGCATGGGGAAACCATTTACAAATACCTTTAAAGCTTCCTGCCTAGCCTCTTCATTCATTTCCCTAGTTGTAGTTGTGTCTGTACCATGGGTCATCACATTTTTATTTGTAACTAGTGTAAGTAAAACACTGATTTTATCATAAAAATTCCTGGGACTTAGGTTCCCCATTTTTACGGCACCTAATTCTAGCATAAGTGTTCTCTTGGAACGTTTATCTTGATATGTCAAGTCCAATCTTTCTATAATAGCTTCAAAGTTTAGCACTGTCGCATGACTTGACAAAACAGCTTCTGCATGCCCTATTATTTTCCCACGAATTAAACCCAACGCAGTGAAATAGGCTTGCTAAGCTAGTGAGTTGTTTGCATTTGAAAATGTGTTTATTGCCGTTATGGCTCTTTTACGCCAAGTAGCGTATTAATTTATTTTTCCCTCAAAATTGGGCAAGGCTTCAACAAGTTTCATGATTCCAGTATCGGTGGGATCTACCGTTACAGCAGTTCTTGTAGGAACGCTGTGTTGTTGTAAGTATCTAAGGGGAGCTATCTCCCGTTCAAATTGTGCCTAATTCTTTCTGATTCAACGGCAATTAACCGTGTTACCTCTTCAGGTCCGATAGACATGTCGTTACTTAAGTCTCTATTACTGTCAAAAATTAATCGTCTATTCATGAAGCGTTTAACAAACTGTTTTATATTAATAATCACTTTGTCACTTATCACTAATTTAATATATATAACTTAAACTATTATACCGCTTCTTCTTGTAGAATACTTTGGTTGATCTCAGTGAACGTTGACGTTGATTTGGTGTTTGCTGCAGATTTTGTTGATCTCAGTAAACAAACGTTGATTTGATGTTCGCTGCAGGGGCCTCCAGTTAAAATCTTTGATGTTTTTCTCTTTATCTTTTAAGGCTATGCCTTTTAAATAAAAATGAATAAAAACACTTTTTCAAGATATTTTTCACTTATTATAAATTATTTATTAATTGAACTGTATGTCTCCAGAGTAAGAATTAGAATGAATCAAGCAATCTATCTCAAAGCTATGCTTTGCTAAAATATGCTAAAAAGAATATGTGGTTCATGTGCTTATATGCTAAAAAGAATATATGTTTCATGTGCTTATAAATAAGTGTATACGTATGTTTATAGCTATGGGTATTCATATCGTGAGGAAGTCACGTACCAAAAGATGCTGAGTTTGCAGATCAGCCGGCTGTGAGATTGCTAAGAATAACAAACACTTGCTGTAGCCGATCGTTCAGCATTGTATTACATTGGAGACAATGTTAACTCGCGCGCCTTCTCCAGTTCATCCATCGAAGGCATGGTCTCCCTCGTCGTCGTTGACCAGCGACCCTCGCCTCCAGCACCTTTTTCGCTGAAGCTTCGTCGTTCATACGATGGACATGACCCAGCCAGCGTAGTCGCTGCACAGTTATACGCCGAACTACGTCAATGTCATCGTAGAGCTCATACAGCTCGTGGTTCATTCGGATGCGATAGTCATCGCCGACTCGAACAGGACCGAAGATTTTGTGAAGAACTTTTCTCTCGAACACCCCCAGAGCGGCTGCGTCAGTTTGCGAAACTACCCATACCTCAGCGCCATAAAGCAGCACAGGTAGAACGAGCGTCTTGTAGAGTGTTAGTTTTGTCGATCGAGAGAGGGCTCTGGAACTTAGTTGCTTACTGAGCCCGTAGTAGCACCTATTAGCAATTATTGTTCTTCGCTTTATCTCCAGGCTAATTTCGTTTTTGGTATTAAGGGCGGTGCCAAGGTAAACGAGCTCCTTGACTACTTCAAAGTTATAGCTGCCGGATGAAACGTGGGAGTCTAAACGCCGAGCTCCCTTGTTTGTAGACAGCATATACTTTCTTTTGCCCTCATTTATCGTCAAACCCACTTTGGCTGATTCCTTTTCGATAGCGGCGAAAGCAGCGGTAACACCTCTCTTGGTTCTGCCGACAATATCAATATCATCAGCGTACGCAAGGAGCTGGACGCGTTTGTAGAAAATGGTACCATTACGATGCACACCGGCCTTTCGTACGATTCTCTCCATGATGATGTTAAAGAGATCGCAAGACAGTGGATCACCTTGCCTGAAACCTCTTTCGGTATTGAAGGTTTCGGAGAGGTCATTTCCTACCTTGACGGAGCTGCGTGTGTTGCTCAACGTCATTCTGCAAAGTCTAATCAACTTTGCAGGTATACCGAACTCAGACATTGTTGCGTATAGGCAATCCCTTCTCGGGCTATCGAACGCAGCTTTAAAATCGACAAAGAGATGGTGTGTGTCAATTTGATTTTCGTGGGTTTTCTCCAGGATTTCTCGTAGCGTGAAAATCTGGTCTATGGTGGACTTACCAGGTCGAAAGCCACACTGATAAGGTCCAATCAGTGTTTTTGTAATCGGCTTTAATCTTTCACACAGTACGCTTGAGAGAACCTTATATGCGATGGAAATAAGACTGACACCTCTATAACTTGCGCAGATTGTTGGGTCTCCTTCCTTAAGTATAGGGCACAGTACGCTGAGGATCCAATCGTCGGGCATGCTTTCTTCTAGCCATATTTTGCTGATGAGCTGATGCATGCGCCTTATCAATTCATCGCCGCCGGTTTTAAACAATTCAGCTGACAGGCCGTCAGCACCCGCTGCTTTATTGTTTTTGAGTCGTTGGGTAGCAATATCTGAATAGAATAAAGGCTTAAACGAGCAATGATTGAATATTTAGAATCAGTCTAACAGTTTGTGTTGCTGAGAAAAGCCGATCTTAAAAATTATAGCAACAATGATGAAAACAAGTTTGAAATATCTATTAAAAAATTCAAATCTTAAGGATATGAAAGAAAACATTCCATATGAACTCGACAAAATAGAGCGAGTACAAACAATATATGGATAAAGTATACGATGCCTTATAAATAACGAATATTTGATTTACTTACCAAAGAGATTTTTAATAATCACAAAGAACCAGATATGCTATTTAAATAGAACTCTACACTTATTAATGAAAGTAAAAAATCAGAATGGACTACCTATCCTAGCCGTAAAAAATAATAAGGATAATATGGACATATTCTACAATATGAACAAAAACAGCACCAACTTGCATGAAAGTATTGAAGACGAAGAAAAAGAATGCTATGTAGAAACCAAACCATTCAAATTTTAAAAAATTTGTGAAATAATAGTACCTAATGTTAAAAATAAAAACAACAAAAGTCAATAAAGATTGCATGTTTTTTCTTTATTAAGTATATTCTGTGGATATTAAAATGCAAGATAAGTATTCAAGTATAATATATTGTTAGAGAACTTCATCTCTATGATTCCAGGAATTATGTTGATTTGACAAAAACTTTTTGCCCCTTATTTTTAGAATTTTTTCAATTAAATATGTATCGGGAAAATGAGTCTTCAATACTTCATATTCATAGAATCCGCCAATAATCGGGTTTCCTTGATAGTCTTCTTATAAATTAGCAACAGGATTAGTGTTTTGTACAGCGCGAATTTTGAAAACGCTTGTTATCCAATTACGAGTATATCCTTTTGCAAAAATATGCTTATATTTACTAATTCGAACGTGGTCTCCAAGTTTTAGTTTACCATATTTAAAACCTTTAGGATGTTATAAGCGTGTTTAAGCATGGAACGTTCATTTCTTATGTTAACAGCCTTTGGCATCATTCCAATGGATCTATGCTTTTTACTATTATACTGATTTATTAAGTCTTTGTATAAAGGGTGGTTAAATTTTAAGGGCCGATGTTGAATGTGAACCACACCTAGACGTCAAGTGTTTTTCTACATTTCATTTCACATTTCTCAATTTCAGACTAACTCAATTTGAATCATGGAAAGATACACAATCGAGCAACGAGTTAAAGTTATTTAGGCTTATTATGAAAATCGGCGTTCAAATCAAAATGCATATCGTGCACTTCGTGATTTTTATGGTCAATTTAATCGTCCAAATGTGCGTACAATCGGAAAAATCGTGCAAAAATTTGAGCAAACCGGGTCTGTAGGAGATGTGAAAACACCAGTGCATGCTCGTAGAGCTCGTACTGCAGGAAATATTGCTGCTGTTCACGATAGTGTGGCTGAGGAGCCGTCCACCTCAACTCATCGTCGTGCCCAACAATTGCACCTCTCACGCTTGTCTTTGATGAACATTATGCATAAAGACTTGCATTTACACGCTTACAAGGTGCAATTGACTCAAGAACTAAAGCCTCTTGACCATTTCAAGCGTTGTCAATGATCAGAATGGTGGCAAGACATAGCAACAATGGATGAAGCACATTTTCACTTCAGTGGATTTGCCAATAAGCAGAATTGGCGCATTTGGGCGAATGATAATCCAAGAGTGATTGTCGAAAAACCAATGCACCCACAAAGAGTGACTGTTTGGTGCGGTTTATGGGCTGGTGGCATCATCGGGCCGTATTTTTTCTAAAATGAGGCCGGTCAGGCAGTTAATGTGAATGGTGTTCGCTATCGTGAGATGATAACGAACTGTTTATGGACCGAATTGAAAGATATGGATGTGGACGATATGAGGTTTCAACAGTACGGTGCCACTTGCCACACAGCTAACGAAACAATGGCTCTTTTGCGCGACAAATTCAATGGCCGTGTTATCTCACGTGGTGGCGATGTCAATTGGCCGCCAAGATCATGTGATTTTACACCGGTGGACTTATTTTTTTTTTTGTGAAAAAAGGCGACGAAAAGGTGTACGTCGATAAGCCAGCAACTATTCAAGAGCTAAAGGATGAGATAATTCGGCACATTAACGGCATAGAACCTCACTTATGCCTCAGCGTCATCGAAAATTTGGACGATTGGATGGAGGTGTGCCGCCGAGGTCGCGGCGGCTATTTGGCCGATATTTTATTCCATACATAATTGAACCATACCAATATTATCATAATAAAAAGAAATGACAATTATTATTAAATTTCTACAATTAAATCTTTCTACTATAAAAACCTTCATGATGCTATATGTCGAAAATACTGTACCTATGTTATATCCCTTCATAAGATTTTGAAATGTTTTGTTATAAAACTCTTTTCCATCATCCGTTTCTAAGTTTTTTGATTTTTCCTTTAGTATTAAAATAGATTTCATTGCACCAGTTATATTTTCAGCGCCCTATGATTTCACGGGAACAGTCCATTCAAACTTCGAAAATGTATCTATTACTGTTAAAGTGAACCGATATCCTTTGTTGTATTTTGAATAAATCCCCATTGCAACAAGAGCTGCTTGCCAAAGATCGTCTGTACCCTTAGCCACTACTCGACGTCGGATGAAATTTCTTCGTGCTTGCTTATGGAGCTCCTGCACCACTGCTTGTCGATCCATCTCTAGCGTCTTCCTTAGCTTGAATTCGTTTAAAAGCTTCTGTTGGTGAATTCAATTTAATACGATTTAGTTTCTCATCAAAGAAATCATAATCGGCATAATTTTGCCGATTTTAGTGATTCGTTGAGAATAGTTTGTAAGACTCTTTGATCTTGTATCTGTTTACTTAGATGTGTTTCTAACTCTATAAGCTTTTCTTCAAATAATAAGTTTTGATGTTGAATTGATTTGTTAAAATGTGCTTCAGACTCATTAATTTTCTCCATCATATATATATGTTCAATTGCTTCTTTATTTCTTCAGAATAGCTATTCAAATAGTTTTCATTTACAGCATCGTTTTCCATTACAGGATTATCAATATTTTTTATCCTACGCAAGTAAAATCTAAAGATATCTAAATGAAATCCAATATTTTCTTTTCGACGCTTTCTGTTGTTGCGGCTGTTCCATGTCCACACTTATTAAGAGGCATAATATGAACAAGTATTCTCTTATATTTTATAGGCTATTTATAGAATAACACTACTCAACAGCCATTTTGCTCCAAGCATCTCAATATCTTTGATCAATACCAAGCATAAAGACATTGGTCTGCTGATTCCAAAAATGGCAACTATTTTCAAATCGACGGATCCGTTTTCGAGTAATTTGTAATTTCAATTCATGCACTTTCTTCAAAAAGGTGATCTTTCCCAGCAGCTCCAGCATTTGATACAATGGCCCGATTTTCATGTTTCTTTTTTTTCATTGTTTAGAAAAAACCTGTACTTTTTTTTCATTCATACATATGAATTTAATAGAACTGGCACCTTGGGCGTAAAAAGCAAAATTGTACCTAGCACACGTGTAAGTTTAGCGAAAAATGTTAGATAAATCGTTATTTAACTGTAATTTCCAATATGTTCCAAAACTATATTTTAAGTTTTTCCTTTTCTTATTAATAGATGAGGTATCTAAGCACAGTATGAATCCAACAAAAAATGAATTTTTAAAGAATTATTTTAGTAAATTTTGTCAATATCATTAAATTTTGAATTTTTTAACATTTTTGAAAATCGGTTTTGGATTTATTCAGTCAAGTCTAGACTATAAAATACAACTTAGAAACTGTTTGCAGAGTGGTGTGGTCACATATTAAATCGAAATTATCGAACTCTTTATCTGAAATATACTCGTTGTTTTTAGTTTCACTGTGTCAGTTGATTGAATAAAACCGGTTTTTATATTGTTGAATTGTGTGAAAGCTGTACTAATTGCTTTATTGTTTACTTTGAATAATAATCACTAAATAACACCCGACTCACTGTTAATGAGAATTCGTGGAATAAAAAGAGATTAGTACAGTTCATTTAGGATGCGTCCTTCTTTGAATTTCTGTAATTAGAAGAGCGAATGTATGCAACAAGCCTGTTCTTGTCTATACAAGGATATCGTATAGCCATAGCGGACGGTGCTTGTTGTCATATAGCCAAGTAGGTAGTTAAGTAATACACATGGTGTGAACTGCGTTCTATCCATATCCTAGGTAGTTTTAAGAAAAGTTATAAATAAAGAGTCAGTCGTAAAATTTACTCCGTCAGTGTTTGATATCGATATAGTTCGTGTGTTTTGTAAGAAAACCAAAGTGCAATGCCGAAAATAGTGTGCAAGATAAATTCGAAGAAATTTTGCTACGTTTGTGGATTGTCAGCTTATTTAAGTTATTTTGGATTTTCCATTCAACATCAAGACAAGGAGTGGGTACCGCATATATGTTGTTCTGATTGTCGGACAACTGTGCAAGCATGGGCTTCAGTGGGAAAACGAAAACTTTAATTCGATGTGCCAATGTCCTGAAGAGAGCCAACTAATAATGAAACGGATTGCTACTTCTGTTTGACTAAGTTGATTGGAACCAAAGGCCGTCGTGTATGCACTGTCGAGTACGCCGATATCTCGTCGTTGACAAAAGCAGTTCCACACTCTGACAAGCTACCAGTGCCAAAATGTCCCAAATTAGAGAGCAGGAAGCGAAGGAGACATTCAGAAGAATCGAGCAGCTTTAAAGTTTCGACTGTAAGTGAGGTCATCCCGAACGTACCAACGAATCAACCACGCCTTTTATCGCAAACTCAACTAAGTGATTGGATACGTGACCTAAAATTGAGCAAACAAGATGCAGAGCTGCATGCATCTCGAATGAAGCAGTTCAACTTTTTAGCTCCAGGAGTCATGGTAACTATTTACCGTAATCGGGGTAATCGGTTCGCCAAATATTGCGCCAAGGATGGCATAATTTGTTACTGCGCGGATGTACATGGCCTGTTTACAGAACTCGGTCAGAGTTACGATCCGGCTAAATGGCTCTTGTTCGTTGATGGATGCAAATATAGTCTCAAGGCTGTTTTGATATATAATGGCAGCCATAAGACTTCGATTCCAATCGGTCACACCGTGGAGATGAAAAAAACGTACACTTCAATGGCAGCACTTTTAAAAAAAAATAATTATGAAGTTCATAATTGGAGAGTATGCTCAGACTTAAAAGTGTTCGCTCTGCTCACAGGCTTACAGGGCGGATTTACAATGAACTGATGTTTTCTCTGCAAGTGGGACAGCCGCGCGAGTTACATTCAGACTGTAACCTAAGTCCCCACATCCTCTGGAACACATTTTCACACAAATTCCTATTGTAACCCAAATCTCCACATCCTTTACAAAAACATTCCGACATTTAAATCTGTCAATTCGGCGCATATTTTCATGCACCAAACTAAGAATACATTCCCACATTTAAATATGCCAATTCGACATATTTAAATGCACCAAACTGCAGTCCACTCAAATATACATTAAATACATTTCCATAAACTGCAGTCACAACACATTAAACATACACACACACACATACTACACAACATTAACCCAGAGTTAGCTGTTAAGATATTTTTATGAAGTCAGTCTTAAGATTCAACTCATTAAATAAAGACATGAAGTAAAAATGACTCTTCTTTTATTTAATACGTAACTGGCGCAGTCGGTAAAGCGGTCAATACTTGGAATAAAAAAAGTTCTAAATATCTGAAGATAAAGTCGGGTTCTAAAAATAAAAAGTTTTTATTTAACCAAACATTCAAAGTTATAAACTTAAACTTCAATCGTATTTATACGATCTTTGTGAATTAAAAAGTTTCTAAAAACATTCTAAGCATCAGTTGAAAGCAAACAAATGAAAGCTATAAACTTAAACAATCTGTGAATTAAAAAGTTTATTAAAAGATTTTAAGAGTAGATAAAAAAGAAGCAAACAAACAAATTAAAGCTTTAAAATTAAACAATTTGCGAACTAAAGTATTCTTAAACATTTAAAGAAAAAACAACGACAAACATTAGTGAATAATTGGAACAAGTAATGCACAGGCAAAAAAATTTTGACAAAAACAGAAATATGGCAGAAATTAACAGGGAAAATGAAGAAGTTATTAAGAAGCAGGAAGAATTCATCCAACAACTTCGACAACAGCTTCAAACACAAAACGAACAGCTGCAGGAACAATATCAACAACTGCAGCAACGAAATCAACAACAGCAACATCCGGAACTTCAATGTCAACCACCACCATATTTTTTGCGTCCACAGGACATCCTGGACCAGTTTAGAAGGTTAAAACCATTCGAGGATAATAAAAATCATAGTTTCTCGTCCTTCGTAAAATCAGCAGAAAAAACTTTCGAATTATGTGGAGTAAATGCACAACTTTACAATTACGGCATGGAGATAATTATCAATGAAAAAATCCGTGGGGAAGCAGCAAGGTGTATCCGTGAACTCGGTGATTCTCCAAACTGGGAGAATATTAAGCTAAAACTCAGACAACGCTTCAAGCCCAACACAACTTATGGAGAACTTTACAACAAGTGCCGGATCATGAGGGTGAATAATTTAAGTGAATTATTTAAATTTACTTTTGAAATTAAGCATGAATTAATTAAATTATATGATTTTGACGAAAGAAAATCTGATCTTTATAAGCCAGAAAATATAGATAGGGATTTAGTAGTAATTATTTTAGAAAAAATCGATGGAACCGTCAGGGCCCACGTTGACAGTGATACGACATTGGACGAAATTTATAAAAAATATGATAGATTAAAGCTGCTAACGGACCCTAGATGTATAGCCTACGGTCATAAAAAAATGTTTAAGTCACAAAGAAAAGATGAGTATTATGACCATCCTGGCAGAAATGCTAACGACCAATTTTTGGGAAGAAATAATAATCAAAGCTATAACGGAAATAGATCATATTCGAGTAATAATAGAACTTATTCAGAATTTTTGGGAAGAAATAATAATCAAAACTTTAACGGAAATAGATCATATTCGAATAATAATAGAACTTATTCAGAATTTTTGGGAAGAGATAATAATCAAAACTTTAACGGTAATAGATCATATTCGAATAATAATAGAAGTAATTCGGACTTTTTGGGTAGAAATTGTAATCAAAACTTTAACGGTAACAGCCCATATTCAGCAAATAATAACAATAGCACAGAGAACTTTAATCAAAATCAATTAAACCAGAATGGGGTTAATTCGACTCAAACTCGCAATTCACAAGTAAGTTTTAATACTCAAAATTCTAGAAAAAACAAGTCCCAACCAATGGAAATTGGAAATTTCGAAGAAGATGTAAATTTTACCAAAGAGCCTCGGAACCAACATTGCCCTTAATTAAATTAATTATACAAGATGACACTATAACTGCCTTAATATATACTGGCTCAATCACCAGTATAATTTCTCCAAAAATAGCAAGAAATTATCAATCCTTTTCATGGGAAAAACCAAAGCTTTTTTCAACCTTAAATGGCGTAAGCGAAATTAATCAAAAAGTAGTCACTCCAATACCAAAAGAACTTTTAGCTCATGGGACTATTTCTTGGAATGTTGCCCATTTACCTAACAGAAAGTATGATGCCATTATTGGACAGAATATTTTAACTAAATTCGATGCGATAATTGATTTAGAAAAGAAACATATAGAAATAAAAGGACATAAAATTTTGTTTGACAACAATAATTTTTCAAATGAATTTAATGATGTATGTTCACTTGAACCTATTGAGAATAATTTTCTTGGTAAAATTAATTTAGAACACCTTAATAATGAGGAGAGACAAAAAGTGAATGAATTGTTGACCCAATATGAAGACATATTTTTCTTGGAAGGAGATTCACTCACTTTTACTCATAGCATTCAACATGAAATTGTCACAGAAACAGAAAGACCGATCTATGCGAAAATTTATAGGTACCCAAAGGTACACGAAGAGGAAATAGAAAGGCAAATAAATGAAATGCTCCAACAAGGTATTGTGACCGAGAGCAACTCACCATATAATAGTCCTCTGTGGATAGTACCAAAAAAGTCAGACGGTTCTGGAAATAAGAAATGGAGAATTGTTGTGGATTACAGGAAGCTTAACGAATGTACTGTTAGCGATAAGTATCCAATTCCCAATATAGACAATATATTGGACAAATTGGGGAAAGCTCAGTATTTCTCCACAATCGATTTGGCCAAAGGGTTTCACCAAATTCTGGTAAGACCTGAGGATAGGAAGAAAACAGCATTTTCTACCCCGTTTGGGCACTTTGAATTCGTGAGAATGCCATTCGGCCTCAAGAATTCTCCTGCAACTTTTCAGAGACTAATGAACTCAATACTAAAGCAATATATCAACAGAACTTGTGTCGTGTACTTAGACGACATTCTTATATTCAGCACCTCGTTGCAAGAACACATAAACAATATTAAATGTATTTTTGAAACTCTTACAAAAGCAGGACTAAAAATTCAAGTTAATAAATGAAGTTTTTTAAAAAAAGAAACTGAATATTTAGGTCACATCCTAACACAAAACGGTGTAAAGCCAAATCCCAAAAAAATCGAAGTTATCAAAAATTTAAGCCTGCCAAAAACACAAACGCAAATCAAGTCATTTGTAGGTGCAACCGGTTTCTATCGTAAATTTATCAAACTCTATGCAAAAGTTGCATTCCCTATGGTTAGATATTTAAAAAAGAACTCAAAAGTTAACACCAATGACCCAAATTATATATCTTCCTTTGAAAAGCTAAAGGAAATCATTACAAATTATCCGATTCTACAATATCCTAATTTCAATAAAAAATTTAATCTAATAACTGATGCCAGCAATTTTGCATTAGGTGCAGTTCTAACCCAAGACGGTCATCCAATATGTTTTGCCTCTCGCACTCTAAATGATCATGAGAAAAACTACTCTACTGTCGAAAAGGAATTGTTAGCAATTGTATGGGGCTGTAGGTATTTCAGACCATACTTATATGGCAGAGAATTTGATTTGAGTACAGATCATCAACCACTTAAGTGGCTTCAGATAAAAAATTCTGGTAGAGATATCAACCCAAGACTCCAAAGATGGTTGATTCAATTAGGGGAATATGATGCAAAGATAGATTATGTTAAAGGCAAGGATGATAAAATTGCCGATTTTTAAGTCGCATCGATGTCACAAATAATGAAATAAATCTATTTGAAAGTGATTTCTACGAAGAAAATTTAGATAACGTCTCAACGGATGGCCAAACAGCACATTCACAAGAAGAAGATTTGCACGATCACATTCCTATATTAGACACAATTATAAATAGGCTTAGAACTCAATTATTTTTAGTAGAAAGAAAAGAAAAAGAATTTGAAAAAATATTAGGTAACTATAGAATTTATATTGAAAGAGCTGATATTCCGGAAAAAATTGCCGATATTGTCCGAAGACATATATCTAATGGCAAAGTTGCTTTTTACACTGCCTTAGATGACACAACTTACAATCATCTTCAGCAAAAACTTATAGAGTTGTTCCCAAGCGATTCGAACATAAAATTTGTAAAATGTAGTCATTTTGCAAGAGATATGAAAGATGAAGAAGAAGCGATAAAACAGGTTGCCCTGTTTCATAAGAGGGAATCTGGCCAATCAGGAATTATCGCAAATTATGAAGCTTTGAAGCATAAAATTTATTACCCAAACTTGAAAGAAATTATCCATAAGGTAGTCAACAACTGCGATCTATGTACCGCAGCGAAGTACGATAGAAATCCTATCAAACCAAAATTTAAAAATACAGAAACACCTCGCGATATCAGGGAAACAGTACACATTGACACATACGTAAATTCTAAACATTCGTTCATAAATTTCATCGAGAAGTTTTCTAAGCATGTTGTTAGCTTTTATCTTGAAGACAGAAACAGTCTTACAATAATTGAAAAAATTAGACTTTATATTTCGATACAAGGAAAAATGAAGAGAATTATATGCGATAACGAATTTAACAGAGTAAATATTAAACAATTCTGCCAAGACGAATTCATTGAGATACATTTTGTTAAACCGAATAGCCACACTGGCAATTTCGATATTGAAAGGCTAAATAATACTCTCACAGAAAAAATCCGCGTTTTAAACTTAGAGAATAAAATTCCGATAAAGGAGCAAGTTAGTAAAGCCATAGAAGCATATAATAATACTTACCACTCAACTATAAAAGCAACACCATTTGATGTTCTGCAAAATAAGGTTAGTAAAGAAGTTATAAGAAGTAGAATTGACAAGGCAAAAAACGTAGCTATTTCTAAATTAAACGAAAAAAGAGAGAAATACGAAGAGAGAAGACAAGAAGGTTTTATAAAAAATTACGTTAGTGTAAGACATAAAGAAAAGCCAATATATAGGAAATATTCACTAAAAAATATTCATCCAGTAAATATTAAGAGACCTCTGAAATTTTCAGGTGATCAGTTTGAGGATGCTTCTGGGGACAGTTCTCCCAACAGAAGGACTTTTGCAGATGAGCCCAATTGAAGAACAGTCAGGGTATATTCAGGTAAAAATAAAGGAAATTGAAGTAGTAAACCAAACTTTAACTGTTTTGCATATAATTAATACAAACGAGATAAAAAATGTTTTAGATGAAATAGAAAATAATGTGAAATCTCTCGATATACATAACAAAGAAATGGTAGAGAGAGAAATTAAAATAATAAAATATAAATTGAAATCTATTGTATCAAAACCTAGAAATAAAAGGGGATTAATAAACCTAGGAGGAAAAGCATACAATTGGCTTTTCGGAATAATGGACGATGACGACCGACAGGAAATCCTTGAACACCTCGATGTAATTGACCAGAATAATCACAACATAATGGTCACTGTTAATAAACAGATTCTTATAAATACGCATTTTAACAAATCAATTCAAATTTTAAAATCAGCAATTGAAAAAGACAGGGAAATTATGAAAGGTACTTTAAATGAAATAAAACACAATCAAAATGAAATTGTTAGACACCTTTTATATACGGATCAAATGTTTAAACTCACCTATCTCAAAGATAAAGTTAATCATATACAAGAAAGTATAGCATCAGCTAAAAATCACATCGTTAATCCAAATATACTCACATCCGAAGAAATATATCAGTTTGAGATAGACTTTTTTAAATTAAAATTGATGAAAGTTGATGTACTTAATTATAAAAATAGTTTACTTATTATAGCACTTAAAATTCCAATTAATTATATCCCAGCAGATCTAAAAGTAATTTTACCTCTTTCTAACAAAAATTTGATGGAAATTGTTGAGCCAAATAGTTATATAATTGAAATCGAAGGCAATGTATTAGATTATCAAGAAAATGTATATTTGAAAAACTTAAAACGAAGTAAGCATTGCACGATTCTGAATAATTGTAATTTCAAATTTAATAACAGAACTCAAATCGAAGAGCTTGAAAATGATATGATTCTAACAAGAAATGCTGTCGATCTAGAAGTTAAGCAGAACTGTGACAACAGAAATCTAACACTAAATAAAAACTATCTTCTTACTTATTATAATTGTAAAATAGAAATTAAAACAGAAATTTTCGAAAACCATCTGACTGTAGTGCAAGATAAGTATTTTTATCCAAATAACAATCCTTTAATAACAGAAATAAAATCAGAGAATTATACAAAAATTGAATTAGAAAATTTTTCAAACATTCAAGAAATTAAAGAACTAAAATTTCATAAAAGCGTCTCTTACGGAATAAATATAGCGTTCGTAATTATCATCGTTTTTGTTATCGTTATATTTATTTTAAAAGTAAAAAAACAGCCTACAGTAATAAATAAAACCAAAATTATAAATGAGCCTCAGGCAGATGAAATTGAATTGCAGAAAATAAAAAACAGATATAACACTTAAGAAAAAAATATGTAACTTAAAATGTAATGACTCAGGAGAGTCCTTAATCTAAGAGGGGAGGAGTTACATTCAGACTGTAACCTAAGTCCCCACATCCTCTGGAACACATTTTCACACAAATTCCTATTGTAACCCAAATCTCCACATCCTTTACAAAAACATTCCGACATTTAAATCTGTCAATTCGGCGCATATTTTCATGCACCAAACTAAGAATACATTCCCACATTTAAATATGCCAATTCGACATATTTAAATGCACCAAACTGCAGTCCACTCAAATATACATTAAATAAATTTGCTCCGAACTGCAGTCACAACACATTAAACATACACACATACACACATACTACACAACATTAACCCAGAGTTAGCTGTTAAGATATTTTTATGAAGTCAGTCTTAAGATTCAACTCATTAAATAAAGACATGAAGTAAAAATTACTCTTCTTTTATTTAATACGTAACTCGCGCGTCAACACCATTATGAACGGAAAAACTGGCCGGCTAGAGATGACCATATTATTGGTGAAAACAATATTTCACAGCCACCATTGATACCGAAGGAAAACATTATTCTCCCGCCGCTGCACATAAAACTAGGTTTAATGAACAACTTTGTAAAGGCCTTAAAAGACAATCCGAACGCAATAAGCCACCTGACAAATGCATTTCCAAGACTATCAGAAGCAAAAATAAAAGAATTCCTCTTTGTAGGACCACAAATAAGGAAGCTCCTTCTTGACGACGAATTTCCAAAATGTTTGTCGAAAGATGAAATTGCAGCATGGAAAGCATTCCAAGATGTTGTCAGCGGTTTCCTTGGAAATTGTAAAAGTCCTCAATACGAGCAACTAATCGAGGATTCAGTATGTGTTTTGATATATTACAATTCCTTAGAATATATTGAGTTAAGTTTGTAATGAAAAACTTTTGGTCTCAATCAACAGATATCAATATGTCATTGAAAATACATTTCCTTCACTCGCATCTCAGTTTTTTTTCGGAAAACTTGGGCGCGGAGAGCGACGAGCACGGTGAGCGGTTCCACCAGGATAAGATGGCAATCGAAAAGCGCTTCAAGGAAGGTGGGATATCGAGATGATGGGTGACTATTGCTGGTTTCTCATACGAGAATATGTTACTGACTCGCATCGAAGAAACAGTACTTCTCTTAATTATTTCTAAATTTTAACATACATTGCAATCTTATCTGAACAGTAAAAACTGTATCGAATTGTATCATATAGAGATAAGATCAATAAAAGTGGGATTTTAGAATATTTGTCCCACTGTGAAAAAGGTGCATTTGTTTTATTTAACAGCAAAAATATTCTTCAACTGATGAGCTAGGTAATGGCCCCAAGCCAATTTTCCCGAATAAATGTCAAAATATAAGACAAACAAGAGAGTCACTCAAATAATTTCGATAAAATATGTGTCCACACAACTCTGCAAACAATTTCTAAGTTGTATTTTATATTCTGGACTTGACTGCATAAATCCAAAACCGATTTTCAAAAATGATTAAAAATTCAAAATTCAATGATATTGACAAAATTTACTAAAATAATTATTAAAAATTAATTTTTTGTTGGATTCATACTGTTCTTAAATACCTCATCTATCAATGAGAAAAGGAAAAACTTAAAATATAGTTTTGGAACATATTGGAAATTACAATTAAATAACGTTTTATCTAACAATTTTCGCAAAATTTACAGGTGTGCTAGGTACAATTTTGCTTTTTACGTCCAAAGTACCAGTTCGATTAAATTCGCTAATGATGATGATGATTCAGCAATCAGGCATTGTACCTTGAACCTTAGGGTATTGTACTTGGGACCACAAGACAAAAATAAGACTAAAAATTGCAAAGAAACTAAAAACACATGCTTCGGATAAAGTGCTTCGATAAGTGTGGATTAGTGTACCTATTTATCTTAGATAAGGTGCATGAGGTAAATAATATTGAAAAGGACAATGAGTTAGCAGCGCTTGGGTCTGCATGCCTTTAATATTTCATGGATTGAAAGTCGCTGTCGCCACTGAAATCTGAATTCTCACATTGAGTCACCCATGCAGTATTAGAATCCTCTTTTGATTTTCATAGCAAACTCTCTCGAGACATAGGTAAAGAGATTTCGGCGTACAAGGTACATCCCATGCATAGGTCCAAGGTACATGTGAAGCACAAAATTTGCAAAATGTCAAAAAAGTTTTCTTATCATACGAATCAAAAAGTTCCTAAAATAATAAACCTAAATAACGAGTTTAACCGCTATTTCACAGCAACACCTAACACAGTAGTGTAACTAAATTCACGTACGTTGACCTTGAAAATCTGTACAAATCAATCCTCAATTGCAGAGTTGATAAAGTCGCTGTCATAAATTAAACGTATGGTAATGGAACACTTTTCTGTTACGAAATGGCAAATATGAAATTTTGTGATTGGTCCAAGGCATATTCGGTCCAAGGTATACGACCTTCCCTTATCATCAAAAGACCCATCAGAATACTTTTTAAATTTTAACTTATTTTTATTATTATTATTAGTTGATAGAATTATTTTTTTCAAGGGTTTTGATATTGGCTTAAAAGTCTTCTCTATGAACTCATCATTGGCGTCCTTTCCGAGCTGAATACTTTTATATTTCTTTTTTAAAATATTTCGAGTTTTAATAAGATTATTAACCAGATTTTCATTTATATTGATAAAACAGACCACTTTAGCAGTTAGCTGTTTAACAGTGCAGACCAGTTTAGCAGTTAGCTGTTTAACAGTACAGACCAATTTAGTAGTTATCTGTTTAACAGTACAGATCAGTTAAGCATTAAGCTGTTTAACAATACGGTTAAGCTTAGTAGTTATTTGTTTAGTGATATCCGTTTAACCTATAATAGTTGTGATGTAATCAGTTCAGTTGATGTTGTTACATTGATTTTAAAATACCTTTACTGATTTCTTTTATAGTCTCACTAGCTTATACCCGGCGTGCTTCGCTGCGCTCAGCGCTTATCCCCTAAAAGAGGGCGTAGCTTTAATGCTTTTATAATAAGTTCGTGCCGAGTTTCATTGATGTGTGACTTATTTCGAAAAATTTACCGAAAATTTGGGGTGCTGAAAAAGTACCACACCCCTCGTCCAACGCCCATAAAATGTTACCAGTGGAACGGCATGTGTAAATTGAGGTCGAATAATGAATTCCGAGGCTGGGCGACCTACAATTCCAAAACTGTTCGATATCGAAAATTTGAGGCGTTTTTAAGGTGCCTTTTACGATCGGCACCAGACTTCACAGGAACACTCTCAAGGCTTTGGTATAAAAATTGGCTTAGCGGTTTCGGAGTCTTTACGTAGTATACACATATACCCACATACGTATATACATTAAGTCGCCTCCTCCTTTTAAAAAAATGTTGTTCAGTCGGATTCTTCAAAATAATCCATGGCTTATGTTATGATGATCCCCAAAATATGTCGACTAAAAATATTGGCTGACATGGTAGTTAAAAAAAAAACAAACAACAAACGGTCACAAATAAGAGCTACGAAAAAGTTAGACAAAAAGATAATGCGGATTTTTATGGATTGTTTTAACTTATTTCATATTATTTTCAGTAAAATTCAAATTAATTTTTTCCCATACTACTTTTAGTCAAAAAAGTTATTAAATGTAAAAAATATGTAAATTTTTTTCTATTTTTATCAATAGATAATAAAAACAACTAAAAGTAACATGGCAAACCAAAAAGAAAAAAAAAGAATATGAATTTTAGTGAATATAACATAAAAAAAGGCAAAAAATAAATGTGATTGTATGGAGAACTTGTCGGTTTTATCTGTAAGAAGAGCCGATGGTTTTGTATGTCGATTGCTAGAAGGAAATCTTTCACTCAGTGAGTTTCAGATTTATTAGAAAAAAATAATAGAAAGAATCACCAAATTAAAAACTCGGAATAATTATGGAAAGCTCAAATATGTATTTTTCTTTATTGGACAATGTAAGAAAATTTACATTTGGTTGAGGATATGTCTTACCAGTTATAGCGTACCAGCGGAGTTATAGCAGATAAAGATAGTGATAAAGATAATTTTAGCTTAGAGTTCTATTACGTTTTATGTGTTTGGAATTAATACCTCTTCACATCAACATCGCCGCCCGCCTTGCAGTATCACTGCAATTATATTGAACTTATAATATTACAAGTAAATGTACATTTCACCTTAACTTCAGTTAATTATCAATATGTAATATTCTTTAATATTAGGCTAAGTGTACATAAGAACATAATTTTAAATAATTTTCATGGTATGTTTGCATTAAATTCATATATATTATTTTCTTGATTATTCTTGATAAAAAAAAGTGTGCAATTTTTCGTTTGAGACAAAAAAAAATTATTAGATTGCGCAAGTTCCGGATAAAATCCACCCAAAAACTGTATTTTGGGCGACTGGAAGCCCATTGCTGCTGGGCATTACACCACATTGGATGACCTTTTGGTAAACGTCTGCACCTAATACTAAGGATATGGGTGCAGATTTGTAAAAACTTGGATCAGCCAAGACAAGGTTGGAAAACTTCTCTTTACAGGATGCGTTGATAGATTTGGACGGAGTTTTCATTGTAATCCGATTATCAACTCTTGCAGTTACCTCAATTTTTACGTTCTGGTCTGAGTGAGCGCGTATTACTACCGTGCAGACTTACTCGTCTCCAATCCTTGTAGTAATGATTTTTAACTGCTTTACTAATGAACTGGAGATTCGACTAACAGCTGCACACGAATCTACTAGTAGTCGAGCAAAATGGAATTTTCCATTTAGATGAAGTTTCACAAGCGCAGTTGGGAGGAGCGTAATCACGTGCTGCGAAATTATGGATTTAAGCGTAACCGGGGTAGAAATAGGTCTAGATTGGCCTATGATAGAACCAATGCGGAGTCGTTCATGGAGATGAAGAAGGCTATGATGATTTTCTTTACAATAATGACACCCCGTTTTGCTTATGCATACGCCTTGGGAATGCTCGTGGACTAAGCAATTGGAGCAATATTTGTGTATCAAAACGGCTCGCAAACGATGCTCAGTATTCATGTTTAAAAATTGTTTGCAGAGCCGGAGAGCATGATAACGTTTGCAGAGCCGACATTGAAATGACCGGAACTTAGAATGGTGAATAGCTGAGCGTCTGTTAGTTGGTTTATCAGTTTTGCTGTCCCGTGTCATTATTAAGCTGAAAATATAACAGAAAAGATAGAAGAAGAGGAAACAAATGTTTATTTTTGTAGAAACAACCGGATTTTGTTCTTATTATTAAGAAGATGGAAGGACAACACATTTAACAATTGGACGTGTGATAAGTCCTCGCTCGGTTTGAATGTCGGCTACTCTAACCTGATTATCATTTTCTAAATAAACCTCCTAGACGCCATTCATTTGGAGGTAAATTTTCTTCGCGAATAACAACCATGCAATTTTCTTCGAGATTTTCTTGAGGCTTTTTCCATTTGTTGCGTTTATGTAGCTCTTTTAGATATTCGTTTTTCCATCTTGAACAAAAATATTGTTGTAGAGCTTTAAGCCTCTGCCAACGATTTATAATCGATATTGCTTCTTCATTAATTTGTGGTTCTAATGGATCTAAAAGCGGACCACCTATAAGAAAATGACCTGGAGTAAGTGCAGATGTATCTGTAGGATCTTCTGACAAAGGAGAAATTGGACGCGAATTAAGACATGCTTCAAATGTGTGCTTAAAAGATCCGGCAATTTTTCGAAAATGAGTTTTAAAACTCTTGACGCCGGCCTCCCAAAGGCCTCCCATATGTGGAGCGCCAGGTGGAATAAAGTGCCAAGATATATTTTGATGACTGAAATTAGAGCATAATTTTCTATGCGAAGATCGAAAAAAGTCACGTGTTAATTCTTTAGATGCACCGACAAAGGTTTTTCCATTATCCGAATACAAATGTAAAGGACAACCACGCCTTGAAATAAAGCGATTGAAAGCTGCTAGGAATGCCGGCGTGGTCAGTGTACTTGTAGCTTCTAGGTGAATTGCCCTTGTGGCAAAGCAAACAAATACGCAAACGTAGCCCTTTGTTATCAGACAGGCTCGGCCTGTACGTATATAGTTCTTTATATCAAAAGGAAAGATCAAAAGAAGGTCTCGTGAAAGTCGTGCGCTCAGGAGGTAATGCTCCCATTATTTGCGTGCGCAGATGTCGTTTGAAAATTACACAAGTTTTGCAGTTGAAAATTGTTGTCTTGATTTTTAACTTTCGGAATCCAAAATTGTAGGCGAATCAAACGCAAGACAAGTTGATTGCCTCCGTGCAGTGAAATTTCATGAGTAAAACGAACTAGAAGACGTGAAAACTGGCAATTGTAGGGAAGTATTATAGGATGTCGCTCATCGTACGACAAGGCAGGTGAAGCTACAAGTCTGTCACATACTCTTAAAATACCTGAGTCATCTAGGAATGGATTAAGATTTAGCAGTGTACTAGATGAAAGAATCTCCTTTTTTTGAGATAGTGCACAATATTCGTTTGGATATCCCACCTTTTGACAAAGAGTTATCAAACGATTTTTAACATTACGAGTAGATACGATATGTTCGTTCTGGCGCAGGAGGCGCGGAGGCGCAAGCCGATGACGTCACGCCCGGCACTCAAGTATGAACGGACTTCTGCTTGTGCTGGTGGACGGACAGACAAAAAACCGCAAGTTATCAGTGTTTGTATGTTTTATGATTTTTTTCATAACCCTAGCATTAGTTATAGCAATGACTCAAAAAATAAATATATATTTATAAGACTTCTAACGTAGACTGCGTGGTGGCATACTTATCAGAGTTCGCATGAGTAAACGAAATACATAGACACCAGGAAGAGTCAAGAAGTTTCTAGAAGCTTCGAGATGTAGAAACTTCGAGAACATTTTAGAAGCTGAGAACAACATCACCAAAAATTTTTTTCAAAAGCGTTGATCATAATTTTATACACTACATTATCGGTAGTGGTAGTCAAGCGAGTTCTTATCAGTGCTTGCATGTTATGTTTTTTCTTAACCCTCAAATACCTAATAGCAATGACTCAAATTCTGCTGGTTGACTTCAGCTGAAATGATATGACTTGCTTTATGAAAATATATATATTAATATGGGTTGAAGCAATTTAGGTACGGCGAAGGTTGAAGGGTTAAAGAACTGTTTATAAATTTATCATAATGGTGCTAAGTATTAGGTGCGAGTATTAGATTTGCATAAGTAGTTTAAGAATTGGATGACAACCATTTGAAACATAGGCGTATATATAAATATCTATTCGTCAGCTGGGGGACATCGAGGTAACAAGCCCCCGCTTAATAATCATCGCCCAAGTCGCTTATACCCAGCAACTTCTCCGCCGCTGTATTTTATTTTAAGTAAACGAAATACACCGCAACCAAGAAGAGTCAGGAAGTTTCTAGAAGCTTCGAGATGCAGAAACGTCGAGAACAATTTAGAAGCCGACTTATGTTATTGTATGCCGATGACGTCACCCATCCCCATCTCGATACGGATTTTAATTTTATTTAATTTCAATTTCAATATTAATTTTAAGGTTAAAGTGATAAGAGCCAAGCTTCATAGTAAGCGCACTCAAAAAACCGCAAGTTCAAGATAAGGCAGCAATGTAGAAGTTCAACATGTTTTTATGTTACTTCTAAAATAAATAAACAATTTTTGCGGTCAAGTGCAAGTGAAAGAGCAAAAAAAAATAAGAGATAAAAATTTAAAGTTGATATGTCAAAAACTAAGCTAAGCTAACCTAAGCTAATATAAGCTAAGGCTGCGTTCATAGTGAACGCCCATAATCGGCTGCTTTTTTATAATGGTTCTTGTTGTTGTTGTTCTTACTGTTGCTATTGTTGTTCTTACTGATGTTGTTGTTGTTGTTGTTCTTGTTCTCTTTGTTGTTCTTACTGTTGTTATTGTTGCTGTTGTTGTGGTTGTTGTTGTTGATGAGGCTGTTTTACTAATAAAAATAGCCAATCTAAAGTTATTAAATAAATAGCTAAACTTCTTTATTAAAATATTATTTATATTAATTGTTCTTTATTTTATTTATTAGGATTTTAACAATAGGAATTTCAAACATAGATGACCACAATTTAGGGTATTCAAATTTTGAAATTTATCATAATTATAGCTAATGTTTTGGCCTAAATATTTTATTATTTCTTTTGGAGGATGTAAATTTCCAAAGCTATCGAAGTATTCAATTTGGTTCTTGTTTTTCCAGTATGCTACCCAATGTGTTCCAGGTCCATTTGAAGTATCTAGATTGATTATTCCACATTCTTTTTTAAGCGGTTTCTTTGGAATAGTGTCACACATAAACACTCCTCTGAAATTTGGAATGTTTTTGGCATATTTTATCAAATCTACATCAGAAAGAGCTCTTTTGGGTAGCTTCATTAAAAATTTTGTTGATAAGGTTTTAAATAAAGGCCAAATCCTTTTTTATACGGTTTTAGAAACATGCCTTTGCCCATTGCAATAGACTTCATTTTATTGTTATGTCGTTTTGCTTCATTCAATTGCTCTTTTCCAGCTTTAACTGCATTGATTGCTTTTGTAACACCAGATACTCCACCAGCTAGACCACCAAGTGCACCCAGGGCAGCGAATATAGGTGCGAGAGGAAGAAAACCTCCAGATTTAGGTAGAGGTATTACTCGAGGTGTCTTAATCAGAGATTTTTTACCCTTAAAAATATTGTTTGCAACTTTTCTTGAAATTTTAACAGCATCATCTACATTTTTAGTTTTCTTAATTTTCATTTTAGCACTTTTTAAGGCATGTCTAAATAAGCGATGTCCATTTACTTGAGGAGATCTCTTAGTTTTACTGTTAACATTGCCCATACCAAATTTTGTTTTCAACTTCATTGCGTTAGTGACAAGCCAAGCGTTTGATTTTTCAGCAATACTACTATCACTTGCGTTAACCCTTTGCCAAGCCTTTTCAGCCAAGATTCTATCAGCAGTATTTCTTTTTTCCAAATCTTTGTTGTTTGCGTATACTATATCGTGTTGTCTGCAAGCGGTTTCCAAAAGATTAATTCCTTGATCACCTCTAGCTAATCGCTTCTTTAATTTTGTACCAGGCCCACAAAATTGATATCCAGGTAAATGAAATTCAATCGGAAGTTTGTCTATTAAATTATTCAGAATACCTTTTCCAATGAAGGATGGACGAAGACTGATTGTTTTATTAATTTTATTAATAAAAACGAACTAATTATATATGATATCATTTAGTAGTTTACATAATGCGGTTCTTAAAGCAACATAAAACTCTTGACGTAAAGAATATTGATAGCAAGTTAAATGCATCAAATAGATTGCGACATAGTTCATTACTACCGAACTCTATTCGGAGTCTTATTGTGGGCCCGTCTAATTGTGGAAAAACCAATGTGATGATAAGTCTTATTGAAAGTCCCAACGGTTTGAAATTTAAAAATATTTACTTATACTCAAAGTCAGCACAACAACCAAAATATCAATACTTGGAGCGTCTAATTAAACCTATTAAAGAAATACATTTTTCAATATTTTCTAATAATGATGACGTCATAGATCCAGATAAAGTACAACCAAACTCAATATTTATATTCGACGATGTAGCTTGTGAGAAGCAAAATCATATACTGTCTTACTTCTCTATGGGTCGTCATAAAGACGTTGATAGCTTTTACTTATGTCAAACTTATACACGGATACCAAAACACTTGATTCGTGGTAATGCTAATATGATATTAATGTTTAATCAAGATGAAATGAATACAAGACACATTTACAATGATCATGTTGGTTCTGATATGTCTTATAAGATTTTCCATGAGTTATGTTCAGAGTGTTGGAGAGAAAAATATGGGTTTTAAGTCATTAATAAAGATGATCCTATAAATAATGGTAGTTATAGAAAAGGATTTGATGTTTTTATTAGCTTATAAAAGAAACAGTATAGATATTTAAATAACAGTACAACAACAACTGCTAAACTGTTCACACTAAACTGCTAAACTGGAGCTATATACTGTTTAAACGACCAACTTTCAATATGAATAAGAAAACAAACCTTGTTAATAATCTTATTAAAACTAGAAATATTTTGAAAAAGAAATATAAAAGTCTTCAGCTCGGAGAAGTTGCAAGTGATAAGCTTTTGGAAGAAACTTTTAAACCAATATCAAAACCATTACAGGAAATAATTCAATCAAGTAATTAGAGAAAGTTAGTTAAAAATTAAAAGTATTCAGATAATTCTTTTAAGGATAATAAAATTGCTACCAGCACACCATTTAAAAAGAGCAAGCATGATTCTAATACATTTTCTCCAAGCTTTGATATCAAGGAAATCGAGAAAAGTTCATCAGCATTTAAATCATTTGATGTTGGTAATGACGATGATGATGAAGATACTCATTATGATTATAATGCTTATAATGATATGGAAAATGACGATGTCACTATTGCAATAAATCCGAATCAAAGTATTCAATATGATTTATCAAAAGTTATTTTAAGCAAATTCGATAAAACCTACGGTCCCCACAAGGATAAAAATGAGATATGGAGACTGGGCAATGAACCAATTACTTTTGATTCAACTAATATAACTATAGGTAATTCAAAATGGGCTTTCACGCCAGGTTTATATGAACTATTAGTTTACAAGGAACCAATCAGTTTTAATGAAACAGATTTAAATACTTATAAGCAAATATTAGAGATGTCTAATGCTTATAAACGGAATAACAATAACAATGAGCAAATTAAAGGAAATCGATCAAAAAAATATACAACGATTATTAGAAAATTATTTAAAGAAAAAGTTCATAGAGGTAAAGGTTTGATGATGAAGTTGGATACCCAAAAGTCAAATTATATATATTGGGATGACCCAAACGAACTAGTAGATAGATTACGTCTTTTGTTATCGTCATCAATAGCTGGGCACTCAAATCATAATAACGAAATATACTCAATTATTGAAGAATTTAGAGAAGCAAAAATTATTATATAAATAGCCTGCAAAATATATAATCATCAATATTTATAAAATGTCTGTCGACAAGTTTGGACATTATATGGGTAGCTTTGAAAGATATCAAAACCCACACACCAAGATTCATTTAGATAGCGATCGCCATTTCAACTTTAACTCACGTAGGATAAAAAATATTGCTAACCCTGTATTAGAAAACGATGCTGTTAATAAAGTTTATTTAAAAAGTTATTTTGATAAACAAAAGAAACAATTGGACACATTATATGAGGAGGGAATTAATGAGATGAGAGAACATTTTACTAAATTAATACAACAACAGAACGTATCGCATACAACAAAACTTTTAGACTTAGAAGCAGTACTAACGGATTTAACCCAAGATCAAAGTAATCTCAACAAATCATTAGAGGAGATTAAATCAACGCTTACATACAAAATTGATGCAGCTGAAGAACAACTTTTAAGAAAAATAGCAGATCATTATGAGTTTTTAGATGAGAAACTAAATCGTGTTGAAAGGAATTCACCAGCAGAAGCTCTTAAACGAGTGTGGTCTAAGGTGGCAGCTAGAGATGGAGGGGTGGAAGCTCTTAAACGAATAACAACCGCTGAAGACACTAGAAATGGACAAACAAGCAGTAGTGCAGGAGCTTCATAAGCAAGCACTCAGAAATTTCATAAGACGACGAGTGATAACCAAGGGAATAGACGATCTTTGGCAAGCAGATCTTGTTGAAATGGGTGCTTATTCAAAATATAATAAAGGGCATCAGTTTATTTTAACGGTAATAGATACATTTTTAAAGTTTGCTTGGATTCGTCCCGTAAAATCTAAAGGCAGCGAAGACATTACTAATGCAATGAAATCCATTCTTTTACAAAAGAGAATTCCAAAAAACTTGCAAACAGATAATGGTAAAGAGTTTTATAATAAAACATTCCAAAACCTGATGAAAAAACATAATATTAATCACTATTCTACATATAGTATCATGAAAGCATCTATTGTAGAACGATTTAATAGAACTATAAAAGGAATGATGTGGAAAAAATTTAGTTTGCAAGGAAATTATCAGTGGATAGATATATGTAAGGACTTAATTAACCAATATAATAGTCAAAAGCATAGAACTATGCCAAAGGCCGTTAACTCAGGAAATGAAAAATCTATACTTAAACGTGTTTATAATCACCCTAAAGTTTTCAAAAATGGTAAACTTAAAGTTGGAGACCACGTTCGAATTAGCAAATATAAGCATATTTTATAAGCAAATATAAGCATATAAGGATATACCCCAAACTGGACAACTGAAATTTTTAAAATTTGCGCTATTCAGAATACAAACCCTGTAACTTATTTATTAAACGACTATCAAGGCAATCCAATTATCGGAGGGTTCTATGAACATGAAGTATTGAAAACACATTTTCCGAATACTTACTTGATTGAAAAGGTTCTTAAAACAAAGGGACAGCAAGTTTATGTTAAATGGCTTGGATTTTCTAATCATCATAATTCTCTGATTAATAAAGATGAACTACAGCAACAAACCAATTAAATACTTATCTTTACTTGATATATATATCTGAAAACCTATACTTAATAAAGAAAAAAGTTTGTTTTTTTAGTAATAATAATGAAAATTTTATTAACTTTTTATTGAAATTATATTCTAAAGAATGTTTTTTAAAATTGATGTTTTAAAAGATGTTTTTCTACTACACATGAATCATCAGCTTCATCGTCTTCTCCAGAACTTTCATATAAGTTGTTGCCGTTGTTGTTGTTGTTGTTGTTATAGAATATATTTCCATTTTCCTTCTTCTTCTTTTTAACAATTAAGGAAAATACACCATGCATGTCTTTGGTTTTCATTAGAACGTGTAATGTTTCATTTTAATTTTAATTTTAATTTAATTTTGAAGTATTGTACATTAAGAGCAATCTTTTATAGTACATCAAAAGAGGAAAATGGAATTAATACACTTATAACTAACATAAATAATATTTTACTTAAAACTATTATAAATGGAGTAAAAAATTATCAAAAAATAACCTTATTAAAAATTATTTTAAGCATTCTTATCAAGGAAAAAAAAAAAAAAAAAAAAAAAAAAAAAAATAATAGAAGAAGGGTGTAAGAAGAAAAGAGTTAAATCAGATAAAGAATAGTAAATAAGGGAAAAACCAGAAAATTTATCACTACAGAGATGAGAAGTAAATAAAAATTGCACGTTTAAAGCTGACTCTATTAGTTATTTGTTTTAAAAATAAAGGCAATGAGTTCCAAAGTCTGATGGTGCTAATGAAGAAGAATCTACTGCTGTTAAGATAGTTGTGTCTAGGAACAATCAAATTGTTCGACCGTACAGATTGGAAGAACTGTAATTTCTCATAAAGGTACCCAGGGTACTGTGTGTTTATAAGATTATGTAAAAACATGATATTACGCATATTTAGGTATTTAACCAAACTACAACCAAGTATATCCTTGCTTCGCAAAGCAATATGCTCAAATCGATGCATTTTAAAAACATACCTAGCAGCATTATTAAAGGCCACAAGGAGCTTGTGTTGAGATTGTGAGTCCAGCTTGCTGTATACGACATCTGAAAAATTTATGTGTGGCATTATTAGCTGTGTTACAAGCCTACGCCGAGTCTCAAGGGGAATAAAATCAGAAGAAGCACGTAGGTAACGTAAGGTAGCATAAATTTTACTTAAGGTATGATTAATATGATCACTGCAATTAAGTTTTGAATTTATAATATAGCCAAGGTTTTTTACTTTAGTAACAAATGTCAGCTTAACAGCCCCTATAAATAAAGACGGAATATCCAAAAAACAAGAATCATCCCTAGCAATTGGCAGTACTTTCGATTTAGACGGATTAATAAAAAGCAAGTTGTTAGCAGCCCACTTGTTGAGCAATGATAAATCATAGTTTAGCCTATAGCTTAAATCTTCAAAGAGTCCAGCAGGTCGAGAAAGATAGAGCTGAACATCATCAGCATATGCATGAATGGTTGCATATTTGCAAACAGTGAAGACGTCATTTAAAAAAATAGAAAAAAGAAGGGGACCCAAAATTGATCCTTGTGGAACCCCAGCAGAAACTGTTTGTAGAGACGAGTAACTATTACCAACTCTTACCCTCTGCATTCTGCCCTCTAAGTAACTAGATAAAAGTTTAATCGCACTATCACTAAACTTAAACAAATGCTTAAGCTTGTAACAAAGCAGATTGTGGTTGACCGAATCAAAAGCTTTGGCGAAGTCAATGAGGCAAAGAAGAGTTGTAAAGTTCTTATCATAAGATATTCTAATGTCATCCATAATTTTCATCGCTGCCGTCCCACAGCTGTGACCAGTCCGGAACCCAGACTGAAGCGGCGATAAAAGATTGTTTACATTTAGGTATTCAGAAATTTGATTGGACATTATTCGTTCAAAAACCTTACTAAGAGCAGGAAGAATGCTAATGGGTCTGAAATCCTCGGGATCAGAAGCAGGAGAACTTTTAGCAACAGGCATAACCGTGGCTAATTTCCATAATTCGGGGAAACATGAAGAGGTTATACAGTGATTAATAATGTGAGTGAGAGGCGCTACAATTGCACATACTACTAGTTTAATAAACCTGATTGGCATTTCATCAATCCCCACTGCATTAGAACTAACCTTCATTATGCATTTGCCTACATAGTCTTCGCTAACAGGGGTGAACTCAAAAGAAGGAAAGAGAAAATTACTTGATTGAAAAGATAACTCACTATTTCTCAAAGTATTAGCAGAACTGGGGCGTCCATTTCCCAAAAAGAAGTTATTAAGTAACGCTGGGTCAAGATTGCATGCACTTGGCTCTTTGCTGGATATTCTATATTTTTTTAAATTTTGCCATAATTGTTTGGAGCTCAAGGTAGAATTTAGCTTAGAATTAAAGAAGTTTGTCTTCGCCTGACGAATCATAAGGGTTGCTGCATTTCGAGCTCTTCTGTAGATATCCCAATTATCATTTGTTCGATTTCTTTTCCATTTACAGTAAAGCTTATTTCTTGTTTTTATGACGGACATAACACTATTGGTAAACCAAGGACACGAACTATTTGAAATTTGAATTGAACGCAGTGGAACATGCCGATTAAGTAGAAAGTTAAGTGTATTCATAAATACTCCAAGCTTATCATCAACCGAACTATAAAACCAGCAGTCAGACCAATTTATGCCAGCTAAGTCATAAGTTAGTGCAGCTGAATCAATTGATTTATAGTCGCGATAGGAGAAGCTGACATGAGATTTTCTTCTTATTTTAATATTGAGACAGCAAAATATTAGGTCATGGTCAGACAAAAACCCGATTTGGTCAAATTTCAACACAAAAGAGCTATCAGAAACTAAACAAATATCAAGCAGGCTAGGCTCACAATTATGCATGTAACGAGTGGGAGTACCAACGTTAGTTACATCTAAGCCGCTCATTGACGACAAATAATAAAAATTGTCAGTGGCAGAGTTATTCCGCAATAAGTCTATATTAAAGTCACCACACGCTATAAAGAAATCATAATCAATGACTTTTGTAGTAATATTTGAAAAAAATGGCTCAGGACTATTGCATCTATGAGGGTTGTACACACATGAGACTAAAATTTTTTTATTATTGTCAAATATTACAACATTAATGTATTCACAGACTTCACTAAATTTATCTACAAACTTTACATTAAGACTGGATTTGCAATAAATTGCCACACCACCACCTCTTTTTTCACATCTGTCATTACGGAAAAGTCTATAACCCTTAAAATCATAAAAAGAATCAGGAATGTCACTTTTGAACCATGTTTCAGAGACACATACTACATCAACAGACGAGTTTTCAAAGACATACCTTGCTTGATCAAGTTTAACTCCATTTAAACTACGAGCATTAAAATGTATTACATTTAAACCGTCAAATTGTTTACATAAAACATGAATTAAAGCTTTATAGTTGCCAGTAGCACCATAAGACAATCCATCAGAACGAATTAGAATTAATATAATCTATAGTCAACTTTAAACAAGGTTTAGATACAGACAAAGAGACTAAACGATAAAATGAGTTACTGTAGTGAAAGAATGAAAAATAGTTAAACATTGCAAGGTACACATAAAAAAGAATTACAAAAGGGAAAGAAAGAAGAAGTAAAAATTTGCTTAGAAATAAGCAGATTAACATTTTATAATAACAATTATATAATTACTTCACAATTGTAAAAATGAACTAAATTACTGTGTACAGCCTCAAGTTCCAGCGACGCAATCAACGTTCTCCTTGTTGTGAACCAGCTTCGCCTCATCATCACGGGTAGCTCTAACATAAACATTGCCACGTAAGGAAAACACAGCAACAAGACGGTTCACACGTTTGAGTTTGTTTGCATAAAGAAACAAAGCGCGGTTTGTTTTGGTCAAGCTTTCGTGTAAGTAAAGCGACCCACCCCCACCATATCCAATATCACTGAGTAATAACGGCCGCTTGTTAGCTTTGCGAAACGCAGTGACAGCTTTCAACAAACTATTGCGCTCATAAGATGAAGACAGTTTGAGAATAATCGGAGAGTTATTGCTGTTGTTTTTGGCGCGTACTCTAAAAATATTCCGCAGCCTAACCGTGTTGCACTTTACTAAAGAGCATATTTTGTCGAACATCTCAGCAAGGTTCTCATTAGCCTTAAAGCAGAGTCCGTTAATGATGACATCAGTTGAAACAGCATCATTTTCATATGTTTCAATTTGAAATTTAAGTGCTCTTACTTCATCATTCAGCGTAGGCGAGCTGGAGATTTCTCTTCTATTCTCATTCTGACGGTTATGAATTTGCTTTCTCAATTCTATTATGTCCTCTTTAATAACATTCAATTCAGCGCATGCCGCCTCAACCACCGTGCCTCTTTCAATAACATTCCTTATGGTTGATTTGATGTTCGCAAGCTCCGCTGATACCTCACCAATCCTCTGCATTACTCTTCCCTCAGACGCATTAATAGTTTCTGTTAGTTGTTCCACAATACTTTCTCTTATGCAGTTCAATTTAGTGTTCAGATTTAGTGTTAATTTTTGTTCATTTAAATAATCCATCTGATTCTTAGTAATAATCAGAAATCTTCTCGGTAAATAAATGTGGAATTCCTTACTAACAAGACATCTAATACTTTCACCATATTTTGAATCTATTCTCTCGATTCTGTTAACTTCATATGGTACGTTTACTTCCATATCCTTGATGGGTAAGTATTTAATACTAGGATTTTGGAAAAGATTTTTTAAGCTTGCTTTCATCATTTTTTTCTTTAAACTTTACACCGCGAGATATTTTTATACTGATTTTCGAAATTTAAAAAATGTACTTATTAAGCATAGTATATCTTATTATTATTTGGCGAGTTCTTATCAGCTGCGGTTTTTTTTTTGCATCCGGTTATTTATTAATTTCTTAGCAATTCTCTTAACCTTAAACTGTACATAAAAAAAAAAAAAAATTCCTTAAAATGTCTGAGAAATTTTGTTATTCAAAAACATGTTTCTTATCAGTTGCGGTTTTTTGCATCCGGCTATTTATATATTTTTAACCAAAACGCGCATGAAATATTACGAAATGTGATGAAATTATAGGATATATATAAAGAGAGAGAGAGAGAGAAAAAGAGAGAGAAAGAGAGAGAGAGAGAGAGATAGAGATAGAGAGAGAGAGAGAGAGAGTACGTTTTTTTGCAAAGAAGAGAGAGACGTGTGCAAAATATAAATAGAGAAAACTATGATAAGGAAGAGTTAGTTGTTGTTGTATTACAGTCTTCATTAAATATGTATTGGGGACAACTTTTAAAAAGTCATGATAAATACTGTACTTGTCATGCTCAGTGGAAAACTTTTCAAATAATAAATGTCATCGTTTTAGATATTATTTTGCAGGTGTTTCTAACCGCAGAAGGAGGGATTAGAACACAAATATTTTCTCTCAGTAGAGGACAACAAATGCCCCCAAACCTTCCAATATTCGAATTCAGTCATAATCAACATATAAAAATTGAAGTTACTGGCGGTATGATATCGATAGTTGGAACAGTCTATGAAGGTGGCTATAAAGATATAAATGTACACTCATACAAACCATCATGTGTTTTCCGAGAAATAGATAGCTCTTTTGGTGGTGCTGAAAGAAAAATATATATTAGTAAGGTGGGAATTCCAGGGTTCCGTTCAACACCAACATTATCAAATAATAATAATAGTAATAATAATAGCAAACAAAAACCTCCCATCTCAAAAAAGAGAAAAAATTTCGATGATGATAGTGAAGTTGTTAAAGTAGGTGGAGGTGGTGGGGGTGACAGCGGAGTTGATAGCTCATTTGAAGGAGAAGAAGAAGAGAAGATTATTAAAATTAGACTATAAATACAAGTATCAGTTCTAATAACGGCATTTAAAAATATATCGCCAACAAGAGAACATACATATATCTATTAAGAAGAAGAAGAAGAAGAACAAGAAGATTTAATATGAAACATAATTTAATCGTATTACTTACATATTTTTGTATTGTCCAAGTATTTTCAGCTGCAGTACCTATTGATTTGAGCGAAAATGACTTTAAAAATACAGAGTTTGCTGTAAAATTACCTAATAATGATACTGTAAGCATACAACTGAATTTCAAACTTTTAAAGTTTAGTAAAGATTTACTTGAAAACGCTGAGTCATCATCAACAGAAGTATCGTACAACCTAAGTCAGTTGGAGAGGAAGAGTTGCATTCGCCTAGGGATCAATCGTTTCCAGTGGATGAAGCTATTGAAGCATTTAGGCAAGACTTAGTTAAAAAGGAACAAAATATTGCAGGAATTATTGAAAGTTCACAACCATTTTATAGGCATTTTCAACTGCAATACAAAGATAATATAAAATTGAGAATTCGTTGTACATATGACAGCAATTACTTGAAGCGTCTACTAAATATTTCATGTTTTGAATATCGTCAAGTTGAATACGAGAGATTTTTGAGTAATGGTGAAATTGAGGTGGTTACTCAGGATGATACTACTTTCCGCTCAGATATGACATTAATCAACATTCAAGATTATAAACAGGACTTGGAAATGGAGATATCTTAAATTTTTATTAAAACAGTTATAAATTTATCGTCGTCATGTTAAAAGGTTTCAACTATAAAAAAATGAATAACGAGTTTCGTGCAAAAATTTTGAAAGATTTCTTAAGCGAAGGAATACTTTTATGGCCTGAACACAAGATTACTTTACAAAAATTAAAGGATCGATTCGATGAATATGCATTATATAAGATACATACGTCAAAATTTGGTGATCATTATAACAATTGTGAATTGTCAAGAGATGAAGCAACTTGCGGTCCTGATACTTGTGGGTGCTCCTCTATCGATAGAATATGGGATGACGCATTGGATATAATAAACTTTTATTATAATATAAAAGCTCAAATTTTAACAAATTTCCTTCAGTTAACCTCGTGATAACATCGAGATAACGTTAATCAACAATGTCTGACGAGAGAATTTTAGTTCTAGACGTTCAGGGTTTCTACATAAATAATGATTTTAATGTAAAAGAATTGAGTATTTCAGTAGACAATGACTCACAAGCTCAAATATTTATAATTAAACCACCTTTTCAATATACATCTCTGACGCCAAAGGAAAAAGTTTTATATAATTGGCTTTATAGAAATCATCATGGGTTAAAATGGGAACATGGCGATTCAACTTTATCAAATATTATAGAATATTATAAAACATATATTAGAGATAAAAATTTTATTTGTTATGTTAGAGGAGAAAAAATTAAATGGCTTAAAAAATTGTTTCAAGACGACAATATTATTTACTATAACTTGGACGATTTAAACTGTCCAAATTTAAAAATTTTATATCAAAATGATCAAACAATAAATGTTTGTAGCTACCATAAGAAACATTTTACATGTGCTGAAAAGAATGTATTGCTATTGAGAAAGTTTATAAATAAAAAATTAAAATTATAAAAACAATGTTATCATTTAATACATAAACCAAATTAAATAAATATCGATCGTCAATTCATAATGCATACTCGTCATGTCTATAACAATCTCTTTAAACGGAACCACGTCAACTCTTACTGGAAAATATTTTCCACCAATTGAATTTGCTACAAAATATGTCTGCGGGCTTGAAAACTTTGTAACGTTTCATTCTATACCCAATGTAGACACCGACAACAATTTATTTCATATCGGTCCTCACACTATTACAATACCTGTTGGCTCATATGAATTTGAAGATATTAGCTTTTTCTTGGAAACTGCCGTAAGAGACATTGATAAATCAATTTTCCTAGCAACTGAATCGAACAACAACACTCTTCAAACTGAAATTGAATCCTCTTTAGATATAGATTTTTCAAAACCGAACAGTATAGGACAGCTACTAGGATTCAGTAAAAGAAAATTGCTAATAAATGAGTTACCGTATGAGGACTTTATCAAAGTAATTAATATAGAGCCGTTACAAAATATAGAAAAAACAAAATATGTATATGCATGTAGATCAGTCAGTTAATAGGAAAAAATTTGACTCTGATTTACCTTTAAATATTACAAATATAAACAAAGTCCGTATTGAATGCAACTTAACCATAGGATCATATATTAACAGCAC
Organism: Coremacera marginata; assembly: GCA_914767935.1. Taxonomy (NCBI): domain Eukaryota; kingdom Metazoa; phylum Arthropoda; class Insecta; order Diptera; family Sciomyzidae; genus Coremacera; species Coremacera marginata. Next base: position 97,808,481 of record OU612044.1, read on the forward strand.
ACCAGTTCATACTATTCACAAATTTCCTCTCAATGTTGCACCTGGCTATAAAATAAATGAGAAACCCCAAAATGTAATTTTTTTACCTGTCAACTGTCAACAAGTAAACAACATTACTATTAGAATCTTAAATCAAGACGGTGAGCTTATACATTTTCGAGGAGAAAAAATTTCAGTAAGACTTCACTTTAAACCAGAATAAAAAATGATTATTTATAATAAAAGCATAATTCAGAAAGGATTTCTAGTTAGTCCTTCATCAACGCTCGACCGAGTCTATACAAAAAAGAAATTGTTGACTGCAGCTAATAAAGAATATTTAAAATCCTTGGGACTTAATCTACAATCATGAACGAGATTTTAAATGTCCTTCAAAAACCAATATATGATGAGAGCATTATAAAGAGGGAATATCATAGTTACTCTCCATATTTGAGGTCCTTCAACAATAACGATGAAATTCGTATACCAATTCAAAATCAAGACCTTTTTGTCCTACCAAGTGAGAGTATGATTTACATTCATGGTTCTATAGTAAAAAAGGAAGGAGGAAATGATGTGGTAACAACAGGAGTAAAATTTAAAAATAACTTTGTTACATATCTGTTTGATGAAATTCGATATGAAATTAATGGTTTTGAAGTTGATCGTACACGCAATCTTGGAATTTCATCCACCATGAAAAATTTTGCATCATTAAGTGTGGTTGAAAGTGATACATTAAGAAACGCTGGTTGGGTTCCAGATGAAAATTTTACATTTGAAAAATCTCATTTTAGTTGCTGTGTGCCATTAAAAATGTTGCTGGGTTTTGCTGAAGATTATAATAAAATAATATTAAATTCTAAACATGAGCTTATCCTTCAACGTTCATCATCTAATGAGAGATCATTTCATCCTAATAATGCAATAGATCAATTAAAATTTACTATTTTAGATATAGTATGGAAAATGCCTCACATACAACTATCGGACTTTGCAAAATTGGAAATGTACAAAATAATCAACAACAAAAATCCTATATTAATGCCATTTCGAAGTTGGGACTGTCATGTAAATCCAATGCTACCAAAGAGTACAAAGGTTTTATGGAATGTAAAACTGGCTCCGCAAAATGAAAGACCACGATTTCTTATAATCGGTCTACAAAGAGAAAAAGGTAGAGAGGAAGGAAATATATTCGATCATTGTAATATCTCTAATTTAAAAGTTTATCTAAACTCTGAATCATATCCCTATGATGATTTAAATAGTCGCTTTGAAATGGGGCAGTATGCTGTACTATATGATATGTATGCAAAATTTCAACAAAGTTATTATATGCGGGAACCTCAACCATTGTTAGATGTCAGTACATTCAAGGCTATTGCTCCGCTAATTGTTGTTGATCTAACACACCAAAATGAGGCAGTTAAAGTTGGACCTATTGATATACGAATTGAATTTGATACCGAATCACTCAAACCAATTCCAGATAAGACATCAGCCTACTGTTTGGTAATTCACGATCGTTTAATTGAATACTCACCTCTAACCAGCGAAATTAGGAGAATAATTTAAATATTTTACCAATTAATTTTTTCTAAACACAAATAAAGAATTTATAAAAGATTTTGTTTTTATATATATATATATATATATATATAGTTTTTTTTATTTATTTAATAGTTTTGATTAAAAAATATATTTTCTGTAGCAGTTCTTTTCCCGAAAAATTTAAACACTGTATGCTTTTTAGCAGAACATATTTTATTTATTTATAAGAAAAGAAAACTAATAGTTCGTGGGCTCATCAATTAGTATAAGCTATAAATAATACGAAAAAATAATCAATGGCAGCAAAAATAACATTGGCCTGCAGTTTGCACGGTGAACTTATCGCTGTCCAATGCTACCACAAACGAATGTTAAACTATTCCAATTTAAAAGATTTAGTGAACCAGTCAACTTTGCGTTGTCCAATATTCACTGACCTATTAAACTGGAAATGTCTGCTCGCCAGCGATCGCACAACTAGAATAATGAATTGCTTTTAGCGTTCTCAATTTATATAAGCACAAAGCTTTTCTTAGGGAGCTTAATTAGTAATGAAGTTGGAAATGATGCAATTTAACTAACAACTTTAAGTTTGAAAAATTTACTTACACAAGGTTTGTGAATTCGCTAAAGCTTACTGCTAAAGTATGCAACACTAATTAATAGTAAAATCTTAAGTTCTAGGAAATATTGTATTTCGGAGAAACATAGATGTCGCTTTTACAGCTAAATAAATAATAAAACACATGAATGTAATATAAAAGTGATAAAATAAATAAACTTCTGTCACAATTCTCCCCCTTTGACGTATATGTCTCGGCCCGAGAATACGTCAAAAATTAAATGACTGCCTTCTTCTTTGGACGTCCTCGTTTTCGCATAGGATGTACTGGAACTGGATTTACTTCGTTGTTGCTACCTCTGAATAGCATCAATGCGGATGCGTGGAAAGTACCATACGGATTGTTTAAGTCATCGCGTGAAGCGATTTGATACGATGTGTCCAATCTTATTTGTGATGACGTAGGGACCATCTCGTTTCGGAACGAATTTGGACGTGATACCCTTTGATGCTTGGCTGAGAACATGTGTGGTGACCAGGACTTCAGAACCAATTGCAAAAGGTGACTGCGGTCGTCTGTGCTTATTTGTATAGTCTTTGTTCCTGTCTTGCGCTTTTTGTTCAATTTCTCGTGCATCATGAAAAACGTTAGCGAGTTTGTGGAGATATGGAGAAATTTGCGGAAGGAAGTTCTCTCGTTCCACTATGTCCTTAACATCATGCTTTACGTCGTCTAGAGTGCGAAGCTCCCTTCCAAAGGTTAAATAGGCTGCGGTGAAACCGGCAAAGCGAACTGCTGCCATGGTGAGATTCCAAGTATTGTGGTGGTTTTGAACGATAATTGCCAATTGTGCCTTCATGTCTCGATTTTTGCGTTCGACGAGATTTGCTGCAGGGTGATAGACTGGCGTAAATTGCTGCTGAATTCCCATGCAAAATGCAACTTTTTGCATAATTGCCGAAATAAACTGCACACCATTGTCTGATTTCATTCGTCGCGGTATACCATAGCGTAGGAAAATTTCTTCAATCAATATTTTTGAGCATGCTTCTGCGGTGGCTTCTTTGAGTGGGAAAATCTCCGTCCAACGACTGGCGACGTCTTCTGCAATCAAAATCCACTAGAATCCTTCTTCCGTTTGCGGTAATGGACCAAATAGATCAACTGCTATTACTTCAAATCGTTGTTTACTGCTTGTAGTTTGCAAAAGACCAGCCGGCTTGATGTTTGATGCCTTAAAACGCTGGCAATCAATACAGCTTTTGACATATTTTGTGATCTCTGCGCGCATGCCGGGCCAGAAATATCTGCTGGCTATGCGTGCGATTGTCCTTTCTGCACCATAGTGGCCTGCTGTGCTTTCGTCGTGGTACATTTTTAAGATTTCAGCGCGCTCATGTGAAGGTAAAACAAGTTCAGCGTCTTCGGCATCGTCGTTTCCATAAGCGTAAAGAATACCATCATTCATAAGGTATCCACGATTGGTTCAACCATAAAGATTTTCATCTTGACTTTCTAATGATAAGACTATTTCTTTGAGGTAGTCGTCCTTTAATTGTTCGCAACGGATATTTTCAGAACTTCTTCGTGGCATGTCAACTTGAAATGCGCAAATGCTGGTTGTTTGGTTTTCTTCACTGCAAGGTGGACGGGACAACATGTCGGCAACAGCATTCGACCGTCCCGGAGTGTACTCTACTCTTAAATTGTACTGCTGGAGCTGCAACACCCACCGCGCTAAACGTCCTGACGGCGATTTCATCCTGAGCAACCATTTTAATGGCTGATGGTCAGTCAACAAAATTATATCTTCACCTTTGATATATCCTCGGAATTTAGCACATGCCCATACAATTGCCAGAGCTTCTCGTTCCGTCGTTGAGTAATTTCTTTCTGCACTGGTAAGCAGGCGACTCGCATATTCGATCGGATGTTCATCTTTGCCCTCCCCCTGGAGCAAAACCGCTCCGAGTGCATAACCACTCGCGTCTGTTTTTATAATATATGGCATCTTATCTTGTGCTTGTTTCAAAACTGGTGGAACTGTAAGCATTTCTTTTAGTTTGTTGAAAGCTTTATTCTTTTTTGTATGGTCTGTCAATGGTTTTGCAATTTCTGCATATTTATCGATAAACCTTCTGTACCATGAAGAAGTCTGTACAAAGGAAATTAATTCCTTAATGCCTTTGGGTTCCTTGCGTTGCATTATTGCAACAGTCTTCTCGGGATCCACACATATTCCGTTCGGCGTTAGTATATGACCAAGGTATTTGACTTGCGAGCAGCAAAATCGACATTTGGCGTTATTAACTCTGAGATTAAACCTCTGCAACCTGTCAAAAATTGTATTTAAGTCTTGGAAGTGTTTGGATAATGATGGAGAGCATATTATTAAGTCATCGAGGTATGCTACTAAGTGAAGATTTGGAATAGCTGATCTGAAACGATCGATTAGACGCTGGAAAGTAGCAGGCGCGTTACGCAATCCAAATGGCATTCTTTTAAAACGAAATGTTCCGAATGGAGTTATCATACAAGTCTTATCGCGATCTTCTTCTGCGACCTGGATTTGGTAATAACCACTTTGTAGATCAAGAGTTGACATGAAAGTACTGCTTCTCGCAGCATGGAGTAGGTCATCCATTCGAGGAAGCGGATATCTATCAGGCGTCGTAATTGCATTTATTTTTCGAAAATCTACGCAAACTCGAACTCCACCATCCCTCTTTGGCACCATTACTACTGGTGAGGTCCAAGCTGACTCACACTCTTCAATTATATCATTTTCCATCATATTTTCGATTTCAACTTTCAGCTCGCGTACCTTTTGCGAATTAAAGTCGATAAGGCGGGGAAGATATTGGCTCATGCTCTCCAGTATTGATCTTGTGGACAGCGTATGGAGTCGGTGAACCCAGAGCTCCAAAAACAACTGCGTGTTTCTGGAGAAGACAATCAAGGTTCAGTTTCTGTTCATCATTAAGAAGGCTACCATCAGAATCCTTTAAAATTTTAAAATCAAGTGAATAAAGTGGCGTAAAAACAGTTTCGTCGTAGTTTTTCGCGCTGAACATCGTACCAGTGAAAAGTTTTGGATCTGACTTCTTATCAGGCGTTACAGCTGTAGCTGGCAGTGCATCCTTAAAAATTCTTTGAATAGAATGCGGAGAATAATCAGTAACCTTCATGATTTCTGGCCCATAGTACTCAAACTCAGACATGTATGTTTGATTGTTAACTTTTTGCTGTTTAGCCTCGTTTTGTACAGCTTCTAATGGTTTTCGCTTTGGTTCTACATTTGCCACTTTAATTTTTTCGAGTAGATTAAGATCCATTGGCAAGGCCTTAGCAAAATCAAATTGTTGGGTTGGAGAACTCTCGAAATACCAGTATCTTTGTCCCATGTTCATGACAATACCAGCCTGCTCCATGAAATCAGTCCCAATAAGCGTCCGATTCCCATTCGCCTCTTGTAGAATGATAAATTCAATGTTTAGGCATCTGCCGCCAATAATAATTTTGCAAATCGTCGATAAGCAATCTTGTACAGATGTGCTACCGTCTGCCAGCGATATTTCACATTTTACGCGCTGATATTTGCAGCCCTTGAAATCCATGATGCGTTTGAGGTTTGCACTTGCAACACTTGTGCGTGCTTCTGAGTCAAAATACGCTTGTCCTGGTGTTCCAAATAATTGGACATTTACAAGCGGGATATCACGACCTATAAAATTTACTTTAAACGAATTGAAATTGACAAAGGCTGGAGAGGTCTGCGTTTTTACGCTGCATGTTGGGCAGTTCGCGCGTATAACACCAGGTGTGTTGCATCCATAACATGCAAACTTCGGTTTCGTTGTTATCGCCTGTGCTAATGCTACCGCCTGAGCTTCCTTTTCCTTTACATCTAATTTCTTAAAACACTTGTCTTGCGTATGACCTTTTTTACGACAAAATGTACAGCGTAGAGGACCACCTTCCTTGGACTCGGCCACAGTGTTCACAGGTTTGCTGCGTTCCATCAAATTATGCTCAGCTTCGCGTGCCTCAGCTAAAACTTCTTCAAAATTTTTGACTTTGTGACGTAATACTTTCTCTCAAATTTGCGCATGCAATAAACCAAACAACATATCGATTTGCTCACCTTCTGCTGGAGGCTTCGATATCTGTGCAAAAAGTGCGCGCTTCTTACGAATAAAGCTATCCGTCGACTCAGTCTTCTGCTGCTTACCCTCAAAAATTTCAGCGTAGATTCTCCATGCCGGCTTTGGAGGAGAAAATGATTCCCGAAGCATTCTAATGACGTCAACAAAAGTAGCGGCATTTCCTTTTACACCACACCACCACTCTGCAGCATCACCCTCTAGCAACATTGGCATCCCCTTTACATCATCCTCATCACCGATCTTTTCTACACTTTTAAATGTTGATATAGCAGCAATAAACTCTTCCACACGTGCTGGGTTGCGTTCACCATTGTAGCGTGCAGTGCAGCTACTAAATGTTCCACTTCTTTCATTACTAGCAGCCATAGCTTGCACCAAGCGCTCGAATTGTTCACTCGAAATAGTCACCATTTTTACTTTTTCTGCCAATCGTTGACTTCGACGAACAGATGAATCCAAATTCTCATAAAAATTGGCCACGATGTTGGGCGCCAAATTGTAGCAGTTCTTTTCCCGAATAATTTAAACACTGTATGCTTTTTAGCAGAAAATATTTTATTTATTTATAAGAAAAGAAAACTAATAGTTCGTGGGCTCATCAATTAGTATAAGCTATAAATAATACGAAAAAATAATCAATGGCAGCAAAAATAACATTGGCCTGCAGTTTGCACGGTCAACTTATCGCTGTCCAATGCTACCACAAACGAATGTTAAACTATTCCAATTTAAAAGATTTAGTGAACCAGTCAACTTTGCGTTGTCCAATATTCACTGACCTATTAAACTGGAAATGTCTGCTCGCCAGCGATCGCACAACTAGAATAATGAATTGCTTTTAGCGTTCTCAATTTATATAAGCACAAAGCTTTTCTTAGGGAGCTTAATTAGTAATGAAGTTGGAAATGATGCAATTTAACTAACAGCTTTAAGTTTGAAAAATTTACTTACACAAGGTTTGTGAATTCGCTAAAGCTTACTGCCAAAGTATGCAACACTAATTAATAGTAAAATCTTAAGTTCTAGGAAATATTGTATTTCGGAGAAACATAGATGTCGCTTTTACAGCTAAATAAATAATAAAACACATGAATGTAATATAAAAGTGATAAAATAAATAAACTTCTGTCTCATTTTCTTAATTAATTCTATAGTGACCCCATGCAAGGGTGTCAACACCATTTTCTTTAATAAATCGCTTATCTCTAAATAACTTAACACTATTTTATGAATTTCTTGAGTATATATAATATGTATCTTAGATCTAAAAGTAAACATTTTATCACAATAAATTTTCTTATCAAATAAACATTTTTATAATCATTAATACTAAGATTCATTAATGCTGATTTTTTACACCTTTTGCTTTTTTAATATCATTGTCACCCTCAACACTTATAGAATACATTTTAGATCTTAGTCCAATGAATTCCCTCATTATCTTCCCATTATTTTCATCTTTCATTAAACCTAATACCTTTTTATTTTTTTGTTCTATACCATATGGATTGTTAGGCTTATAGTCAGATGAATCAAATTTCAAATTAATATCGGGTATTATATCTTTATAAAAATCTTCGGTATTAATTGAATATATGAATGAATCCGTATCCATATAGCACAAACTCAAGTTTTCATTATATTTTGGAATCATATAATTATAATGAAAATCATACATTTTTTCTTTAGACTTTTCGAGAACTGCAAACCCTACAGAAATAGGTTAATTAAATTCTATATGTACTCTATCCAGTTGGATAGCTACCATATTATCGGTAAACCTTGTAGAGCTATGAAAATTCGGTTTTGCTATTTTAAGACTTCTAGCTCCCAATCTTTTTCCAACACTTTCCCACTGGCATACAATTTTTACATCTTTCCTTTTCTCTACATTTTCCATGGTTTTACCATAGACAGCATTGTTTAGTAATTTAAAAAAATTCTTTTCAAAGTCATTTTTAGCGTTTGTTCTATGAAAAGTATTTAGATCTATATATTTCTTGAGCCAGGGAGATTGTTTAAATTTTAAAATTTTATGTACATGTTTAAGCTTTAAGCCATTTCTTAAACATTGTTGTAAGTTAGTATAATGTATGATATAATTTGATTTATTATATAAATCAATAATAAGCTTTTGATGTTTACCCGTAGGACTTTTTTTGTTTTCAACGCAAAACGGTAAATCATTATGTAAGTTATGTTGTTCAAAAGGAACCTCTAAGTCTACTTCTAAAATAAAACCTTCGTCAGACTCGTCCTTACATTCATTTAAATTAAACGAAACAATATTTTCAACCCATTCAAACTTTCCTTCTGGTAAATACTGAGACATAGCCCATCCATATAAATTATTAGCATCTAAATACATGAGATAATTTGAAGGCTTCCCACTATCGAAATCAGTCATATATTTGTTGTTTGCTTTAACATGGCGTTTTGAACATTGAACTCTGCCTCCTCTTATCCCGTTTTGAATGAATTTTATCATATCAATGTCAGTTAATAGATCCAACTCAATTTTAGTATATTTTAGCATTGCACTCCAAGATAGCCCGGGTGCTGTATAATACTGACAAGGATCTAAATTGTAAATAGATTTACATACTTTTCTGAAATTTTCAAATACATCAGTTAACAATAAAACATCTGTCTTGAGATATAGTTCCAAGTAGTCTTTGAAATTAGAACAATTAAAAGATGTCCACACTTTTTGAGCATGTTCATAATCAACAACACTACATTCTTGATTCGTTAATTTATTAAAAAACTTATCTCTTGAAGGTAGACATTCCTCTTGAAGTCGATTAATGGAATTAAAATAATCGTATGGAAATACTCCCTTTCTCTTCATAAGATTAAATTCGTTTTCATCGGTAAACTCAGACCGTAGAACATAAAAATCTGAAATCGATAAATTTTTAGCTAAACTCTCTAAACTTGAAGCCATAAATCTATGTGAATCTAAAAACCTAAGTTCAACGCTATCACCGTTATCAAAATGAATATGTTTAGAAACTGATACATATATTTCTTTGTTAATTGGTACCACGTTTATTCTTGCGGGAATCGTTGAAAGTTCTTTAATGAATAAATGGCAATCATATGAAGAAAGATTGTGGAAAAATATTGGAATGAATTTTGAAATTTTAAAGTTTAGATTACAATCATTATGGGCTGGGCCTCGATATTTTCCCGTTAAATGACAATGATCTGCTACTCTATCAACTCCCAACGGTTTTTTGCATATATGGCAATCACTACTATTATTTTGAATATTTAATTCTACTGGGGTGAGGAAATTCATTGGAATAACTTTATTAAGATAATTACTATAAATATCTCTAGCATCGGCAACTAAAGAGGGGCAATTTTGGAGGGGCATCTTCACCTGTATATAATCTAAACTTATCTAAAGAATTATTAAAACTACACTTAATATAATAACTAAATGCACACGGCTTATGTGCTTGTATAGTTTTTACAGATCCAGAGTTCTGAATATTTTCCGGTGTTAGGAAACACTCGAAATCTGCATATATTCAAACGGTATATCTAACTTATGTTTAAAATTTTGAAAATAAACTTTACTTTTTTCGGCATCCGGCACTTTGGTAACAATTCTGCTACATTCCTTGCGATGACGTTGCAACTTGTAGTCGGAATCAAAAAACTGCAAGCAGACATTGCATAAATGCATTCTATGGTGTTTTGTTAGTTGACTGCGTAAAAGTCTGTAAATATAAATAAAACAAATAAATTTTAAGATTCTTTAAATATTATAAATATATATAGTAAGTTAGCAAGTAAGCAAGTAATAAAAAAAGAAAATGTATAAATATGATATTTACCTTGAAATATTTTTAATCCAGATGTAATGAAATTTTTCTCCTTCCTGTAGCAATAGTTGGTTAAGATGAGTGGTTTTCTCCTCCTTTGTATAGTAATAGGGTCCCACGATACTTTTAAGGTCCTCGTCGAATCCAAAGACATTAATGCTTATTTCGGGATTATTTTCCTCGAAAATTTTTACATCTTTCACTTTCATTGGAAAGATAAGACTTTCAAAATTCAGAGTGATGCTATTGACTAGCGTTATTTCAACTGCAGCTATATCTATGATATTATAACTGAAACATCTGTTAGAGTCTCCATTAACAGGATTCATTGCTGAGATTACTGCCCATTTAAAACAATATTCGTCATTGTTTTGTACATTTATACAAGCTTTTTTATCTCCCAGTATTTTTGGTAGTTTAATGTATTGTGAACCTTTAATGGGTTTGTATTGATTCACGTTTATTTCCAAATGAGAGATTCTTATAAGTGTCCAACCACTATCACGTTCTTGAAACTCTGACATCTTTGTAATTAAATTATGGCATTTTGTAACATAAATCTCATACAAATTTGTAGCCTGTGGCACCATGATCATTTTAGTTTGATGTGATTTGAGGTCTATTGTTGCCTCATCTTCACTCATTTTGATGTATTCGCAAAACAATTCCATATTAAATTTAAAGTTGGTGTGTTTTTCCAACATTTCTTCAAGTGTTTTTAAAACTATATCCTTGATGTTTGCTAAAAACTCTTCTGGAATCAATAAATCCTCCTTATGATTCTTAATCATAAATGATTCTATCCGCTCATTAAATATTGAGGTGATTCTTGTTAGGTTCTCGTTAACTATTTCACCACTATTTCTCTTATGTTCGTTTGTCCTGATGTGATAAGCCCAATTCTTAGTTACTATCTCTTTCTTGCACTTGCTGCAATAGAGATACGGAATTGTTTTCTCCACAATAGCCCGAAGACTTGGAACCACATTTGATGATGGAGATGATGTTGATGCTGTTGCTTTTGAGGTTGATGCAGCACGTTGATTTCTCTGATATTTTTGTAAATTATCTTTTCGCGAAAAAAACTTTTTGCATGTATTACATTTAAAATGTTGCGATGGCTGATCTTGATGCTTTATCCGAATGTGCCGATTCAAGTCGGAATTTCTGCTGAAAGTGGAATCACATTCGCTGCATTCAAATTGATCCATTTTTAATTTTTTATTTAATGACTGTGTTTGTAAAATAACGACCTTTTTTATTAATCACTTTATTGATTGTTTATTGATTTCGGATTGTTTTAAATCGCTTTGAATTGTATTTTACACTAATTGTTTTTATATTTAGATACTGAATGTGTATTGATCGTTTTTTAACAATTCACTTGTATCTCTTTTTAATAATAATTAACTTTAAGCGCACTTGTAGTCGATAGAAAGAACCTTTAACAACTGAAGATTAAATTAATTTTGTTTGACATATCAACCTTAAATTATTATCTTCTTTTTTTTTTTTTTTTGCCCTTGCATTTGACCACAAAAATTGTTTATTTATTTTAGAAGTAACACAAAAACATGTTGAACTTATACATTGCTGCCTTATCTTGAACTTGCGGTTTTTTGAGTACGCTTACTATGAAGCTTGGCTCTTATCACTTTAACCTTAAAATTAATATTGAAATTGAAATTAAATAAAATTAAAATCCGTATCGAGATGGGGATGGGTGACGTCATGGGCATACAATAACATAAGTCGGCTTCTAAATTGTTCTCGACGTTTCTGCATCTCGAAGCTTCTAGAAACTTCCTGACTCTTCTTGGTTGCGGTGTATTTCGTTTACTTAAAATAAAATACAGCGGCGGAGAAGTTGCTGGGTATAAGCGACTTGGGCGATGATTATTAAGCAGGGGCTTGTTACCTCGATGTCCCCCAGCTGACGAATAGATATTTATATATACGCCTATGTTTCAAATGGTTGTCATCCAATTCTTAAACTACTTATGCAAATCTAATACTCGCACCTAATACTTAGCACCATTATGATAAATTTATAAACAATTCTTTAACCCTTCAACCTTCGCCGTACCTAAATTGCTTCAACCCATATTAATATATATATTTTCATAAAGCAAGTCATATCATTTCAGCTGAAGTCAACCAGCAGAATATGAGTCATTGCTATTAGGTATTTGAGGGTTAAGAAAAAACATAACATGCAAGCACTGATAAGAACTCGCTTGACTACCACTACCGATAATGTAGTGTATGAAATTATGATCAACGCTTTTAAAAAAAATTTTTGGTGATGTTGTTGTCAGCTTCTAAAATGTTCTCGAAGTTTCTACATCTCGAAGCTTCTAGAAACTTCTTGACTCTTCCTGGTGTCTATGTATTTCGTTTACTCATGCGAACTCTGATAAGTATGCCACCACGCAGTCTACGTTAGAAGTCTTATAAATATATATTTATTTTTTGAGTCATTGCTATAACTAATGCTAGGGTTATGAAAAAAATCATAAAACATACAAACACTGATAAGAACATGATCAACGCTTAAAGCAAAAACAACTTGCGGTTTTTTGTCTGTCCGTCCACCAGCACAAGCAGAAATCCGTTCATACTTGAGTGCCGGGCGTGACGACATCGGCTTGCGCCTCCGCGCCTCCTGCGCCAGAACGAACATATCATATCTACTATTACGTACTTCCGAACTTGAAACGGTAATCGATGTTTCTGCGTTTTTAGTACTATAAATTGGATGTGTGCGATGTAAAAATCTAAACATGTATGCGATTACTCTAACTGCCTTTGAAAAGGATGAGAAACGGTCGAGAATATCCTCGAAATTTTGGAAAAATGTAAAATTTGATTTAATTGGTTTCCTTTCAAGTTGCGTTTCATGAGTCTCGTCTTGAACTAGTTTTGGCCAATGTTCAGGGGAACCTCTTAGCCAATGAGGCCCATGCCACCATAGGTCATTACCAAGAAGTTCTTGTGGTAAAAGACCCCGGCTTGCTAAGTCTGCTGGATTGGAATGAGTGTCTACATGAAACCAGTTGTCACAACCAACACTTTCAATGATTTTAGAAACTCGGTTAGCCACAAACGTTTTCCATGAGCATGGTGGTTTTCTTAGCCATGCGAGCACGATAGTTGAATCTGTCCAGAAGAATAGTTTGTACTTATCGATATTTATTTGTGGAATCAGAGAGCCAACCATGTCCGCCAAGAGTAATGATCTACATAACTCCAGTTTTGGAATAGAAATAGTTTTTATAGGAGCAACCTTGGTCTTGGACGTTAACAAGTGGGTTTCAACTGAACTTGACTTAGAATCAATTCGCACATAGATTGTTGCAGCGTATGCTTTTTCTGACGCATCACAAAACGCGTGAAATTGAATATCGTATTCTGGGGAATATGTGACCCACCTTGGAATTTGAATTTTATTAATGTATGGATAGCTTGCAATAAATGAATGCCAAGATTTAAGGCATTTTGATGGCAAATGTTCATCCCAGCCTATTTTTTCCAGCCAAATCTGCTGCATTAATATCTTGGTAAGAACAATACAAGGAGCTAACCAACCGGCAGGTTCGAAAAGTTTTGAAATCTGCGAGAGTACTTCACATTCTGTGATGGTTGTTTTTTGATCAAGAGCACTTGCAACGAAATAAAATCTATCAGAATGAGCATTCCAACGTTTTAGCATTGCTGCTATTATTGAACAACAGAAAATCATCACTTAGCAGGTGTTCACGTGGAAGCCCTTCAAGAATATATTTCGTATTTAAGGTCCACTTACGAAGAGAGAACCCTGCTGAATCAAGAGCCATAATGAGTTCATCTCTGGCTTTAATTGCCGAGGGAATATCATGGCTACCGGCGAGAACATCATCGACATATATGGAGGTACGTAAAATATTACAAGCCAGTGGATATGATGTCTTAACATCATCAGCTAACTGAAAATGCGTTCGGATAGCTAGGTATGGAGCACAATTGACCCCGAAGGTAACTGTGGTTAGCTCGTAATCTTGAATTTCATCTGTGGAAGATGCTCGAAAGAGTATTCTTTGATAAGGTGTGTGGTTAGGGTCCACGAGTATTTGACGGTACATCTTTTGAATGTCACTGTTGAAAACATACTGATAAAAACGCCATTTCAATATTAATAGAGTCAAATCAGATTGGAGGACCGGACCAGTATACAAAATATCATTAAGACTAGTACCGTTAGATGAAGGGCAGGAAGCATTAAAGACCACACGAAGCTTTGTTGTCGTACTTTCTGGTTTAATAACTGCGTGATGTGGTAAGTAATAATGCTTTGTAAAACTTGTGAACTTTGGAGTGAGAACTTTTTTCATATGACCCAGGTGAAGATATTCTTTTATGACCTCGTCATATTGAATCTTGAGCTCTGGACTTCTGCTAAGTCGTAACTCATTTCTCTGAAATTGGGCACAAGCTATAGCACGTGATTTAGAGAGCTGAATATTTTCCGGAAAGTCTTCTTTAAACGGAAGAGAAACGATAAATCGCCCATTTTCGTCTCGTCTCGTGGTTCGCATGTAATATTCTTCACAAGCACGATCGGAATGTGTTAACAGAGGTTTTCTGGGAACGTCCTCCACCTCCCAAAAACGAAAAATCTCTTGGTCAATAGATACTTCATTGAAATAGGATACCAAAGTTTTTGAATTACATTTTGCGCTGCTCTTTACGGGGCCAGTTAGTATCCATCCGAAGATGGTTTCTTGAGCCAGTAGTGAACCGCAAACATTGCGTTTTATACCGTCAAGCAAAATAGAAGGGAGAAGGTCTCCACCAATTAAGAGATCGACTTGAGAACTCTTGAAGATCTCAGCGTCTGCAAGTTTGATATTTGGAAGATTAGAAAAGAACGCTGAGTCAACGGAACATGTTGGCAGATTTCCCGTAAGATGAGGCAGGACAAGTGCTGAAGCTTCGATGCATATTTCAGGATCTAGAGGTGAGCGTAGCATGAACGAACAAATCTTTTGTGCCTTTGCGGAAATTGCATTATTCAAACCTGATATTTTAGCTTGAACTGCGCGACAAGGAAGTTTTAGTAATTTTAACAGTTTTTCTGATATGAAAGTACCTTCGGATCCAGAATCAATAAGTGCACGTGCAGAATAAATTATACCTAAGTGGCATATTTGAACCACTGCGGTACCCAATAGAATACTTTTTGAACTGGAAGCGAAGCAATTTTGAATTGTATTAAATGAAGTGGACTCTTCAGTGGACTGTATTTGGAAGGGATCCGTTCGAGGTCTACATATGTTAGACGTAGAAGCAACTGGAGTTACAAATGTGAAATTAGAGTTTGAATGGAGTTTGGAAGTACCACTGGAACTGGTATTGCCATTGGCATTGGAATTTGAATAATCATTGGAATTAGAATTAACATTCAAATTAGTGTTAGTGTTGAAATTCGGATTGGACATATCACTATGCAACAGAGTGTTATGTCGTTTGTGGCAGGTAAAGCAATTAAATGTGCTTTTGCAATCTTTAAGAGCATGAGCTTTTGCAAAACAATTTATGCAGAGACCATGTTTCTTAATAACTGCCATTCTATCGACTGGATTCATATCCACAAACTTTGGACATTGCCGAATAATATGTTGCTGATTAGGACATAGTTTACACGACGTGTTATAAACATTAGCATGATACGTGTTCACTTTTCTTGAAGTGCGAGTATAAGGAGTATCTGAAATTTTTGGTGTAACCAACTTTGACTTCGTTGAGGATTTAATATCGGAGACGGTCTCAAGGGTTTGAAACCGGCTTGTCAAGAAAGAATCTAGTTCTTCCCACTTAGGAATCTCAGTTTTGCTCTTGAGTGATTGTTCCCAAAGCGTGAGTGTTGCATCAGGCAAACGAGTCGAACAAAGAAATATGAAAATTGAATCCCAGTTATCAATTTTTATATCATACATCTTGAGAGCGGAAATGCAACCATTGATGTCGTGTTGAAGTTTTTTAATTAAACTTCCGGATTCAGTGGCAACAATGTCAAGGTTAAAAAGAATTCGAAGGTGACTGTTGACGAGAATTTGTTTGTTTTCGAAACGATCTTTAAGATTTTGCCAAGCTGTGGAAAAACCTTCATTAGTAAGTGGAGATTTTTTTACATCACGAGCCTCGCCTCGGGTTTTTTGGTTTAAATGAAATAATTTCTCAACTGGACTCAATTTTGAATTATTAATGTATATGGCTGTGAACATGTCACGAAACGATGGCCAGGATAGATAGTCTCCATTGAAAATTTCAGTATCACACGGTGGTAAGTGGATCGAATGACTGGCACAATCATGCCTTCTTGGATGCGTCGTTGTTGGAATAGCTGCCGTCGATAGTTCCTGGATATACTCGCCAATTTTAGCTATGCTGCAAACATAGGTGGAATATGACATCTGATAGCGATTCTTCAGCACTTCTATTTCCACGTCGGGTTCAACGTCCTTCGCATTTGAAAGTTCATGTAGACATGCCTCGTATGCAGCTTTAACGGATTGCCAAATCGACTTCATTTCATCCCGATGAACATCTAGCGAATGCGTTGAATAATTGGTTAATGTAGCATCGCTAAAATCAGCTTTAAAATTCCTCAGGTTATCAGTCAGACGAATAAATGTTTCAAGAGAAGCCATATTTTTTTTTTTTTGTTAAGTTAAACAAACTAAGGAACCAAAAACCGCTGTAAGTAACGAATAGCAACGAGGATGAAAGAAAATTCCAACAAACGAATTTAATACAAAGACGGCAGTCAAAGAATTTACTTATGATTGAACCTTAATCGGTTATAAATATAAAAAGCATCAAAGTTTAAAAAGATAAAAGGATTACGAACAAACCCTGTTTTCAGACTATGTGGAAAACAGAAATACTTGTCTTTTGCGAAAACGGAATAAGGAGAATAGTTTCGCTTTAATTCAATCGCAAAAAAAAGAGAGAATTTACGCAATTAAAAAAAAAATTATGAAATTTTCAGAGTCAACTTAACGTGAGCAAAACACACTGTGTTATACTAACACAGCAACAGCATGAATTTAAGTTAGCAAAAAAAAACTTGTTTCACTAACACAGCAATGAAAGCGGAAATCGGAAATAAACACGCGAATACATCGAGAACAGCATAAAATTATTTTGTAGACAAAAATTGGTTGTAATAAAAATTTCCTTTGTTAATGAAACACAGTAAATTTCTTTTTCATTTGTATTTTGAAATATACATACGTATATGAGGATTGTAGGGATCAAGGTTGTTATCTACCCCTTTTTTTTTGTTCTTACTATTTTATTACAACAAAACAATTTTGTGGTGTTTGCAATTTAAATTGCAATTATCAAAAGCAAACTAGAGCAAAAAAAATTGTTTGTTGAGCTAGATTTGAGATTATCAAAAAAAAATTCGGAAAAATAGGTAATAGTTCAAATAAATTGATTTTTATCAAAAACAAATTAGAAAAATATTGTTGAAGAAATACAGGTAAGAATTAAAAAATATGAAACCGTCACTGCTATTGCTTTGCACATGAAATGTGCATGTAGGCATATATAATATGAGTTAAATCAGTAAAAGACAAAATTCACTGGCATTTTATTTTAATATATTTTATATATATAATTTATATATATTTTTTTTTTTTTTTTTTTTTTAGAATGGATTTCTTTGAACTATTACAAAAAATATTAAGTGCAAAATAAATTTGAAAATAAAAACAAAAAATGAAAACTTTATGAAAACCGTCACTGGAAAAAACACTTGTTTGCGTTATGTTGTTGAGAGTAACAAATCAACAAGTTGAGCGCAGCAGCTCAATCAACCTTATGAATATTTGTATGTTTATTGGTAATATAAGATTTTATAATTTATTTCATATTAAAGTAGAACTTTTTAATTTTAATATTGTATTAAAAGATTATATTTTCTACTGGTTTTTTTTTTTTTTATTAAAAACAACAATATTAAGAAAAGCAATCAATAAAAATCAAAGATTATATTTTTGGAAAAATATAACAAATTCTAACACCGTTACTGGATAAGAAGCTTGAACATGCTTATGTTGGGTTGCTGAGAGTAACAGCAACAACAAATGTGAACAACAATCACTTTAATCGAAGCTTTATATGCAGATCAACAACTGTACAAAATCTTGGATTAGTTTAATTGGGCATATTTTATAAATGATATTTTTTGTATACGAATGTATGTATTTAGTTTTGTATGATTTTGTTTTCGAGTTATTAGTACAGCAGTATTATATAATATTAATGCTATAGAAATTTGATTTATTATTTGTATATATTTTAGTCAAACTCAAAATAAATGTTTGTGATTTTCCTTTTTTTTTTTTTTTTAGTTAGTATAGTATTTTGAAGACGGCCACTGGATGCGATCGTACTGCAGATACATAAGCACATACACAATTCGCAGATCTTTGGAGAGAACGCAAAATTGTGTACTGCTGTACGAGTTACAAAAACAAAAAAAATGTATGCACCAAGAAACTTTGTTGCTATGAAATGATCGCAAGATCAAAGAGCGCAATCAAGAATAGTGGAGACTTTTGACGATCTTGATATCGTAAAAGAGCGCAAATATGTAACACCACAATAATAAAGAGGAATGGCAATGATTTACATACAAGAGATTTTGCAATATATAAATTAAAATAAAGAACTGACCTTAGACAACCTTCATGCCACCTTAATGTCACCTTTTAGTATATACTTTTTTATGTTTTCAACCCAAATTTTTTATGAAACTTTTTATAAATTTTATTGTTATTTATATATGATTATTATTTATGTATTAAATTTGTATATATTTGTAGGGTTCTTACGCTTTTATTCTAGTTTTAAGAATCTTTAATTTATTACTTAAAATTCTCTTTTAGACTTCTGCAACTATTTTTTTCTTTAGAAAACTTAAAAAATGTTGACTTTATTAAACTCTTATGACTTTTATCACTTTTATTTGTTTCATTTTATAAACTTTATAAAATCTTTTTAAGCCTTTTAAAGCGTTTAAATGGAGTATAATTATTTTTAAATAATTTTTAACAATTTTGCCGATACTTTTTAGCGAATTTTGTAATTTTTATGTTTTTTAATAAATTTGACACACGCGCTTGCACTTCTAATCAAGAACTAATATAACTAATAGAAACCAATGCAAACGTACCTGAACTATGTATATGAATGTATGTGTGTATATGTTGTATGTGGAGCTATGGAGCTTCTTTGAAGTCTTGGAGTTCTCTTTGGAATTATGGAGCTTTTCTTGGAGTATTAGAGTTGGAGCAAGATGAAATCTCTTCTTTTCAGATCCGGCTCGAAGGACCAATGATTGTATGGAGAACTTGTCGGTTTTGTCTGTAAGAAGAGCCGATGGTTTTGTATGTCGATTGCTAGAAGGAAATCTTTCACTCAGTGAGTTTCAGATTTATTAGAGAAAAATAATAGAAAGAATCACCAAATTAAAAACTCGGAATAATTATGGAAAGCTCAAATATGTATTTTTCTTTATTGGACAATGTAAGAAAATTTACATTTGGTTGAGGATATGTCTTACCAGTTTTAGGCTGCAAAATATAGTGGACGAGAAAAGTTTTTTATTTAAGGAAGGAAGCTTAAATTAGTTATGGCGGAGTTATAGCAGATAAAGATAGAGATAAAGATAATTTTAGCTTAGAGTTCTATTACGTTTTATGTGTTCGGAATTAATACCTCTTCACATCAACAAAATGAAAATCCGCATTACCTCTGGTCCGACTGCAAAAATTTAAAATTTTTTGGTTCAGATTGGATGAACTTTTTCCTTACTATTATTTCTGACCGTTTATTATTTTTAACTATCACACCAGTAAAAATTTTTACAAAAATCTCAATTTTAGAGCATATTACAAACCATTCCGTAGCATACTGGTTGAGGTGTGTGGCTTGCATGCCATAGAACCCAGGTTCGAGTTCCATCTGTCAAAGAAAGATTTTTCAATTGAATTCATTTTTCCGTTCGGCCGTCATCTCTCTGCAAAAAATGGCAAACCCTAGAGAGTAAAAACTGTCATGAAAAGCTTATTGAGAACATAAGCCATTCGGAGTCGGCATAAAACTTGTAGGTTCAGTTCAAACCTACAAATTTGTGTTCAAACATTTCACAATACGAAAAACACAATTGACCATAAGAAGCTCGGTCCATTCAAGGGCTGAAATTGGCCATTTCGTTTTGTTTTTTTTTTTATTTGTGGGTAGTACAAGTGGCCGTGGCAAATTTTATATATATATATTGACTGCCACTTAGAGCACCTGCATATCAAGTGTTATTATTAAAACATGTACAACTCAGGAATAAGCGTGATTTCGAAAAAGTATGCGTAGATATGGTGTGACCACGCCCATTTTTAACAGTTGCCGACAGTGACCATATTAGCTAAATTACCAAATCTTAGTCTTCTATGGTAAAAGCCGTCTGATATAAAGAATTTTTACTGATTTGTGGGCGGTAAAAGTGGGCGTAACAACATTTATATATACATCGTGACTGCCAATTGGGCCTATAGCACCTGCATACCAAGATTCACTATCAAAACGTGTACAACTCAGGAACACGCGTGATTTCGATAAAGTGGGCGTAAATATAGTGCGGCCATGCCCTTTTTTGTACATTGGCCGACAGTAATCATATGAACTAAATTACCAAATCTTAGTGTTCTACGGTAAAAGCCGTCTGATATAAGCATTTTCACTGATTTGTGGGCAGTAGAAGTGGGCATGACAATATTTATATATACATTGTGACTGCCAATTGGTCCTATAGCACCTGCATACCAAGATTCACTATCAAAACGTGTACAACTGAGGAACAAGCGTGATTTCGATAAAGTGGGCGTAGATATAGTGCGGCCATGCCCTTTTTTTGTACATTGGCCGACAGTAATCATATGAACTAAATTGCCTAATCTAAGTCTTCTACGTCAAAAGCGGTCTGTTATAAAGCATTTTAGTAGATTTGTGGGCAGTAGAAGTGGGCGCGGCAACACTTATATATACATTTTGACTGCCAATTGGGCCTATAGCACCTGCATACCAAGATTCACTTTCAAAACGTGTACAACTCAGGAATAAACATGATTTCGATAAAGTGGGCGTAGATATAGTGCGGCCATGCCCATTTTTTGTACATTGGCCGACAGTAATCATATGAACTAAATTACTTAATCTTAGTCTTCTACGGCAAAAGCCGTCTGATATGTAACATTTTCACTGATTTGTTGGCGGTAAAAGTGGTCTTGACAACATTTATATTTACAAAGTGACTGCCACTTGCATCCATAGCACTTGCATACCAAGATTCATTATCAAAACTTGAACATCTCAGGCACTACAATGATTTATAAAAAGTGGGCGTATCTATAGTGTGACCACGCCCATTTTTTGTAAAGCCACCGAAAATAACCTGAACAAAATTACCAAATTTTAGTTTTATACGATTAAAACCGTCTGATACATAGCATTTTTTTTTTGTGGGCGATAGAGTCAATTTGGGTTGTATAGGAGGTACCACGCCCCCTTGTCCAATCAACACCAAACTTCACAGGAACACTCTCAGAATGTTGCTTCAGTATCGCTAAAATCATAAAGATTGGTTTGGCGGTTTTGGAGTCTATACGTTATATACACACATACCCACATATCCACATACCCACATACCCACAAACCCACATTCATATTGTACATCCATTTTTATATACATATATAGAATAGATAAATACGTCAAATGCTTTTCTATAGCGACCGTTATTTATGGGATAATCATTTTTGATAACTAGAAAGCCATCATATTTGCATTATCACGAATCAAGTGTTTTGGTATATGTGTATAAGTTTGGCACAAATAAAAACTATCTACGTCTTTGTGACGACCCATGCAAAAGTTAGAGAGAATATGATTTTGTTTCTCGCAAGGTACATCATCGAATATAAATTCTGAGTTTGGTTGTACGTTGTCCGGTGATATAACATCATCGTTATTAGAAAATGTTAAAGAATTTATCTCTTTAATAGGTGTAGTTAGGCGTTCTAAGTACTTATATTTCGGCTGCTGTCCTGACTTTGAACTCTCCATTAGAACTCTCAATAAGACCGATCACCACATTTTTCCCCACAATTTGAAGGTCCCACAATAAAAGCTCGAATAAAGTTCGAGTTAGAGAAACGTTTGGCATACTCAAACAATAAAGATTTTGAAAAATGGCATATTGCCGATAAAATTTTGGCTGAAAAGGCTTGGCAAAGAGTTAACGGAAGTGATAGCAATCTTGCTAAAAAATCAAAAGATTGACTTATCACTAACGTGATGAAAGTGAAAACGAACTTTGTTTTATGGGTAACGTAATAGTAAACAAACTAAGAGAGTACCTCAAATAAATCGAAATTAACTATTTAGACAGGCATTGAAAAATACAAGAAAGAATATTCAGAAAACTAAAAACTTGAATGATGCTATAAAGATTTCACGAAAAGTTGTACACAACATTTTTAAGGGGGAAAAAATCTCAAATAAAAACACCTCGATTAATACCACTACCTAAATCTGGAGGTTTTCTTCCACTTGCACTTATCTTCGCAGAACTAGGTGCACTTGGTGGTCTAGCTGGCGGAGTATCTGGCGTTACTAAAGCAATTAATGCAGTTAAAGACGGAAAGGATCAGTTGACTGAAGCAAAAACTTGAAGCAAAATATTTAAAAACATATTCCAAATTTTAGAGATGTGTTAATGTGTGACACTCTTCCAAGTAAGCCGTTTAAAAGAGAATGTAGAAAATGTAAGAAAAAAAATTTGAACGAAACGTCATAATTTGACGAGAGCAAAATTATTATCGTTCTGGAAATGGATGCTAACAAAACGTCATTAAAATTGTAGAAGGCAATTTCAGAAAACATTTTTAGCATACTGGAAAAACACTATCAATCAAATTGAATATTTTGATAGCTTGGGAAACTTGCAACCACCAAAACAACTAATAAAATATCTGGGAAAAACCATTAGTTATAATTTTTATAAATATCAAAATTTCAATACAATAAATTGTGGACATTTAGGTTTGAAATTCTGAGTTGAAGAAATTCAGTCTGAAACGAAAAAATAATAAAAAAAAACTCATTTGGTTTGTATTTTATATATATAAATATTTTAATATAAAATACTATTAATATAAAATATATATCTTAATAACATTTTTAAAAGTTTTTCTTATTAACTAATTAATTTTATAGTGAATCCACGCAAGAGTGTCAACACCACCTTGTAATATACATCTCTTATCATCTAAATAGCTTAACATTATTTTATAAATGTGTCCAGTATATATTTTTGATTAATTTTATATCTAAATATATACATTTGTCCAAATAGAACTTTTTTTGAAGTAAGCACCGTCTATACTCAACAATACTAAGGTAAACTAATGCGAATTTTTTAACTTCTTTTGCTTTTTTATATCGTTATCTCCGGCAACATTAAGGCGGTCTTCTCATTCAAAACCCGTTTCTTGGACCCTTTTTAAAAAAATTCTTATTTGAAAACGCAAAGAATAATTGAAAACTTTTTTTATTTATTGTATTACAAAAGGTTCAAAGTTAATAACAAATTTTTTTTGCCTCGATACGTGGGCTGTTCAAAAAGTAATGAGACTTCTTCAAAGTTGGTGGTGAAAAAAAAGGTGTCGTCACGGCGGCCACGATTCCGGGTCTCCGGAGCGTCTGAAATGAAAAAAAAAACGGGGTTATAATCAGTATAGATGTAATTTTCGGGTGAACCTCAAGCTAAATTTTGTGATTTTTTTTGACAAAATGGCGGCCATTCAAAAAAAAAATTTCAATTTCGGGGTTTTTTTTTTTGTAGTTTAGTGTAAAAAAAAAAATAGTAAAAAATTTTTTAAAATTATGGTCGAGGTTCACCCGAGAATGGTGACAATTCTGCGTCGATTCCATTTTGTTTCATGAAAATCGGTTCAGTTGAACTGGAGATATCATGGCCGCCAGTTCGAAAAACGTGGGTTCGAGATAAACGCGTTTAAAGTTTGAAGTAATTTTTTTGGGAAAAAAAAAAAAATCAAAAATGTTTAAATGCAGTTTTAAAGAGCTGACAATTTTTACTTACAAATATTAGTCGGCGATGCCAGCTCCATACAGGCCACCTTCCTCTTTTTCGTAGAAACTGCTTTCTGCTGCCCTCTCTGCTCTGCGAGCCGTTCTGCCAGCTTTTGATGATGCCGCAGCTCGAGTCTCTGATCGGTTCAATCTGTCTTCATTGCGAGATAGTGCGTATTCGTATGCGTTTTTGCCAATCGCAATACCCATCAAACCCATAATTTTAAGTATGGGTATAAAACCGTCGTTGAAGAGGCACGTTGCAATGAAATTGGCCACTTCGATGGTGCGTGCGCCTGAGTTGATGTGTTTGGGCGAAAGTGACCAAAGAACAGAATTGTAGGACTCATTGGAATTCTGAGTTTCAGATCCAAGGCATCTTTCAAGCAAATTATCTGCCGACAGCGCTTCGTAAGCTGGTTTTATTACCTCCATCACCTTCTTGTCCATCAGACCTTACTTCACAAAAAAGGCTGTATCTTCTAAAGTATTCTAAAGTATTTTACTTTTAGGGGCATATTCACAACTACCCAAGCTATAAATAAATGCAAAAAAAAAAAGTTGAAAAAAAAAGTTGCTCAATGAGAAGACCCCCTTAATAGAATACCGTTGAGATCTAAGTACAATGAATTTCCTCATTATCTTTCCGTTATTTTCATCTTTCATCAATCCCAAAACCTTGTTATTTTTCCATTTCATAGACAGCATTGTTTAGTAATTTAAAAAAATTCTTATGGAAATCGTTTTTAGCTTGAGTTCTATGGAATGTACTTAATTCGATGTATTTCTTGAGCCAAAGAGATTGTTTGAATTTCAATATTCTATGTACTTTCTTCAGTTTGAGGCCATTTCTTAATCATCGTTTTAAATAAACAAAATAGTTTTCTCAGTAGTTCAGTAGTTTCAGTAGTTTCTTTTATTAGTTGAATCTGTTATTAGTTTCTGGTGTTTACCTGCGGGACTCTGTTTGTTTTCCGGATAAAACGCTGAATTATTATGAGAATCATGTTTATCAAAAGGAATATCTAAATCTACTTCTAAAATAAATCCTTCATCAGATTCAGCGTGATGGTCATCTAAATTAAAGGAATCAATATTTTCAACCCATTGAAATTTTCCTTCAGGTAAATACTGAGATATAGCCCAACCATATAAATTATTTACATCTAAATACTTGAGATAATTTGATGATTTTTCATTCTCGAAATCACTCATATATTTATTGTTTGCTTTAACATGGCGCTTTGAGCACTGAACTATGCCTCCTCTTATCCCGCTTTGAATGAATTTAACCATATCAACGTCAGTTGAGTGATTCGATTAAATTATACTATATTTTAACATGGCACTCCTTGATAGACCGGGTGCTGTATAATACTGACAAGGATCTAAATTGTTAATAGACTTACATACTTTTCTAAAATTTTCGAAAACATAAGTTAACAATGAAACATCTGTTTTGAGATAAAGCTCCAAGTAGTCGTTAAAATTACAACAATTAAACGTACTCCACAATTTTTGCGCATGATCGTAATCTGCAATAGAATATTCTTCATTCGTGAGTTTATTAAAGAACTTCTCTCTGGGTGGTAAAAATTCCTCTTGACGGCGATCAATAGACTCGAAATAATCATATGGGAATATACCCTTTCTCTTCATAAGATTGAATTCGTCTTCATCAATAAACGTAGAACGTAAAATATGGAAATCTGAGTTAGACAAATTATTGGCCAAGCTTGCTAAACTAGAAGCCATAAATCCAAATGAATCTATAAATCTTAACTCAATGCTATTGCCATCATCAAAATGTATATGTTTAGAAACTGAAATATATATTTCCTTGTTTATAGGTACTACGCTTATTTTTCCGGGAATCGATGAAATTTCTTTAATAAACAAATCACAAACGTAGGACGAAAGGTTATGAAAAAAGATTGGAATAAATTTGGCAATTTTAAAATTGAAGTTTCAATCATTGTGTGCTTGGCCACGATATTTACCTGTTAAATGGCAATGATCTGCCACCCTATCAACTCTTTAAGGTTTTTCGCAAATATGACAGCTATTGACAGTGTTTTGAATTGTTAGGTATGAGGAAATTCATTGGTATAATGTTTCGCAAATAATAATGTAAATTTCTTTTGCATCGCTAACCAAATTATTTATGAATATAGAAGGTTCATCTACCCCTGATTACAATCTAAACTTATCTAAACTATTGTTAAATGAACATTTAATTTGATAACTAAATGCACCGGCGTATGAGCTTGTACAGTTTTCACAGATTCCGAGTTCTGTAAGTTTTCCGGTATTAGGAAACAATCGAAATCTGCGTAAATAACGAACGGTACATCTAACTTGTTTTTCAGGAACTTTTGTCACAATCCTGCTGCACTCCTTTTAGTGACGGTTTAGATTAAAGTCAATACTAATATATTGTAAACATACATTACATAAGAATATTTGATAATGATGATTCGTAAGTAGAAGGCGTAAAAGTCTGAATAAAAAAAAATTAAACATACATTGTATAAATCTGGAATATTTTTGATTTTTTCTTTCGTGATCGTATATATAAAGAAAGATATTATTTTTTATGATTACCTTGAAAAATTTTTAATCCATATATAATGGGACTTATCTCCTTCCTGCAGCAAAAGGAGATTTACTATGCTATACTTTTCAGGTCTTCGTCGAACCCAAATACATTAACACTTATACTATCACTATTTCCTTCGAAAATTTTAACATCCTTAACTTTCAATGGGAACGAAAGGTTTTCAAAGTTTATTGTTGGATGGTTGCTGTTGTTTATCAAATTTATTGTTGAGGCTGATATATCCGAAACATCAAAGCTGGAACATCTGTCAGAATGTATACTAGCGGAACTTAACGCTGATATTATTGCCCATTTATAGCAGTATTCATCCTTGTTTTGTTTTTTTTTTGCAAGCGTGTTTATTTTCTAATAGTTTTGGTAGTCGAATGTATTGTGAACCTTTGATGGGCTTATACTGGTTCACGTTAATTTCCAAGTGTGATATTCTTAATCAGTGCCCAACCACTATCACGTTCTTGGAACTCCGACATTTTGGTAATTAGCTATGACATTTTTCTATATAAGCAACATCTGAATCTGTCGCTTGTTGAATCATCACCATTTTTGTTTGGTGTGATTTGAGGTCTATTGTGGCCATTTCGTCGGTTATTTTAACGTATTCACAAAACAATTCCAGGTTAAACTTAAAGTTTGTATGTTTCACCAAGATTTCTTCCAGAGTTTAAACAATGATCTCCTTACTATTTGCTAAAAACTCCTCTGGAATTAAAAAAGCCTCATTGTTATTTTTGTAAATAAATGACTCTATGCGTTCATTAAATACTGACGTAATTCTAGTAAGATTTTCATTTCCTATTTCGCCACTACTTCTTTTATAAGCGTTTGTTCTTAAATGATAAGACCAATCTTTTGTTAATATATCTTTCTTGCAGGTGTTGCAATAGACCTTTGGGATTTCTCTTTCCACACTAACACTAAGGCCACTAGACGTAGGCGCATCATTGTTTGTAGAAACGACATTCATTTTACGTTTATGTTCTAATAATTTGTCACTTCGGGATAAATTTTTCTTGCAAATATCACACATCAAATGTTGTGAATTGTTATTATTGTGTTTGTGACGATCTAAATAAAATTTTTTTTTAAACATAAACGACAAAATTTCTGGAAAAATAACAAGTCCCCTCAACACATGCAAGAAATACTGAGACTCAATTTTCTCGTTTCAGCATTTTTCGAGTGGGGGAGACGGTTATGACGCTAACAACATCAAAAAAACTAAAATTTCTGCAAAAAACGATGAGTCATCAACAAATACATGCAAACATGTTATCGTACATGGCTTTTTGCTCTGGCAATACTATTTACTTAAGTCGTGCATTTTATTCGTGCTCTTAAATTAAAATTAAAAATTGATATTTTCCGCAAAATTTAATCGGTTAATCGAGTCGGTTTGCTAAGCTTTTCTGAGGATCTGCATCTGAATTGTCCCTGTTGTTCATCTTCAAAGCATTTATAAAGCCTTTTCAAAATATTTGCTTGCATTCCAAAAATATATATATTTCTCTATTTTCTCAACTCTATCAGTTGTTTCTTACTTAGCAACAACAATTGTATGCTTAGGTTGTTGAAACGAGAGCGAAACTTGGTTTTTATTTTCAGTTGTATTTTGACGCTAGTTCACTATTTTGTCGCTGCTGCTTCTGAAACTGTTTGGCAAATAACTTGTCATTTGATTCTCAAACTGTCACTGAAATCTAGTTGCCATAGTACTTTTGTATTTGTAAGCATTAATCTGCCGTCTTGTAATGAACTTGTGGTTGTCCAGCCTTCTAGATGTATATTCGTATCTCGTTTTGCTCTTGACACATCCAAAGAAGACGTTTTACATCATATAAACTCTAAATTGAATCTTGTTAACAATAATATTTCGGTTTACAAATTCAAGTTTTCATATGAGCGTATTGTAGCTTCTACTCGTATCAAAATAAATTTCCCTGGAATCTATAACGTATCTTGATCTATTAATACGTTAATAGATCAAGGTTTTTGGCCTGAAAATACGTTGATCCACGAATATATTCCTAGATCATAACCTAAAATTACTCTGGCTACTTTATCTGTTCGTACTACTAAACAAAAAAACTAGATTGTTGCTTTGCATTGCTCATCTTATACCGAAATGTTCATGGATTAAATACAAAGCTAAAATATTTACACATTATTAAGCCACAACCCACTTTTTGACATAATTGTTTTCAGTGGAACTTGGCTTAAGCCTAATACCCTAAATACTGAAATTTTATCTAATAATTTTAATATTTGCCGATAAGATTGCAACGCTATTGCTGGTAATACTTTTAATGGCGGTGGAGTACTAATTGCCGTTAAATCCACATATTACAAGAAATAATAATTCCTGAGGCATCTGATATTGAATTTTGTTGTGTTCTTGTAAAGTATGGTGCGTTAAATCTTTATGTAACATCTTCATATATTTGTTATTATTGAAACATTTGGTTTCAATAAATAAAGTGTGGTTAAAACTTCAGCCTCATGACCACATTCTAATAACGGGTGGCTTTCATCTTCCAAGTATCTCCTGGAAACGCTGCACTGAAAATCCTGCAATATTATTATAAACTCATAACATAACAGAATTTGGTTCTTATACTTCTATAAAGTACAAGCATCGTCAATTATGCAAGCAATCTTACGATATTTATTTAATAAAAGTAAAATTAAACATCAAATCTGATGCTAAATCATTCTGGAACTTTGTCAACACAAAACGCAAGATTGATTCCTATTCTTCTTTTATGATATATAAAACTGTAGAGTCGGATAGCCAGAATAGCATTTGTTATTTTTTTGCTGACTTTTTTAAAGCGACCTATTCAACTTGATCCTATGATAATCTTAGCTATCCATTTAGCTTCCATGTTCGTGTTGCCACACCGGATGCCCTGTATGTTTTACTTGTTGAAACATAAACGGGTCCGTGTTGTGGTACACCACAAAGTTCATGGTTGTCTGTTTCATGAACTATTACCCTAGGTTTTGGATAACCCAAGTTGCTTAAGCCTTACAGCAGGTGCACTTGCTAACCACCTTATGAATATCGGCTGCAACTTTTAAATCTCCCAACTTTAAATAATCGGAGAATCATGCTAAATGCTACTTGGATTTTTAAACTATTACATGAATATGTATACAGTCAATATCTACTGAGCAAAATTTACTTTAATATTCCTCTCCGACCTAGAAGATATTTTGGGTTACTTTACATGATCTTTTGTAGAACTAATTACTTGCAAAACGAACCACTCAGAAGCGCTTGTGGGATTTTAATTAAGGTTTAGTCTAGCTCTGTAGTTTAATATGATTATCTAGAGCGAGACCACGTTCGTCTCGCCGGTTTGACGCCGTACGACTAGCTTTGCATTTGTGAGCTGTGCTCTAATCTATATTTATATAGATATACACGCTTTAGATATATTTTGATTATCCAGAGCAAGACCTCGTCTGTCTTGCCTAGCACATTTATGAGCTCGACCTCGTCCGTCTAGCCTAGCATATGGGAGCACCGCTCTAATCAATCGTTCTATTTACTGCTATGAAGCAATCCGGATTACAACTGTATAAGTTAACATTAGGAAACTGCTGATCATGCATTTTCCCACCAAATGCATATAAGCACCAAATTCTGAACTAAGCTGGATGCAACCTGATGCCTGCATGCGAGGGACTCGTCTACAAAACGTGTGACGCTGGCAGCGGCTCATGCAGTTACAACAACAACAATAATCCCAAACAATTTAAGGTTTCTTGAATAAGTAAAGAATATTATTAAGTTAGTTTAAGTTTAGTTTTGATTAAGTTAAGTCAAAGAAATGAAATAAAGATATTTTTTTTTAAATAAAATCAAAAGAGATTTTATTAATTGGCGCCCGAGCAAGGACCTTCAAAAGTGCAGTACTCAGTTATAAAGTGAAAAAACTAATTGCAGACAATTAAAAGAAATTCCTAAAAAAGCTTTAATACAAAAGAAATCTAAAAAAAATTCGTGAACTTTAAAAATCAACAAGATAAGGAAATCCTAAAAACGTTTCAAATTTTGAACACAATTTAAAGTGGAATAATAATAAAAATCCTAAAAAAGTTTTTATAAAATCTGCAAACTTAATAACTGTTAAGAGTTGTTGAAATAAGTAAGTGAAAAAATCCTAAGAAAGTTTTGAACTATTTATTCGAACAATTCTAAGATCCTAAAAAAGTCTAAAAGTACTTTCGGTGTAAAACTTAAAAACTTTTCCCGGAATCCAACTAAATAAGGACGTCAAAGGAAGCCTTGAGTCACCGCTGCAGATTAAGCACCTCATCGGAAAAAAAGGATTACTTTCAAGACATCAGTTGGAGGCACAAATGATGGTTCCCGTAGTTATAGTATAGTAAGTTAAGAATTTAAGTTATCAGAAAATATTATTAAGCGTGCTAAAATAAAAAATTATATTGATAATAATAATTTAATTATAAAATTCAATTCAACCAAAAAAATAATTCGCTGAATTTGATTCACAGAAGCAAAAAATAAAACAAAAAATAATACCATTGAAGTAATTTAAAGTAAACATTTTAACGAAAATAATAATTTTACAATTCATTCCAATATGGCAAACGAAAATGAGCCAAGTGATCTAGCCGATCGGCTAGGAAACCTTTCCCTATCATCCTCATCCCAATTGATAAACGACCAACCGACAATAGGTACAAGTAGATATGCAAATACTTACACGAACTTGACTGACCGAATACGACAAATAGTAACAGAAGTATTAGACAACAATAGCAATCCATTTGTGGAAGATGAAATGGACGAAACAATACCGACCACTAGAACAAGCGATTTATCTGGTATGGAAAAAATACCAGATGTTGTAAAATGCTTACGCGAATTTTCAGGAAATCCGAGTGAGTTTATTTCATTTAAAAAGAGTGTAGATAGAATTCTTAAAATGTACGAACCGATACGGGGCACACCAAAATATTTTGGAATTTTGAGTGTGATAAGAAACAAAATTGTAGGCCATGCTGATATAGCACTGGAATCCTATAACACACCACTTAATTGGAAGAAAATTTCAAAATGTTTAATCTTGCATTATGCAGATAAAAGAGACCTCGGAACGCTAGAATACCAACTGACTACATTAGTACAAGGTCATTCATCTATTCCAGACTTTTACCAACAAGTGTACCAACACTAGTCGCTTATCTTGAACAAGTTAGGATGTATGGAATTAAGCAATGAATCTCTTTCAATAATGACTCAAACATACCGTCAAAAAGCATTAGACACATTTATAATGAACCAAATGACCTCCCACAGGCACTTCATCTGTGTCTTAAATTAGATAATGTAAATTATAGAACACAGCATGCCCTGAATAGTCATGCAACCCAAAATAGGTTTTCGAATAATTCCATAACACCACAAGTACCGCCAAGAAACAGGATTAGTCATAAACCCGCCTTTCGATCGCAATTCTTTCCTGAACTAGCATGTTTCCCACAACATCCACCAAGACCCCAACAATTTTTACCAAGGCCTCAACAATTCCCCATGAGGACAGAACCGTTCAATAACCAACAATTTCCAACTCAAAACAGATGGAATTTACCACCCAAACCACAGCCAAGGCCAGAGCCCATGGAAATAGACAGAACCATTCAATCAAGAATGGTTAACTACCAAAATAGACCAACTTCCTCTCCTCAAAACCATAGATTCCAAACAAATCAAATTAGATACCAAAATGCATACCAGTCCCAACCGCAAAAAAGAAATAACAGTTCTGACCAACATCATCAAATTCCTAATAAATTCCAAAGATCATACTATACAGATACGCAAGAGATTAATAATGTCAATAACAATTTAGAGGACGAAAATGAAAATTACAACTTCGACCAAACTCTTTTAGAGTACAATCAATCAAATTTTGATGAACAAGAAGAGGACTGACAGGACGTTCATTTTTTAGATTAAATTACTCTTCGTTACCATATTACGAACTGCAAACGAAGGGTAGAAAAATTGTTAAGATCCTGCTTGATACAGGATCCAATAAAAATTATATTAAAGAACGTTACATACGAAATCCAATACCAAATCAGAATCCATTTTTCGCTAATTCAATAGCAGGGAAAATAAAAATTACCCACCACGCTATGCTCGATATTTTTGACCTAATTTCAAGAAAATTAAATTCTTTATCCTACCAGGCTTAGATAAATTTGATGGTATTTTAGGCAACGATACCATGAAAGAACTCAAAACGACAATCCACACCGAAAAAACTATTTCACACTTAACGATAAATATAATTTTCCTTTTAAACAGTTAAAAACAAAATCCGTAAATAACATTAATATTCGCACCTCTCACCTTAATGACAATCAAGAAAAAAAATTGACACATTTAATAAATCTTTTTACCAATCTCTTCTCAGATCCAAACGAAAAACTAACCTTCGTAACCACAGTCAAAGGAGAAATAAGAACCACTTCTGATAATCCCATTTATACAAGACCATATCCTTACCCCAGAGCTTTAGAAGATGAAGTTGAAAAACAAATAAATGAACTTCTCGAAAATAAAATTATTCGACCCTCCAGATCTCCCTACAACTCTCCTATAATAATAGTACCAAAAAAATTAGATGCATCCGGTAAAAAGAAGTACCGCTTGGTTATAGACTGTTTACGTGTAAATATTGTCCACCTACACTTAAGAAATCACTACTAGGTGGCGCTTCCCGTCACTTTCGAATTATCTAATTTTCCTATAATTTATCTTTGTGTCATTTTCTCTTTATGCCGAGCCTTTGTCGCTCGCAACAATGTTAATATTAAGTTACTTATAATTGAACATCCAAACTGGTAAGAATAAACGATCTCATTTCCTAAAAACCAACAAATTCTCATTCTTTTCTCTTTCTCTGATTTTCCATTTCTTACGCAAAATTACTTGTGACATTTCGTCTGGCATTCTTCCACCCCGGATAAACATTTGGTCCATATCGAACCGGATTACCAAACTGCCTTATTTCCAAACTGGAGAAATCAGAAAAGAGAAAATCCTCCAACAACAACAATTGTACAACAATCCAAAATACTAGCAATATTTTTCAAAAAATTTCATCAAGAATTGATCTCACAGACAAACGCTCTCATTCCAGCTCATCTCCAGCCATATCTCATCAATCTTAAAACAGGTGCGTTTGCATTTTTTATTCTTCCTTCTTCTCAGTCTTGGTCTAGTTGCATTCGCGTGTTAAAATTGCGTAAAAAAAAAAAAAAAAACCTATCGACACAAAAAAAACTATAACAATCATAATTTAAAAAAAACAATAATAGAATATGAGACAAAAACTTATTTTTTCGTGAAATAACATTAATTTCTGGTTACTAATGTTCCGCTAAAATGAATATAAAACGCGAGTGAATTTAATATATAACAAGCAAAAAAGAGAAGGTTTAAGTTAAAAAAAAAAAAAAGTCAGCTTACAAACCTACACACAATGTACAAAGAACAGGATTAATATAATAAAATACAGGGTTAGTACAACTTCAAATCTAATTTGAGTTTCAGTTAATTTCATATAAAATAAAATATGCTTAGACATAATTAAACAAAAGTATACAAGTACACACCTACTTTATATATATATATGTATATATATATATAAGCTAATGTTCGCATAAATACATACAGTTGCATACAGTAAGTGTAAAAAAAAAAAAAAAAATATAGCTTGATTAAAAAAATTTGAAAAGCAACAGTGGTTTTTGCAATATATCAATATATGTCTATATAATATTTATATACAATATAACTTGTATGTGATTTTTTTTCAATATTGAAGAGAGTCCAGTGTTAGCGTACATTAGTGTTGGGAAGTAACATTTTTTTTTTGTAAACTTTTAAAATAATTTTTTCCTCTTTTTTCGGCATTTCATAACTAAAATCCTTATAACTAGCAAAAACGGTGTTAAAATAAAAAAAAAAAAAAAAAAAAAGGCGGAAATATATAATATTCATAAATTTTTCTATATAGCTCCATATAAAGCCACATTTTCCGCTATACTTAAACTATATTCATACATACAACCAACATATCCACACACATAAAAATATTATAATATATCTACATATATACATAACTATATCTCAAATTTCCATATTTTACAAGAACGGTGAACAGTGATTGCAAAAAAAAAAAGAAACAGTTAATATGGGCATATTGGCCGAACATATATTGTTTAATATATGAAATTATAAATCTTTGTGATTTAACTTTAAAAAAAAAGGTCAAACAGTGTTGGTGTAAAAAAAAAAAAATTTTTGTTGAATTTTTTTTGGATTTTCAATTAGATTTCATTATTTCTATTATTGCTCATTTTAATATTGAGCTTTTTGCGATTTTTTTTTTTTTTTCTTTTTGTAAATTTGTTTGCTTTATCTAATTAAATTATTAACTTTTCTTTTCTTTTTTTTGACTATATCGTTTAAAACAGTGAAATTTCTTTTTTTTTATGAAGAGGCGGATAGATTGTTTTCGGTAAAAAAAAAAATAAATAAAAATAAATAAAATATACAAAAGTACGATTATTTTATCGATATTCATTGATTTCAGATGGTGGGATTTTCATTGATTTAAAGGTGTACTTTCCTTTTTATCGATTTTCACCGTTTTTTTTTTTTTGTTTTTTTGCAAAGTTTATACCATTAATAATCTGACCTGATTTTCGCTTATGCCCTTGTGCATGATATTCAAATAATTTGTTTTGTCATCGAGAATAGTTCGAAAAGTTATCGCGATTGCATTTTTTTTAAGGTTTTTTTTTTTTTGGTTTTGGTTATCGTAGTTACATCTTAAAAATTGTAATAATTTTTTTTTTATTCGATTTTGTCGCTGCTTGCTTTTTGCAAGATTTTTGAAGGATTTATTCACTTCAGCATTTTCCTTTCAAGAATATTTCGGAAAGTTATCGCGTTTGAATTTCAAAACTTATAATATTTTTTCTGATCCAATTTTGTGTGCTGCTGGCTTTACATTGAATTTTTCAACGATCATATTGGTTTATAGTTTATCAATAATATCATCGTGTTTATCGAAAAACGTTTTATTCCATTCAATATAGTTTGTTGTAAAAGTTTTGGTATTCCATATCATGTTCTTATCGATTATTAATCGATAGCTTATACTATTCAAAACTACGTGCCTTTCTACGATTTGTTCTCAATCCGATTAATTATTAATTTTTATTGCGCGCTGAATAAGTTTCTGTGGGTGTATAATCAGTAATCTGGCATTGGTTCTTTGGAGTCCATTAGTTCTTACCTGCTCTAAGATTCTTTAGATTCGTTTACCTGTTCTTACAATGTCTCCACTCTCGTCCTTTATTCGAGTTACTGATCACATTATTGAATTCGAGGCTGAGTTCAATGAAGATTCTGCTGCAGGATGCTCGGCGCACTCTTTGGAAGTTCATCGAGAAGAGATGAAGTCCATCTGGGCCAACGTTAAAAAGGCATATGAAGATTGCCTAAAAGAGTTAAGTTCGCCGGAGAAGGATGATGACAACAGCAAAGATGTTGATCTAGAAACAGTAAGAGCACGGTACCGCACCACTTACCAGACGTATGTTCGCTGTGTAGCAAGGATAGGCGAAATAATTCAGCAGCAAACTACTCCAGTTACATCCAATCCTACTAGCGTTTGATCTTCCTCAAGTGGTTTCCATTTACCCCCATGCGATACCAAGGTTTTCAGCGGAGATTATTTAGCATGGCCTTCTTTCCGTGACATGTTTACGGCAATTTATGTCAACAACACTCGATTAAGTGCAGTAGAAAAACTATTTCACTTGAATCAAAAGACACAAGGTGAAGCGCGTGACATTGTTAAAAAATCTCCATTAACTAATGAAGGTTTTCCAATAGCGTGGAAAAACCTTCAAGATCGTTTTGAAAACCATAGAATTCTTGTAAACAGCCAAATTAAAAATCATTTAACCTTCCATCGATTTCTACAGAATGCGGTAGTTCCATAAAAAAGTTACAGCGCGATATTAACAGTTGTATATCTGCACTTACACTGTATGATATTGACATAACTAATTGGGATGCCATATTAATATTCCTATGCTCAACTCGATTGCCTGATGCCACCCTAGCTCTTTGGAAACAGTCGTTAAGCAACAAGAATGTTATTCCAAAATGGGAAGAACTTAATACGTTTTTAACAAATCGTTATCAAACCCTTGAAACGGTCTCTGATATCAGGTTTTCAGCTCGTCAACGAACTTCAGTTCCTCTAAGTTCTAATCCTCGTAAAATTAATTCATATCATTCCAATGTGACTAGTCCTCAATGCAAGCTTTGCATTAATGAACACCACACTATCCGAAAATGTCCAAATTTTCTCAAAATGAATCCTGACGAAAGGCTTGCGTGCGTGACAAAATTGAGCTTATGCTTAAATTGTTTTGCTCGAGCTCACGCGGTAAAAGACTGCAAAAGTTCGTTCAATTGTTTTACTTGTTGACAACACCACAACACTTTATTACACCGAGCAATGGAAGTTCCTGTTGTAGCTTCTACTTCAAGCGGTTTGGTATCAAATTCCACTCCAAGGAACTCTGGTATTCAGAGTTCACATGCCATTCAAATACAATCTACTGATTCATTGATTCCAAATACTTCTGTCCAAACTTGCTTTGCTTCAGGTTCAAATGGTGTTCTTTTGGGTACAGCAATGGTCAACATCTGCCACTTAGGTATCACGTATTCCGCTCAAGCACTCATAGATTCAGGTTCAGAAGGAACTTTTATTTCAGAGAGGCTTTTTAGGTTGCTTAAACTCCCATCTCGTGCAGTACAGGCCCAAGTGTCTGGCTTAAACAATGTTATTTCAGCTAAAACGCAAAATGTGTGTTCGTTTATCTTGGGATCTCCAGTTGACTCCAATTTCGCTATTGAAGCATCTGCTTTAGTTCTTCCACACTTAACAGGGAACCTTCCTACGTTTACTGTAATTCCCGCAGTATATTCAAATCTTCCAAACATTAAACTCGCAGATTCCAATTTCTTCCAGAGTTCAAACATTGATGTCCTCATTGGCGGCGATATATTTCCTTCCATTCTTCTTGATGGTATCCAAAGAAATATATGTGAATCATTAGTTGCACAAGAAACCATCTTTGGATGGATTCTCACTGGTCCTGTGACTAGCTCCGAAAAATCCTCTTCATCTACCATCGTTTCATATTTCAATGAAGTATCTCTTGAAAAACAGATATCTCAGTTTTGGGAGGTCCTCATAGATCATCATCAGATAGGTTTTGCGAAGAATATTTTGTCAACACTACTAAAAGAGGCGCTGACGGCCGCTATATAGTTTCCCTTCCATTTAAAGAGGACTTTCCTCAAAACTTGAAACTTGGACAGTCACGCTCTATCGCTTGTGCTCAGTTTCTGAGAAACGAATCACGCCTTTGCAAAACTCCAGAGATGAAAATCCAATATGATGATATCGTCCGTGAATACTGCACTTTGGGTCACATGCAGGCAGTTTCTATCCCAAAATTGGAAAATTTTCCCTTGAACTATTACCTACCACACCACGCAGTTTTAAAACCTGAAAGTTCTACTACAAAGGTTCGCGTAGTATTTAATGCTTCCAATCCTTCCTCAAATAGAGTCAGTTTAAATGACGTTCTTCATGCTGGTCCAGTCTTACAATCAGATTTGACAATTCTGATATTGAAGTGGCGGTTTTTTCGATTTGTTTTCAATGCAGATATTGAGAAAATGTATCGTCAGATATATGTTAGTCCTGACCAAACCTCATTTCAAAGAATTTTATTCCGTAATTCTCCAAAAGATGAAATTCAAGACTTTGAGTTAAAGACGGTGACGTTTGGAGTCAATTGTGCTCCATACTTAGCCATGCGTACTTTGTACCAGTTGGCAGACGATGTTGAACAAACTTTACCATTAGCTAGCCATATTTTACGTTCATGCATGTATGTTGACGATGCACTTGCTGGCTGCCATGATATTTCTATGGCTTTGAGCGCACGTGATGAACTTATCACTGCTCTGAGTTCAGCCGGGTTCTCTTTGCGAAAGTGGACCTCTAACTCCGAAGAAATTCTTAAAGATTTACCAAAAGAACATCTTCTTAATAGTTCATTTCTTCAGCTCGATGATAGCAGCAATGCAAAAACCTTAGGTGTGCGATGGAATGCACTTTCTGATACCTTTTATTTTTCCACAGTACCATTTCTTCAAAAATATTCCTTTACCAAGCGTGACGTTCTATCACAGATTGCTAAGCTATTCGATCCGGCGGGATGGTTAGCGCCGTGCATTGTTTTGGCCAAAATCTTTATGCAACAACTTTGGCTTACAAAAATCGATTGGGATGAGAATTTACCTACATCCTCTCTTCAGTCATGGTGTCAATTCATCGAAAACTATTCTCATATCAGTCGAATTCAAATTCCAAGGTGGATTGATTACACTCCTGATTGTGATCTAGAGTTTCACGCATTCTGCGACGCTTCCGAAAAGGCATATGCAGCTGTCATATATATTCGCATTAAAACAAACAACAGTCCTATTTCTACGAACTTACTGATTTCAAAAACTAAGGTGGCGCCAATCAAAACTATATCGATTCCCCGGTTAGAACTCTGTGGCGCTGTATTACTCGCCGAAATGTTCGATAATTTGATCTCTCAATTAGATGTAAAAAACTACAAATCTTTCTTTTGGACCGATTCTACAATTGTCCTTGCATGGCTTTAAAAACCGCCATGCCAGTGGAAAACATTTGTTGCAAATCGTGTTTCGAAAATCATTGAAACTGTGGGTTCTGCTAGTTGGTTTCATGTTGACTCGCTCCACAATCCCGCAGATTTAACGAGCCGTGGAGTATTGCCACAAAATCTCGTTGATAACGATTTGTGGTGGCAAGGACCGAGTTGGCTTAAGCTTACTCCGAATAACTGGCCACATCAACCCCAAATTAGTGATCATGAAACAGATCTCGAAATCAAGACAGTCAAGTCCAACTTTATTCATTTTTCTAATTTCGAAGACATCCTTGAGCGTTTTTCATCATTTCCACGAGCAATACGAGTAATTGCTTATATATTTAGATTTTTCAATCGCTCTCATCCAACTCGTAGAGAAACATTTTCTTTTGACTCCACGCTAATTGCAAGAAATGAAGTTCAAAATGTTAAGAAACGTCTGTTTGTAATATGCCAAAAGGTTGGTTATCCGAATGAGTATCAGACACTCTTGGAGAAAACGGGTATCCCATCATCAAGCGCTTTACTTAACTTGAATCCTTTCCTCGATAATGATGGAGTTCTCAGAGATTGTGGCAGGCTTGCCTCATCACCTGCGTTATCATATAATGAGAGGCACCCTGTAATAATTCCCTATAATTGTCAGTTCGCTCGACTTTTGGTTTCTTTTACCCATGAAATCTCACTTCATGGAGGCAATCAGCTCGTTTTGCGTTTGATTCGCCTTGAATTCTGGATTCCTAGAGTAAAGAATTTAATTAAAAGTATTATCCACAAATGCAAAACCTGCGTGATATATAAACATAAGTTGCAAACTCAACTTATGGGTGTTCTTCCACCAGAACGTACTGTTTTAACCCGTCCTTTTACACACACTGGCCTTGATTTCGCGGGGCCCTTTGATATCAAGAATTACACTGGGACAGCTTGTCTCATAACAAAGGGATATGTGTGTGTCTTTGTCTGCTTCTCGACGAAAGCAATTCATTTAGAAGCAACTAGCACGTTAACAACTTCAGCATTCCTTGCTGCTTTCAACCGTTTTGTATCGAGACGAGGTTGCCCACTTGACCTTTATTCGGACAACGGAAAGACCTTTGTTGGTGCTTTAAAAGAGCTAGGTCGTGATTTCATTAAGGCTTCCCGTACTGCTATAGCTTCCAATTTCATCTATCAAAACTTAACCTGGCACTTTATTCCGCCTGGGGCTCCACACATGGGAGGCTTATGGGAAGCTGGCGTTAAGTCTTTTAAGCAGCATTTTCGTAAAGTTACAGGGTCCTTTCGTTATACCTTTGAAGAGTTTTCCACACTTCTTTCAAAAATTGAAGCATGCCTCAATTCTCGTCCTATATCTCCAATGTCCACAGTTCCAACAGATAATGGAGCTCTTACACCTGGTCATTTTCTTATAGGCACTTCTATTTTTGCTCCCATTTAACCCACAATTACTGAAGAGCCAATCTCAATAATAAATCGTTGGCAGCGGCTCAAAGCTTTCCATCAACACTTTTGCACTCGTTGGAAAAATGAGTACCTGAAAGAGCTACACAAGAGAAACAAATGGAAAAACTCGCAATACAATCTCGGCGTAAATGATATGGTCGTTATTCGAGACGAAAATCTACCGCCAAACGAATGGCGTCTAGGTCGTATTACTAAAGTGTATTTGGGTAATGACAATAGAGTTCGGGTAGTTGATATCCTTACCGCTCGTGGTTCCATTACTCGACCGATCGTCAAACTTGTTCTTCTTCCATCCAATTAGCACTTCTCTTCTACGCATAAATCCTTGTTTTTTAGCTCTCCTCTTAATTTTTTCTTTCAGTTTAACAATGCCAAGAGTATCAATCAACAGCGACAGTTCCACAACGGAAGAGACTACCCAAGTAGTTTATCGGCGGCCTACAACGTTTAAGCGCCGTTCCTTTAAATGTCGTGTTTGCTCTGGATTTCATCCACTCCGCAGTTGCTCAAAATTCCGTAAAATGAACATCGAACAACGAATGAGAGCGGTTCTAATCCACAAGTACTGCAACAACTGTCTGGCACATCATCATTCACGTGGCTCTTGCATATCCAAGAGGGGCTGCCGAAAATGTGAGCAAAATCATCACACATTGCTTCATCACCAGGAGGTGCTGTCGACATCCAAACCACAGCCGCCATCAACGATTTTCTCAATTTTGATGCAACGCGCGGTGACTTTGTTTCCAACTGCTGTTGTTAAAATCCAAATTAAGGACAAGTTCCATATAGCTAGAGCTATGATTGACTCATGCATCTCCATAAGTCGGATTTCCTATCAACTAGTCCTTGATTTGAAGTTGGCTACCACTCTAATGGGAGGCGAGAAAATTTGCACGGTTATCCTCCGCGCTCATTCCGATCCCCATATTAAAATGGAAGCCACGATGAAGGTTGAGCAATATCTCAGCAAACCGACTCCTCCTAAATCGTTGGATCCTGTTATTCAAACGTCTTTTTGCAATATTACGCTCGCTGATCCAACAT
The DNA here is from genome assembly GCA_914767935.1 of Coremacera marginata. Taxonomy (NCBI): domain Eukaryota; kingdom Metazoa; phylum Arthropoda; class Insecta; order Diptera; family Sciomyzidae; genus Coremacera; species Coremacera marginata. The sequence continues at coordinate 97,850,741 of OU612044.1, forward strand.
TTTTCAAATCCGGACCTATTTCATTGATTTTGGGTGCGGACTTATATCCCAAAATCATTCAGCCAGGCGTGCTTCCCAGTATTAGTGGCCTTCCAGTTGCCCAAAATACTGTGTTTGGATATATCCTGTCTGGAGCCTGCTCGATTTAAAATCTGAATACGTTGTTAATAAATCTAATCATAAATGAATAATTCACTGAACTTAAAATAAATAAACATAATCCAATAAGAACCCTTTATTATTTCAATACTTATGAACAAACAGCTGAGAACAAGTCTGAATTAAAAAAATGCAAACGCTTTTTAAATATATTATTATTATGACTTATTTTATATACAATATGTATGAAATTTCATTCCATTCTTATACATTATATTATTGAATTATTTTCTTTTTATATTCTATATGTTATCATTGCAGCCGCACTGGCTGCAAGGCGGGCGGTAATGTTTACGTGTAAATATTGTCCACCTACACTTAAGAAATCACTACTAGGTGGCGCTTCCCGTCATTTTCGAATTATCTAATTTTTTTATAATTTATCTTTGTGTCATTTTCTCTTTATGCCGAGCCTTTGTCGCTCGCAACAATGTTAATATTAAGTTACTTATAATTGAACATCCAAACTGGTAAGAATAAACCATCTCATTTCCTAAAAACCAACAAATTCTCATTCTTTTCTCTTTCTCTGATTTTCCATTTCTTACGCAAAATTACTTGTGACATTTCGTCTGGCATTCTTCCACCCCGGATAAACATAGACTACAGGAAATTAAATTCTGTAACTATCGCTGATAAATATCCCATCCCAGACATAAATTAAGTTCTTAATAACCTAGGTCATAATATGTTTTTCTCAATAATCGATTTAAAAAGTGGTTTTCATCAAATACCACTTAAAGAGGAAGACATTGAAAAAACCGCATTTGCGATCAATAATGGTAAATACGAGTTCACTCGGCTACCATTTGGTTTGAAAAACTCGCCCTCAATTTTTCAGACGACATCATCAGAGAGCACATAGGAATACGATGTTACGTCTACATAGACGACAACATAATCTTTGGAAAATCTGAACAAGAACATTTTGACAATTTGGCAATAATTTTTAAAACCCTTTAAGATGCTAATTTAAAGGTACAGATTGATAAATGTGCATTTTTCAAGACAGAGTTTGAATTTTTAGGCTTTACAGTATCAAAAGATGGAATTAAAACTAATAAGTCGAAAGTAAAAGCCATAGTTGAACTTCCAATTCCCCAGACCTTGCGTGATTTGAGATCCTTTTTAGGAATGTCAGGATATTATAGACGCTTTATTCGTGACTATGCTAAGCTGGCTAAGCCTCTGACGTCCCTTCTCAGGGGGGAAGATGGACATGGAACAAACGCATAACACTAGGGCAAGAAGCGTTAAATGCTTTCGATAAGATAAAGAACACGTTAATTTCAAACGACATCTTACTTTACTATCCAGACTTCAATAAAGCGTTCGAACTTACTACAGATGCTTCGAACTATGCAATCGGAGCCGTACTTGCACAAGATGGAAAACCCATCACGTTTTTGTCAAGAAGCCTAAATAAAACAGAAGAGGCGTACGCGACAAATGAAGAAGAAATGCTTTCAATTATATGGGCACTAGGTTCTTTAAGAAATTATCTTTACGGAGCAAGAAAAATTGTAATTTTTACCGACCATCAACCGCTGACGTTCGCATTAAGTAACAAGAATACCAATACAAAAATGAAGCGTTGGAAAGCAATCCTAGAGGAGTATAACTACGAACTTAAGTACACTCCAGGCAAATCCAATGTCGTTGCAGATGCTTTATCACGCCCACCAATAACTAGCGTTAACGCGCTTACATCAACTGCACACAGCGATGAAAGCTCATCACATGACTTAATACCATGTGTAGAAGTTCCAATTAATGTCTTTCATAATCAAATAGTTCTTAAAATAGGAAATGAATCCAGTTATCAATTAAAAATTCCTTTTCCTGGTTACCAAAGGCATATCACTATCGAAAGAAATTTCACTGAAGATATGATAATAAATTTATTTAAAAGATATCTGAACCCAAATTTGTTAAATGGTCTATCAGCCCCAGAAACTATAATGCAGCTTATTCAAGACTTATACGTTCGACATTTCTCATCATACAGAATACGATACACTCAACTATGTGTAGAAGACGTAATTAACGAGGACAGACAGGATGAAATAATTATAGAGACCCACAATAGAGCTCACAGAGGAGCCACGGAAAATAAAATTCAAATACTAGAACACTATTATTTTCCTAAAATGGCAGCAAAAATTAAAAATAAAATTAAATTATGTTCAATCTGCAAGTCTTATAAATACGAACGACACCCCAATATTACCAAACTTAACAAAACTCCAATACCAACTTCCCCAGGACACACAATCCATATTGACATTTTCTCAACCAACAACCACCGTGTACTTACAGCAATAGATAAATTCACGAAATATGCAGTAGCAAAAATAATAAAATCCCGAGCAATTGAATATGTAAGAAGACCACTACGTGATATTTTATTCTTCTTTGGTGCCCCAACCTCTGTTGTCATGGACAACGAAGGTTCATTTAATTCAAATTCCATTTTATTTATGATGAGAGAAGAACTCAGAATAAATGTCTTTACAATACCACCATATAAGAGCGAAGTAAATGGTCAAGTGGAACGGTTCCACTCAACCCTAACAAAAATCATGAGATGTATTAATAAACAAAATCCATCCAGGAACTTCGAAGAACTACTTGAGAGGGCAGTAAATGAATACAATCATACCGTGCACTCCACAGTTAATAAAAAACCCGTAGATCTTTATTTTGGTACAAATGTAAGCTTTGATCCTGACGACTATGATCGTACTAGAGCTACAAACGTGGAGAAACTTTTACAAAAACAAAACAAAGACATAGCTTATCATAATAGAAAAAGAAAAGAACCAAAGAACTATAATGAAGGTGATATAATTTATGCTAAACATAACAAAAGATTAGGCAATAAACTTTCAAGACGATACACTAGAGAAATTGTTGTAGAAAATAAGAATTCAATCTGGCAAAATAATTCACAAAGACAATATTCGAAATTGATTCCAACAAACATTTCTTTATTTTTTATTTATAGTTTGCTTATTCTATTAACATCAGGAGAAATACAAATATTATACTTCTCCGGAACGCACATGATATCTATAAACACTGGTAGAGCAAAAATACAGGACGGATACCTAAAACTAATACATATTATTGACATCAAACAATACGAGCAGTTTTTGGACAAAATACAAGAATACGTTACGTCGGACATTGATAAATCCCATCCTTCCTACTCCTTAATTAACTATGAACTCCAACAATCAATTGAAATACTCTCTAATATTGAACCCATTCAGGCTCAAAGAAAGAAGAGATCTTTTAATTTTATTGGCACTGCATGGAAATACATAGCAGGCAGCCCAAACCATGAAGATTTTGTAATGTTAAACAATAAAGAAAACGAATTAATTACAAATAGTAATAAACAAGTAATAATAAATAACGTATATAATGAAAGAATAAATAACCTCACAAAAATTACAAACGAATTAAAAAATATTATAAGAAAAGATAATTACATTAATGATCGGCTTGTCTCGAATATTAAATATAGATTAAGATTAATAAAAGAAGAACTAAAAAATATAAAATTTGCCATACAATGGGCGAAAAACGATGTAATAAATTCGATGTTATTGTCTCAAAATGAAATAAAAGCAGCAATTGACACTTTTAATAATGAAAACTTTACATTCTCCACAATGGAAGAAGCTTTAGAATTTACCAAAATAAATGTATTAACAAATATGACTACACTTCTATATGTGGTTAAAGTTCCACTTACATCAAATTTAACATATAATAAAATTTTAATAAGACCCGTAAAAAAGGGAAATAATTCAATAAGTTTAGTTTAATAACAAGTTTATTAAGAAGCCTTAATTCTTCATGCACAACAATTAATAGTCAACTGTTACCTACTGTCGAAGAATTTCAGCCAGGAATTCTTATGCTAAATCAATTTAATGGGAAAATATTAGTAAACGAAACTGAACACATTTTAAATGGAACGTATTTGGTGAAATATCATGATGTCACAATAAAAATAGGTAGCAAAATCTACAGAAACATAATGTTGTCTCCAGTTCAGATCATGCCACCTTTAATGCAGCCATCACCCTTTGAAAAAAGCCATCTTAACCTTTTCTCATTAGAAGCCTTGAGCGAACTCCACATTAATAACACAAAAGAGATACAACGACTCAGTTCTGGAAGAATTCTAAGCCAATCCTGGTTAAGTGGAACAACATTTCTCATTATAATCATATTCTTCATCATATTAAAATCATGGAATTTCAAAACATCTAGAACTATAAAAATACAACAGGAAATACCGAAAAATATAAGCCATCAAGATTTAAATACTTCACCTGAGAGCATGAAATATCTAAAAGCATAACATTACCAAATATTTACACTGGTACCTTTTTTTGAATGAGGACATTCAAGTTTAAGCAGGGAGGAGTTAACATTAGGAAACTGCTGATCATGCATTTTCCCACCAAATGCATATAAGCACCAAATTCTGAACTAAGCTGGATGCAACCTGATGCCTGCATGCGAGGGACTCGTCTACAAAACGTGTGACGCTGGCAGCGGCTCATGCAGTTACAACAACAACAATAATCCTAAACAATTTAAGGTTTCTTGAATAAGTAAAGAATATTATTAAGTTAGTTTAAGTTTAGTTTTGATTAAGTTAAGTCAAAGAAATGAAATAAAGATATTTTTTTTTAAATAAAATCAAAAGAGATTTTATTAATTTATATTCCTGAAAGAATGGCAATTTTACATTTTTATACAAATTTAATTGTACTTAAATAAATTGTATTTATTTTGTCTAATATTAATTGCTATTAAGCCATATGTGCTTAGCATTCAAATAAATAATAATAATAATAATAATAATAATAATAATAATAATAATAATAATAATAATCATAATAATAATAATAATAATAATAATAATAATAATAATAATAATAATAATAATAATAATAATAATAATAATAATAATAATAATAATAATAATAATAATAATAATAATAATAATAATAATAATAATAATAATAATAATAATAATAATAATAATAATAATAATAATAATAATAATTGTTTGTATGGAGAACTTGTTGAAAGAAGAGCCGATGCTTTTGTATGTCGATTGCTAGAAGGAAATCTTTCACTCAGTGAGTTTCAGATTTATTAGAGAAAAATAATAGAAAGAATCACCAAATTAAAAACTAGGAATAATTATGGAAAGTTCAAATATGTATTTTTCTTTATTGGACAATGTTAGAAAATTTACATTTGGTTGAGGATATGTCTTACCAGTTTTAGGCTGCAAAATATAGTGGACGAGAAAAGTTTTTTATTTAAGGACGGAAGCTTAAATTAGTTATGGCGGAGTTATAGCAGATAAAGATAACTTTAGCTTAAAGTTCTATTACGTTTTATGTGTTCGGAATTAATACCTCTTTACATCAACATCGCCGCCCGCCTTGCAGTATCACTGCAATTATATTGAACTTAAAATATTACAAGTAAATGTACATTTCACCTTAAATTCAGTTTATTATCGATATTAATATATTCTTTAATATTAGGCTAAGTGTACATAAGAATATAATTTTAAATAATTTTCATGGTATGTTTGCATTAAATTCATATATATTAGTTCTTGATTTTTCTTGGTAAAAAAAGTGTGCAAATTTTCGTTTGAGACAAAAAAAAAAAATTATTAGATTGCGCAAGTTTCCGATTATCAACTCTTGCAGTTACCTCAAATTTTACGTTCTGGTCTGAGTGAGCGCGTATTACTACCGTGCAGACTTGCTCGTCTCCAATCCTTGTAGTAATGATTTTTAACTGCTTTACTAATGAACTGGAGATTCGACTAACAGCTGCACACGAATCTACTAGTAGTCGAGCAAAATGGAATTTTCCGTTTAGATGAAGTTTCACAAGCGCAGTTGGGAGGAGCGTAATCACGTGCTGCGAAATTATGGATTTAAGCGTAACCGGGGTAGAAATAGGTCTAGATTGGCCTATGATAGAACCATTGCGGAGTCGTTCATGGAGATGAAGAAGGCTATGATGATTTTCTTTACAATAATGACACCCCGTTTTGCTTATGCATACGCCTTGGGAATGCTCGTGGGCTAAGCAATTGGAGCAATATTTGTGTATCAAAACGGCTCGCAAACGATGCTCAGTATTCATGTTTAAAAATTGTTTGCAGAGCCGGAGAGCATGATAACGTTTGCAGAGCCGACATTGAAATGACCGGAACTTAGAACGGTGAGTAGCTGAGCGTCTGTTGGTTGGTTTATCAGTTTTGCTGTCCCGTGTCATTATTAAGCTGAAAATATAACAGAAAAGATAGAAGAAGAGGAAACAAATGTTTATTTTTGTAGAAACAACCGGATTTTGTTCTTATTATTAAGAAGATGGAAGGACAACACATATAACAATTGGACGTGTGATAAGTCCTCGCTCGGTTTGAATGTCGGCTACTCTAACCCGATTATCGTTTCCTAAATAAACCTTCTTGATTCTACCTAGACGCCATTCATTTGGAGGTAAATTTTCTTCGCGAATAACAACCATGCAATTTTCTTCGAGATTTTCTTGAGGCTTTTTCCATTTGTTGCGTTTATGTAGCTCTTTTAGATATTCGTTTTTCCATCTTGAACAAAAATATTGTTGTAGAGCTTTAAGCCTCTGCCAACGATTTATAATCGATATTGCTTCTTCATTAATTTGTGGTTCTAATGGAGCTAAAAGCGGACCACCTATAAGAAAATGACCTGGAGTAAGTGCAGATGTATCTGTAGGATCTTCTGACAAAGGAGAAATTGGACGCGAATTAAGACATGCTTCGATCCTTGACAACAACGTCGAAAACTCTTCAAATGTGTACTCAAAAGATCCGGCAATTTTTCGAAAATGAGTTTTAAAACTCTTGACGCCGGCCTCCCAAAGGCCTCCCATATGTGGAGCGCCAGGTGGAATAAAGTGCCAAGATATATTTTGATGACTGAAATTAGAGCATAATTTTCTATGCGAAGATCGAAAAAAGTCACGTGTTAATTCTTTAGATGCACCGACAAAGGTTTTTCCATTATCCGAATACAAATGTAAAGGACAACCACGCCTTGAAATAAAGCGATTGAAAGCTGCTAGGAATGCCGGCGTGGTCAGTGTACTTGTAGCTTCTAGGTGAATTGCCCTTGTGGCAAAGCAAACAAATACGCAAACATAGCCCTTTGTTATCAGACAGGCTCGGCCTGTATAGTTCTTTATATCAAAAGGGCCTGCAAAATCGAGACCAGTGTGTGCAAATGGTCTCGTGAAAGTCGTGCGCTCAGGAGGTAATGCTCCAATTATTTGCGTGCGCAGATGTCGTTTGAAAATTACACAAGTTTTGCAGTTGAAAATTGTTGTCTTGATTTTTAACTTTCGGAATCCAAAATTGTAGGCGAATCAAACGCAAGACAAGTTGATTGCCTCCGTGCAGTGAAATTTCATGAGTAAAACGAACTAGAAGACGTGAAAACTGGCAATTGTAGGGAAGTATTATAGGATGTCGCTCATCGTACGACAAGGCAGGTGAAGCTACAAGTCTGCCACATACTCTTAAAATACCTGAGTCATCTAGGAATGGATTTAGATTTAGCAGTGTACTAGATGAAAGAATCTCCTTTTTTTGAGATAGTGCACAATATTCGTTTGGATATCCCACCTTTTGACAAAGAGTTATCAAACGATTTTTAACATTACGTACTTCCGAACTTGAAACGGTAATCGATGTTTCTGCGTTTGTAGTACGATAAATTGGATGTGTGCGATGTAAAAATCTAAACATGTATGCGATTACTCTAACTGCCTTTGAAAAGGATGAGAAACGGTCAAGAATATCATCGAAATTTTGGAAAAATGTAAAATTTGTTTTAATTGGTTTCCTTTCAAGTTGCGTTTCATGAGTCTCGTCTTGAACTAGTTTTGGCCAATGTTCAGGGGAACCTCTTAGCCAATGAGGCCCATGCCACCATAGGTCATTACCAAGAAGTTCTTGTGGTAAAAGACCCCGGCTTGCTAAGTCTGCTGGATTGGAATGAGTGTCTACATGAAACCAGTTGTCACAACCAACACTTTCAATGATTTTAGAAACTCGGTTAGCCACAAACGTTTTCCATGAGCATGGTGGTTTTCTTAGCCATGCGAGCACGATAGTTGAATCTGTCCAGAAGAATAGTTTGTACTTATCGATATTTATTTGTGGAATCAGAGAGCCAACCATGTCCGCCAAGAGTAATGCTCTACATAACTCCAGTTTTGGAATAGAAATAGTTTTTATAGGAGCAACCTTGGTCTTGGCGTATGCTTTTTCTGACGCATCACAAAACGCGCGAAACTGAATATCGTATTCTGGGGAATATGTGACCCACCTTGGAATTTGAATTTTATTAATGTATGGATAGCTTGCAATAAATGAATGCCAGGATTTTAGGCATTTTGATGGCAAATGTTCATCCCAGCCTATTTTTTCCAGCCAAATCTGCTGCATTAATATCTTGGTAAGAACAATACAAGGAGCTAACCACCCGGCAGGGTCGAAAAGTTTTGAAATCTGCGAGAGTACTTCACGTTTTGTGATGGTTGTTTTTTGATCAAGAGCACTTGCAACGAAATAAAAACTATCAGAATGAGCATTCCAACGTATTCCTAATGTTTTAGCATTGCTGCTATTATTGAACAACAGAAAATCATCACTGAGCAGGTGTTCATGTGGAAGCCCTTCAAGAATATATTTCGTATTTGAGGTCCACTTACGAAGTGAGAACCCTGCTGAATCAAGAGCCATAATGAGTTCATCTCTGGCTTTAATTGCCGAGGGAATATCATGGCTACCGGCGAGAACATCATCGACATACATGGAGGTACGTAAAATATTACTAGCCAGTGGATATGATGTCTTAACATCATCAGCTAACTGAAAAAGCGTTCGGATAGCTAGGTATGGAGCACAATTGACCCCAAAGGTAACTGTGGTTAGCTCGTAATCTTGAATTTCATCTGTGGTAGATGCTCGAAAGAGTATTCTTTAATAAGGTGTGTGGTTGGGGTCCACGAGAATTTGACGGTACATCTTTTGAATGTCACTGTTGAAAACGTACTGATAAAAACGCCATTTCAATATTAATAGAGTCAAATCAGATTGGAGGACCGGACCAGTATACAAAATATCATTAAGACTAGTACCGTTAGATGAAGGGCAGGAAGCATTAAAGACCACACGAAGCTTTGTTGTCGTACTTTCTGGTTTAATAACTGCGTGATGTGGTAAGTAATAATGCTTTGGAAAACTTGTGAACTTTGGAGTGAGAACTTTTTTCATATGACCCAGGTGAAGATATTCTTTTATGACCTCGTCATATTGAATCTTGAGCTCTGGACTTCTGCTAAGTCGTAACTCATTTCTCTGAAATTGGGCACAAGCTATAGCACGTGATTTAGTGAGCTGAATATTTTCCGGAAAGTCTTCTTTAAACGGAAGAGAAACGATAAATCGCCCATTTTCGTCTCGTCTCGTGGTTCGCATGTAATATTCTTCACAAGCACGATCGGAATGTGTTAACAGAGGTTTTCTGGGAACGTCCTCCACCTCCCAAAAACGAAAAATCTCTTGGTCAATAGATACTTCATTGAAATAGGATACCAAAGTTTTTGAATTACATTTTGCGCTGCTCTTTACGGGGCCAGTTAGTATCCATCCGAAGATGGTTTCTTGAGCCAGTAGTGAACCGCAAACATTGCGTTTTATACCGTCAAGCAAAATAGAAGGGAGAAGGTCTCCACCAATTAAGAGATCGACTTGAGAACTCTTGAAGATCTCAGCGTCTGCAAGTTTGATATTTGGAAGATTAGAAAAGAACGCTGAGTCAACGGAACATGTTGGCAGATTTCCCGTAAGATGAGGCAGGACAAGTGCTGAAGCTTCGATGCATATTTCAGGATCTAGAGGTGAGCGTAGCATGAACGAACAAATCTTTTGTGCCTTTGCGGAAATTGCATTATTCAAACCTGATATTTTAGCTTGAACTGCGCGACAAGGAAGTTTTAGTAATTTTAACAGTTTTTCTGATATGAAAGTACCTTCGGATCCAGAATCAATAAGTGCACGTGCAGAATAAATTATACCTAAGTGGCATATTTGAACCACTGCGGTACCCAATAGAATACTTTTTGAACTGGAAGCGAAGCAATTTTGAATTGTATTAAATGAAGTGGACTCTTCAGTGGACTGTATTTGGAAGGGATCCGTTCGAGGTCTACATATGTTAGACGTAGAAGCAACTGGAGTTACAAATGTGAAATTAGAGTTTGAATGGAGTTTGGAAGTACCACTGGAACTGGTATTGCCATTGGCATTGGAATTTGAATAATCATTGGAATTAGAATTAACATTCAAATTAGTGTTAGTGTTGAAATTCGGATTGGACATATCACTATGCAACAGAGTGTTATGTCGTTTGTGGCAGGTAAAGCAATTAAATGTGCTTTTGCAATCTTTAAGAGCATGAGCTTTTGCAAATGCAAAATTTGCAAAATGAGCATTTATGCAGAGACCATGTTTCTTAATAACTGCCATTCTATCGACTGGATTCATATTCAGAAACTTTGGACATTGCCGAATAATATGTTGCTGATTAGGACATAGTTTACACGATGTGTTAGAAACATTAGCATGATACGTGTTCACTTTTCTTGAAGTGCGAGTATAAGGAGTATCTGAAATTTTTGGTGTAACCAACTTTGACTTCGTTGAGGATTTAATATCGGAGACGGTCTCAAGGGTTTGAAACCGGCTTGTCAAGAAAGAATCTAGTTCTTCCCATTTAGGAATCTCAGTTTTGCTCTTGAGTGATTGTTCCCAAAGCGCGAGCGTTGCATCAGGCAAACGAGTCGAACAAAGAAATATGAAAATTGAATCCCAGTTATCAATTTTTATATCATACATCTTGAGAGCGGAAATGCAACCATTGATGTCGCGTTGAAGTTTTTTAATTAAACTTCCGGATTCAGTGGCAACAGTGTCAAGGTTAAAAAGAATTCGAAGTTGACTGTTGACGAGAATTCGTTTGTTTCGAAACGATCTTTAAGATTTTGCCAAGCTGTGGAAAAACTTCATTAGTAAGTGGAGATTTTTTTACAACATCACGAGCCTCGCCTCGGGTTTTTTGGTTTAAATGAAATAATTTCTCAACTGGACTCAATCTTGAATTATTAATGTATATGGCTGTGAACATGTCACGAAACGATGGCCAGGATAGATAGTCTCCATTGAAAATTTCAGTATCACACGGTGGTAAGTGGAGTCGAATGACTGGCACAATCATGCCTTCTTGGATGCGACGTTGTTGGAATAGCTGCCGTTGATAGTTCCTGGATATACTCGCCAATTTTAGCAATGCAGCGAACATAGGTGGAATATGACGTCTGATAGCGATTCTTCAACACTTCTATATCCACGTCGGGTTCAACGTCTTTTGCATTTGAAAGTTCATGTAGACATGCCTCGTATGCAGCTTTAACGGATTGCCAAATCGACTTCATTTCATCCCGATGAACATCTAGCGAATGCGTTGAATAATTGGTTAATGTAGCATCGCTAAAATCAGCTTCAAAATCCCTCAGGTTATCAGTCAGACGAATAAATTTTTCAAGAGAAGCCATATTTTTTTTTTTTTTTAAGTTAAACAAACTAAGGAACCGCTGTAAGTAACGAATAGCAACGAGGATGAAAGAAAATTCCATCAAACGAATTTAATACAAAGACGGCAGTCAAAGAATTTACTTATGATTGAACCTTAATCGGTTATAAATATAAAAAACATCAAAGTTTAAAAAGATAAAAGGATTACGAACAAACCCTGTTTTTAGACTATGTGGAAAACAGAAATACTTGTCTTTTGCGAAAACGGAATAAAGAGAATAGTTTCGCTTTAATTCAACCGCAAAAAAAGAGAGAATTTACGCAATTAAAAAAAAATTATGAAATTTTCAGAGTCAACTTAACGTGAGCAAAACACACTGTGTTCTACTAACACAGCAACAGCTTGAATTTAAGTTAGCAAAGAAAAACTTGTTTCACTAACACAGCAATGAAAGCGGAAATCGGAAATAAACACGCGAATAAATCGAGAACAGCATAAAATTATTTTGTAGACAAAAATTGGTTGTAATAAAAATTTCCTTTGTTAATGAAACACAGTAAATTTCTTTTTCATTTGTATTTTGAAATATACATATGAGGATTGTAGGGATCAAGGTTGTTATCTACCCCCTTTTTTTTTTTTTTTTTTACTATTTTATTGCAACAATCAAATGCAAACTAGAGCAAAAAAAAAAATGGTTTGTTGAGCTAGATTTGAGATTATCAAAATAAAATTCGGAAAAATAGGTAATAGTTCAAATAAATTGATTTTTATCAAAAAACAAAATTAGAAAAATATTGTTGAAGAAACACATGCAAGAATTAAAAAATATGAAACCGTCACTGCTATTGCTTTGCACATGGAATGTGCATGTAGGCATATATAATATGAGTTAAATCAGTAAAAGACAAAATTCACTGGCATTTTATGTGAATATATTTTATATATATAATTTATATATATTTTTTTTTTTTTTTTTTTTTTTTAGAATGGATTTCTTTGAACTATTACAAAAAATATGAAGTGCAAAATAAATTTGAAAATAAAAACAAAAAATGAAATCTATATGAAAAACGTCACTGGAAAAAACACTTGTTTGCGTTATGTTGTTGAGAGTAACAAATCAACAAGTTGAGCGCAGCAGCTCAATCAACCTTATGAATATTTGTATGGTTATTGGTAGTATAAGATTTTATAATTTATTTCATATTTAAGTAGAACTTTTTAATATTAATATTGTATTAAAAGATTATATTTTCTATTGGTTTTTTTTTAATTTTTTTTTATTGTTTTTTTTTTTTTTTTATTAAAAAACAATAGTTAGAAAAGCAATCAATAAAAAAATCAAAGATTTAATTTTTAGAAACGTATAACAAATTCTAACACCGTCACTGGATAAGAGCTTTATTATTGCAAATAATTTAACATGTAGACAATTTTGCAGATCGTTGGAGAGAACGAGTTTATGCAAACTGTTATACCTGTAAGAAAATATGAGCACTGTGACTATGTAATGAGAGCAAGAATAATGGTTGAACTTTTAAGCATAAGTGGAGACTTTTGCTGATCGTGAAAAAAAGAGCGGAAACACTAACACAATGATCAATGTAATATAGCAATTGAGCTAAAAAATTAAAGAGATTTTGTTAAGTTAATTTATGTATTAAATTTTATACATGGGACTGACCTTTGTATAACCCTTGTTACCTTAATGTCACCTTTGGAATAGGCTTTGGTATATTATGCCGAATAATATACTAATTTAATGCTTTAATTTAATGCTAATTTAATGCTTGTGACGTTTTGTATCTTGTTTATTTGTATATAACTTTAAATTTAGTTATTTGTAAGTAACTATTTTTAGCCTTTTTTTTTTTTTCTTTAGGTAACTTTCAAAATTCTTTTTATATTTTTGTTTTTTCTCTAACTTTTCACGACTTTTCGATATTTTAACTTTTCTTTAAACATTAAATTTCTTTAACTTTTCGCACCTTTTAATTTTCTTTCAATATACTTTATATTTCTTACACTTTTTGCAGCTTTTTTTTTTTTTAAATATTGAATGACTAAGTTGTTTAATATTTCTAAGAAATGTTTTTTTAAACTTTATATGTTTTTGTACAATTTTGTTTCCGTTTTTTTTAAGTTTTATTTTGACGAACTCTTTTACAATTATTTAACCTGCACGCACGCTTGCACTTCTAATCAAGAACTAATTATACTAAGAGAAAACAATGCAAACGTACCTGACTTAATGTAGCAAGTTGGATGATGTTTTTAATTTGGAGCTCTGGAGTTCTCTTTTCGAGTTGGAGTAAAATTGGAGTAGGATTAACTAGATGAAATCTCTTCTTTTGGACA
>OU612044.1:97865159-98007710 GCA_914767935.1 Coremacera marginata
AATTAAAAATAATTCAATTATAAAAAATATAAAAACAATGAGAACAAGGTGGTCTCTTAAATGCTCTTCTCCTGTCCAAACAAGGAGTCGGGGCCCATTTTTTTATTGCTGATTCTTAAAGCAAAAATTATGAGGAATCCAAAAAAAATAAAATTAGCCGGAAAATTTAGGAGCTTCTGTGGAAAATCTGAAAATTTAATTTTCATGGGAAAAAAGGTAAATTTCTGAGAAAAATTAGGAAAATTTTATTTTTCAATTAAAGCCTGATTCAATACCTTTCCAACGAGCTATCACTCGATGCGATCGCTTTAGTAGTTTTTTTTTTAAACAACTTTCAATGAGGTCCCTTATGAAGAATTCTTCAATTTTGTCACATGACAGTGGTGTACACCACCACTAAACCAGTCACTATAAAAAAAACAAAAAAATATGTAGGTACATTATTTTTTGCTGGGCAATCGATTAAGACTATTTATTTTAAAATCGGAGAGGGGTCGTCCAAAAATTTGCCAATTTTGATCGTTTTCATATGGAATTGCTCTATAATTATTATCATATAAAAATAAATAAATAATAATTATGATAATAATAATTATTATTATTATACAGATAGTGAAAAATTAGTGAAGTGGACAAATTTAAACTTAAAAATTACTAGATTTTTATAATAATTTAAAAAATGTACTTTAAGGGGATTTCCTTATTTCGGCCGAGATGCATCAAGTATCCGAGCCCTAAACGTACATGAAGGATATGAAAATTTAAAAACCTTCGTATGGAATATGTTTTCATATCATTCAAAGACAATATATTCCAAAAATCATAAAAAAATTCTTTCAAATTTGTGCAAATCATGCACAACTGAAGAATTATAATGATTTCTTAAAAGTGGGCGTAGCTATACTTCGAACACGCCCATTTTTATTGCACTTGCGGAGAGTAACCATACAAATTAAGTTACAAAATTTAGTCCAATACACCCAAATTTGTCTGAAATAAAGCGTTTTTATTGATTTGTGGGCGGTAATGAGGGGTAATATGAGGCTTGTTGGTATCGTTATTTACAATGCCTTCTTCATTACACGATGAGAGTGAGAGCTTGTGCTTATATTAAAGGATGGCAACTCGTTGTCATAGCAAGACATCGACGGTTCGTTCTTTGGACCTCTATTTCTCCTTTAGTTGATTGAACAATTTCATCCATAATCTCATTAATTTTAAACTTTATAAAGAATATTAAAGTCAAGTTTTTGTGTTGACCCGTCGGTTCTCGACCTTCAAGCACAATATTTAATCCACGCTTATAAGACTTTACTTTTCTGGCTGACCAGAGAGCTATACCCGTTCATCCCACGAATTACCTTTTTAGAAAATTAAATGATACTTAATCGTTTTAATAAATTTTGTTATTCATCATTTTCTGAATCAGAAGCAAAATCATTTTCTTCATCGATACTCTCAGCGATATTGTTATGGATATGCTCAGCGGTCTCTTCCGCGATACTTTCAGCAATGTTTGTGCAAAAAACTTTTATTAATTAAAGCATCCGATAATCCAGTTCTTTGAGACATTTTGAAGCAAAACCGTCTGAAATATGGCAGTTTTATGTATTTCTCGCTGTACAAGGGGGTGTGGCATTTTTTTATATTAACCGATATATTAACCTCAATAACAGATATTATACCGATCCTGAGAACTTAAGAGACACCGCTTGAACAATGTTAATTCGACCACGCCTATTTTTAGTTGAGCTGCCAAGAGTAACCATTAGAACTAAATTACAAAATTTTAGTCCAATACATCAAAATTCATCTGAAAGACACCATTTTTATTGATTTGTGGGTGGTAACAGAGTGTGCGGCAGCTTTTTCTTTTTCATTATTTGAGGCATTGGCTTTGACAACAAATGATGTAAATTTGGTGCCTTAGGTGTTACCGTTCCTGAGATCTTAATGGACACCAACCTGCACGAAGGATTTTATGTATAAAGATGTTGCCAATTCTACCTTTTCTGCCCATCTACCTATATATAAAAAATGCATGCATGTATATAATATATATAATGTATATCGTGAAACGGTAGCAAAGTCTTGTAAGTGTTCCTTTGAAGTCTGGTTCCGATTGTAAAAGGGGTGTAGCATCTCAAATATACCCCAAGTTTTCGATATCTATTCGACTTGAAATTATATGTCAGACAGCCTCGGAATTTGGTATTCCACCTCAGTTTACACTTGCTGTTCAACTGGTAAGGTTTCATGGGAGTTGAACGAGGAGCGTAGTACTTTCGTAGTAATTTTCGGTATAACTTTTGAAATATAAGTCACACATCAATGAAATTCGTTGCGAACTTACTATGTAGTGTTCTAAGACTGGAAGAATTGAGCGAGCAAGTGAAAAACAGGCGTGGCACTGCCCATACAATTAAAATTTTTGAATTCAAATTACTTTGAAACTTAATGTCACATAACAATGAAGCTCAGTATCAAGTTACGAATTGGCCAAGTCATTTTTTTCATTATAGTTGCCGGTTGTAGCAATGCACACCGGGTATTGCTAATCTCATATTTGATAACTATTGATTTCTATTACTATTACTATTACTATTACTATTACTATTACTATTACTATTACTATTACTATTACTATTACTATTACTATTACTATTACTATTACTATTACTATTACTATTACTATTACTATTACTATTACTATTACTATTACTATTACTATTACTATTACTATTACTATTACTATTACTATTACTATTACTATTACTATTACTATTACTATTACTATTACTATTACTATTACTATTACTATTACTATTACTATTACTATTACTATTACTATTACTATTACTATTACTATTACTATTACTATTACTATTACTATTACTATTACTATTACTATTACTATTACTATTACTATTACTATTACTATTACTATTACTATTACTATTACTATTACTATTACTATTACTATTACTATTACTATTACTATTACTATTACTATTACTATTACTATTACTATTACTATTACTATTACTATTACTATTACTATTACTATTACTATTACTATTACTATTACTATTACTATTACTATTACTATTACTATTACTATTACTATTACTATTACTATTGAAGCGGTTACGCTGAATAACAGTTTAATGTAGTACATATAAACTCTGTGACGGATTCACATGCAGGCTAAAAGGGCTTTAGCTTCCTCCCCCCTGGAGAGTTTTTTCTATGAGAAAATAATGAAAATAAACCTTAAAAGCCATTTTAGAACCCTCCCACCCCACTTGGGTTTCAAATCTGATAAATTTAGTCTCAGCTATACTTCTCAAAAGTTTGATTTACAAATTCAAGCAATTAATATCTATAGCAATCTAAACTAAAATAATTCCAAAAACACGTAGAAAATGTGTGAAGACTCTTTGAAAAGCTTTCACTTTTTAAGTCCATAACACACAGAAGGCATGCAAGCATCAAAGCATCTGACGATTTTGTTACACTCACTAAACTTATGGGATCATGCTTAATGTGTGCATGGTTCACACTTTTTTGAATGTGCGTTATCCCATCAGCTTAAGTGTGTTTTTTTTTCTGTGGCGCTTATTATTTTTTTTTGTTTTCATAAATAACTTCTGACAAAAACTTTACATATTTATTAAGATCACTTCAAAACGATTTATAAAACCTCCTTATCATGCAAATAAATTTTATTATTTGTATATAATATTCTTAGAAGTACTCTTCCGTATCAAAATGTAGATATTTTCGTATACGTAAAAATATAAATTTTTCAAACTTTCGCGATTTATATCTGCTAAGCCATTTGATACCGACCTTTTTTTTGCGGCATTAGAATTGAAGGCTCCAAATAAAAAAAAAAAACGAAATGGCCATTTCAGCCCTTGAAAGGACTTTGACCGAGCTCCTAATGGTCAATTGTGTTGTATGTGTTGTGAAAATGTTTGAACACAAATGATCGAGAACTGGACCTACATGTTTTATGCCGACTCCGAACGGCTTATATTCTGAAGATGCTTTTCATGGCAGTTTTTACTCTCTAAGGCTTGCCATTGTCTGTCGAGAGGTAACGGCCGAACAGAAAAATTAATTCAATTGAAAAAACTTTCTGTCAGATGGGGATTCGAACCTGGGTTCTGGCTGTTTTTATTCTCTAAGGCTTGCCATTGTCTGCCGAGAGGTAACGGCCGAACAGAAAAATTAATTCAATTGAAAAAACTTTCTGTGTCAGATGGGGATTCGAACCTAGGTTCTCTGGCGTATGAGTCACAAACTCTACCCACTACGCCACGGCCACCACGGCTCCAAGTACACGGTAGGAGAAAAAAAGAAAAGGTCGTGGGCCCTAAACTAAAATTATTCCCAATCATCATTTCTTTTCCTATTGCCTGCTGAAGAATGAAAGAGTATTTTTTAATGTTTCCGATTGGGTCTTGAACTCATTGATTCTTAAGTTGGCCTTTGGGCCTTGAAGGCATACACATTCTTTTAGATGTCTGATTCTAAAAAACTTTGTTTTTATATTACTAGGGAACCAGGGGGCGAACCTTCACATGGCAACGTGACTGACCGCCTCAACCTGGCGACGCCAGCAATTTCCATGTCGAAATCGTCTTAAATCGACTCAAACCCCCACGTGGTGTTCCCTGGGCAACGGCAAACTAGCATCCGTCAGTTTGACGGCTTATTTGAGCGGCGGATCATTCCATAGACCTTAAACATGGAATCTGCGCAGGGTTTGGGTCCCGTCACATTACTACTGCCCAATGAAAACAAAACCAGCCTCGGATAAGAACTCCAATTACGTTGACGTCCACCGCAAACGAGAAACGGACAATGATTTAGGGATATGCAACTGGAATGTCCGGACCTTTTATAGGAAAGTTGCCATTATCCAATAGACGGAAGCCCTCAAAACAATAAAAGCAGACATCACCGCCATCCAGGAAATGCGAGAGAAAGGGCAAGGCTGTTCTAAACAAGCACACTGCGATATCTACTACAGCTGCTATGCGGAGAGGTGCGAATTTGGATTTGGATTCGTAGTTAGCCGGAAACTATGCCACCTTGTTTCCCGGTTCACACCTGTCAACGGAAGATTGGCCATGATCCACATCAAGGCAAAATCTTTCTTCATTAGCCTTATTTGCGCGCACGCCCCTTCGGAGGAAAAGGACGAAGCCGTCAAGGACGCTTTCTACGCTAGTCTTGAGGACGTATATGACCATCTTGCGGTCCATGCCGTGAAAATAGTCCTTGGCAATTTTAATGCAAAAGTCGGAAGGGAAGGCATCTTTGGCCCCACTGTTGGTCAGTTCAGTCTTCATGAGACCTCCACGAACAACGGTCTAAGACTGATCGACTTCACCGCGGCGCTAAACATGGTAGTTAGTAGTACCAGATTTAAGCACCTCGACATCCCTAAGGCCATCTGGCTGTCCCCGGATCAAAAAACGCGAAACCAAATTGATCATTTTGTAATCGACGGAAGGCATGCCTCTAGTGTCTAGGTATGCGTACATTTCGGGGGATCAACATTTACTCCGACCATTATATTGTTGCAGCCAAGATCCGCATGCGATTATGCAATGCGAAGAACATACGCACAAGAATGCAACGAAAGTTAGATGTCGCTAAGCAGCAATTACAACGGACTGCCGAAGCCTACTCCACTCAACTCTCGGCTTAGCTCAACCAACCAACCTCTTGACCCGACGACACCGGCGGATTTTTGGCACATACATATATCCCACGAGAAAGCCCACGAAAATCTAATTGACACACATCATGACCTCTCCGAAACCTTTAATACCAAAAGAGGTTTGAGACAAGGCGATCCACTGTCTTGCGATCTCTTCAACATCATCATGGAGGGGATCGTACGAAAGGCCGGTGTGCATCGTAATGGCACCATTTTCTATAAAGGTGTCCAGCTCCTTGCTTACGCTGATGATATTGATATTGTAGGCAGAACCAAGAGAGATGTTTGCGCTGCTTTCACCGCTATCGAAAAGGAATCAGCCAATGTGGATTTGATGATAAATGAGGGTAGAACAAAGTATATGCTGTCTAAAAACAAGGGAGTGCGGCGTCTAAACTCCCACGCTTCATCCGGCATCTATAACTTTAGTAGATAGATAGATAAGTAGTCAAGGCTCAGTAAGCAACTAAGTTCCAGAGCCCTCTCTCAATCGACAAAACTAACACTCTACAAGACTCTCGTTCTACCTGTGCTGCTTTATGGCGCTGAGGCAGGGGTAGTTTCGCAAACTGACGCAGCCGCTCTGGGGTTGTTCTAGAGAAAAGTTTTTCGCAAAATCTTCGGTCCTGTTCAAGTCGGCGATGACTATCGCATCCGAATGAACCACGAGCTGTATGAGCTCTACGAAGACATTGACGTAGTTCGGCGTATAACTGTGCAGCGACTACGCTGGCTAGGCATGTCCATCGTATGGACCACACAGCTGCAGCGAAAAATTTGCTCGAGGCGAGGGTCGGTGGTCAATGACGACGAGGGAGACCATTCCTCCGATGTATGAACCAAGCTGAGGAGCCTTAACCCCACTTGTGTATCTTATTGGAGAAGGCACACGCAAGGCAGAGGCGTCTGGCGAGAGCTGATGAGGTCGGACGAAACCCGGCCACGGGTTGTGATGGACACCTAAGTACGTAAGTAAGTAAGTAAGGTATATCACTAAATGAAAAAAAATTTAATACCGTAAGAAGTACAAAAAATACTAATTTCTCATACTAATACTCATTTACAGAAATTTTAAAAAATATGCTTTTTTAAATTATTGCCTCAATACGACAATGTTTTCAAAACGCCAAAGGAGTACTAGTTCTGACCATGAAATATTTGAATAAAATATTAAGTGGCCAAAAAAATTAAAATTTTTCATCAAAGTGTTGGTAAAACTGTACACCACAAATAAGATCTTTTCAAGATATTTAAAATATAACCAAAACATTTTTTTTATGACTAACGGCTTTGCAGATATAGTTGTTTTACATTATGTCCGAATGAAAAATTTTAATTTCTTTTTATAATTTTCACCTTATAAAACTTGCAAAGAAAATATAAAAATTATATACAAATTTTTTTAAAGTACTATTGACGCACAAAAATCCAAATTTTTTTCAAATATGTGAGTATCAAAAAGCGTTGGATTGGACATGGAATCACCGATATATGTAATTTTTAAATTTATTCAGTTTGATTTGTATCTATCTTACCCCTCTGGCAAATTCTAAATTCGCCACTGTATAAACTATGCAGAAAAAGGCCAAAATGATGAATAAATATTCAATTCATTTTTTCAGCACGATATTTTAAACAATTTTAAGCAAAAAATGTAGAGTGCGCCAAATAAGTGATTTGTTTAGTAAACGATTTAATAGTACTATTCAAGACCTTCAATTTAATAGCTTGAAGAAGTTTTTAGGGGCTCTGGAACCAAAGTAATGATTTTTTTAAGGTATTGTTATTCTAGAGCAGCGGTTCTCAAACTTTTTTGGTGAAGGAATCTATTAAGAAAGCAAAACATTTGACGGGGCCCAAAGATAGTCAAAAACTGCTTTATATGTATTTTAATCACAATTTATTTTTAAAATCTATATTAAAATCAATTTTCTTTTACACATAACATAAGAACATACATAAGAAATAATGAAATATCTTATGTGAAGTATGAAACTGTTTTTTATTTTTCATCAATTGTTTGATATAAGGCCTGATGCAATAATGTTGAATACTTATATCAGGTTCGGTATCCAGTCTATTGAGGCATTTTGATTTTGTAGTTACATAGGTTAAGAATCCTGTTTTGCACAAGTGTGTTGTTGGGGATGAGAGGAGAAAACTCAGGGCCTTTGTGTAAAATAATGGATATTTATCTCAGATACTGCACTAAAAACCATTCAGAGGCATTGTTTTGAACAGTGACTGGTGTGTAATAAAATATCTTAAAATTATCCAAAAATCTCGTTTGTCATACTTTCGGGCTTTTGCAAGCTGCATACAAAAGGCTTTTGAATCCATGAATTCATTTTAATTTTTGTATTCTGTTCTTTGGGAAAATACGTCTCAAAGCATGCCCGCACAGCATTGAGATATTGGGCCTATTCTTCAAACATATCATATTGAAACATTTCTGAGTCGCTAACGCATTCACTGAGCTATGAAAAGCTTTCTATCTCTCTTTGGCGAACACGGATAATCTATTCATATAAAATCCTTCGTGCGGGTTGGTGTGCGTTAAGATCTCAGGAACGGTAATACTTAAGGGCACCAAATTTACAACATGTGTTTGTCAAGGCCAATATCTCGAATAATTAGAAAAAAAATTTTCAACACCCCCTATTACCGCCCACAAATCAACAAAAACGCTTTATTTCAGACGAAATCGAATGTATTGGACTAAAATTTTGAAATTTAGTTTGTATGGTTACTCTCGGCAAGTGCACTAAAAATGGGTGCAGTCGAACTATAACTACGCCCTTTTTTAAGAAATCGTTATAATTCTTTAGTTGTGCATGTTTTGCTAATGAAACTTGTTGTGTAGGTGCTATAAGAACATGTGGTTATCACTATATATATATGAATCCTGCCACGCCTTTTTTACCGCCCATCTGTGTATATAAACTCGTTCGTGCGGGTTGGTGTTTTAGGATCTCAGAAACGGTAACACCTAAGGGCACCAAATTTACAGAATTTGTTGTCAAAGCCAATATCTCGAATAATGAAAAAGAAAAAGTTGCCACACCCCCTATTACCGCCCCTAATTCAATAGAAATGGTATATTACAGATAAATTTGGCTGAAGTGGACTAAAATTTTGTTATTTAGTTCGTATTGTTACTCTTGGCAACTCAACTTAAAATAGGCGTGGTTGAATTATAACTATGTCCACTTTTCAAAAATCATTATAGTACTACATGTTTTTGTAATGAAACTTGGTGTGTATGTGCTATTATATCAAGTGGTGGTCACGCCCTTTTATTTATATAACATCGTTCAAGCGGTTTGTCTTCAGATCTCAGGAACGGTAACACCTAAAGTTACCAAATTTTTAATATCTATATGCTACACCCACTTTAACAGCTAGAAATAAATAGAACTGCCATATTTCAGACGGTTTTGGTTGTATAAGGCTAAAATTTTGTAGCTTACTTTATATGGTTAATGTCGGCAACCTTACAAAAAAAATGTACGTGTGACTTTGGATACGCCCACTTTGCAGGAGATACCTAAACGGATAAGCAACCAACAACAGTTTGCTATTTCTGTAAGAGACAATCACATGAGATATCACCACAAGACTATATATTCTATTTTATTTATTTATTTATTGGCCAAACAAGGCAATTTACTTATTCTAACTTAATTTAAATTTATTTTATTTTTATTTTATTTCTTCTCCCCTTTCCTTGTTTTGGTGTTCGAAAATGTACGAACTGATGTGGGCGTAATCCGCCCACCTAAATGACATGATTTCACGAACACGTCAAAAAGGAGGGGCAGAAAGAAAATTAAAAATAAGAGTGAAAGGTACTTACATACTAGAAAGAGGAGAAAAAATCGATTTGTGAACCAATGAACCCACGATTGAACAATGAACCCATCGATTGATGGGTTCATTGTTTGCGTATGTAGTTTGGTGCTGATATTCAGTTAACAGCCGAGTATGCCTAGTACGTCGTATTGGTTTGTTGAGGCATATCATACTAGAAATATATTCACTGTGAATCGCTCCATTAATAACATCGAATGTAAAACATGAACCTAATAATGATATTCTTGATGATAATGGTATCAAGTTTAAAAGGCTGAGTCTGTATTCATATGAAGGAAGGCTTTTATAATCACGGGGGTTGTACATGTCTCTCAACGTATATAGTAAGAATTGCTTTTGAATAGACTCGATTCTTTTGCTATGGGAATAGAAAGACGGACTCCAAATTATGTAGACATATTCAAGTATTGGCCGCACTAACGCACAGTATAAGAATGTAGTGGCCCAAATATTCTTGAATTCATTTGCTCGCCTTTTTATAAAACCAAGCTGTTTGCTGGCTCTGGACAAAATTTTGTCATAGTGCAAATTAAAGCGCATCTTGCAATCCAAGACTACTCCAAGATCCACTAAATGATTGACTCTTTTAAGCTCGGTACTATTGAGGAGGTAGGTATGTAGTGCCATGTTGTTTTTACGAGAAAAACTTATAACATTGCATTTATTGACATTAAGATGCAGTTTATTTTGGATACACCATTGCTCCAGAGACAACAGTTTTGACTGTAAAACATTTACATCTATCTCTGCTTTGATTGCATAGTACTTTTTTAAATCATCTGCATACATAAGGTGTGGGATATCGTTCAGGACTTCTGACAAGTCTGATATAAATATGTTAAAAAGAAGAGGACCAAGGTGGCTGCCTTGCGGAACTCGTGAGGAGACTGCAATTTTTTTTGACAAAATTCCTTAGAATTTTACATAATGGGCACTGCCGTCGAGATATGGTTTTAGCCAACTTAGTATGGGTCCCGTAACATGCTTGCTCTTGTAAATTGGTGTTAGATGTGATGATTTCCAATATGAAGGAAATGTCCCATAAGACAGCGATTCATTCAAAATTATGTATAACGGCAGAAGTAGTTGGTCTAAACATCGCACCAGGAAGCTTGTAGAAATAAGGTCCATTCCAGGTGCCTTAAATAAAACCAGTTCTTTTATGGCATTAAAAATCTCTTCCTGCGTTAAATTTATACTATCCACCACAATATTTGAGCTGGAAGAAGAGGCTTCAAATTGGGTAGTAGATTGACAAAAGACCTCCTTAAAATGATCCGCATATAAGTTGCTGATTTCATGAGGGTTGGACGCATTGACAATACCTTTAAACATAGACGATGGATAGCCGCTAGATTTACGCTTCAAGTTAACAAGGTCAAAGAATTTTTCCGGTTCTTGGATAATTTTCTCACCGATAAGGTTAGTTTTTATACTAACTTCTATACTAACTTGATAGAGAACTCTTTTGATAGCTCGTCATACCTTGGCTTGAGGTCATCGCTTACATTATCAGTGTTTTTGAGAAGTTTATGGATTTTATTTCTTTGATTCCTCAAAAATCTTAGATTTCTATCTAGCCATGGCTCTGAAAGCTTATTCTTTTTCTTTATTTTTGGCACATAACTTTCGATAGCTGTAAAAATGTGCTGATAAAATTTAGAGACAGTGCTATATACGTTTAAGTTGGAAAGAATATAATTCCATTTTAGAGCATTAAGCTAACATTTTATGCTTTCGTAATCGGCGTTGAGGTAATCGTACGCAATGGAGTTATTATAAGATTGGGTAAAGGTAACTTCATTAGAAGAGAAAGCAACCGGTAAGGCTGTATGGTGAACAGAAATATCTAACAAATTTTCTGCATCACTGCATGGGCTAACCTTTATTTCCTCATATGCGTTAGTAAGGACTAGGTCCTACCATCTCCCATTTTGATTTTGTATAGAAGAAACTGCAGGTCGCCACATTTCATGTGGTGTTGAAAACAAAATGAAGAAAAGATGAAAGATACTTACATCTGTTAAAAAATTATTTCAATACCCTTAATATGAATGCGAAAATCAGCAAAAACTGCGTGCATATCGACAAATTACTGTTAACAGTTTTTCTGAGAGAAAGCATGCTGAAATAGCGGTTAATTATTGCTTGAATTGGAATTGGAAGAACCCGCTAAGTAGAGTCTTCTCTTTCTTATATACGTACCTATCAATCTTTATGCATAAAATTCTTCTGTACATGGCTTTGTCACTGAACTTCTCCTGAACGGCTGGACCGATTTTGATGAAATTTAATGTGTTGGGTCCGTGGATGCTTTAAGTTTAAACTTTAAAGTTTAATCCGGTAGGTGGCACTGTTGTTGCTGTGGCAGTGTTTAAAGGGGTCTTCGAGAGTATAACTCACAAACAAATTGAGAAATTTTCATGACTCTTCCACTACACCATTACTTTTTATGCAAATAAAATAACAAAAATACAAAATGAATAAAAAAACAAAACAAAAACTTAAATTTTTATGATATCTAGGCTTGATTTTCTGATCGTATAAAAAGTTTTTAAGTTTTTATGATAGAAACTTCAAATAAACCCTACTCGTATAATTATGCAATCCGTATGAAAAAACATTAAAAATGCCATTTTTGGTTATGAATATTTTTTCAACAACAAATATTTTTACCAAAATTTTTTTGCGAAATAAAGAAATTCGTAAAAATAAGAAGGGAAACAAAAATGAAACAAGATTGAACAAGAAGAAGAAAATGAATGCAATCCCTTGTAATATGACCGACTTAAGGTTGCTGCCCACTGACGGCACGTAACGAAACAAAACGAAACTACAAAATATAACTACCATGTGTTCTTATGTATTCATGCACACTAAGCGGCGACGAAACGACAACGACTGTTGACGCCGACGAAAAAGCCGGTGGCAATCGTTGCAAAGTATTCTGACCGGCTTGTCGTTCGATTTGTTGACAAAAAGTTAGCTGCAAAAAGGGATTCGGAAAAATTAATCGAACTGGTGCGCGAAAATGTTATTTTATACGATATGAGCCCCAAAAGCTACAGTAATACAATCCTGAAAACTCAACTGTGGAATGAAATAGGTGAAAAATTAAATATCAAAGGTAAATACAAACTCCAATATTTGGTTGTTTACTGCATACGATTTTTTTATAAGCCTTTTTTCAAATGTATTGAAATTAATATTTTCTTTCTAATTTTAGAACCGGAGTGTAAAAAAAGCTGGATAGGACTTTGTGACACCCACAGGAGAGTCATTAAGAAGAGAAGAGAGGTCAGGAGCGGACAGGCTGCTGCAAAGCAGAAAGTTTGGAGGTTCGAGGAGCAACTAGCGTTTTTAGAATGTCATATGCAGGAGAGAGAAACGAAGAGCTCAATGAGTATAACATTAACGCCAGAAAATGAGGCAACTGAAATGGAGGAAGGTTTTGTCAAGCCAGACAAAAACCAAAAGGTTTTTCGAAGTTCATCAGGAAAACAAAAGCTCCAGAGAGTGCTTCAGGAGCTCTTATGAAATATTTACTAAAAGAGCAGCAAGAAAGTAAAAAAATAAGTGGCATGAGGTCGTTCCTGATGAGTATGGCAGATTCTGCGGAGAAATTTTCGGACTTGAATCAACATAAGGCAAAATCCAAAATATTTGCTATTATTTCCGAAATAGAGTTTGATGAAATGACTAATAAGGCCAACAATGATATGTACCGTTATGCTTGTACCCCTGAAAATAGCTCTTCTTCTTCATATCAAGATACTTACATGGATCCAACTCCAATTTATGTGCAAGAGTACTCCGATGGTAATGAAGACTTCTGCGAAGAAATTGTCGAAACGAGCAATGAAAGCTATTTTAATTAAAAATAGATGAAGAGAAAGTTATTTTCAGAGCTACCAACAAAATGATGCGTATCATTATTGGCCTTATTAGTCATTTGATAATTATTTATATTTAATTTTGAATTTTTAATTAAATTTGTTATTATATAGTGATAAGTATTCCTGAACTTAATAATTTATTTTTTTTAAAATTCTATGAATTAAACTTTTATTTTTCATTTTTTTCATTTTCCATTATTTAACTAGAAGCATTTTTAATATAATTTGTATTCAAGTTCTTGCGACATTAAAGTCTTATTAAATTAATATTTATAAAACAGATTTTTATTTTTGCCATTTCAGCCTGCCTTCAGCAGAACAAACAAAATCTTTGAAAACATCTCTGATTGCAAATGCAGCCAGTGAAGCGTTTCCACCTTGGCCAGGAATATTTCTTAACTTGTCTTGTGTTATTGTTGGTGAATTTGCTGTTGTTGGATGTCTTGCAGCCTGGTCATTGGACCGTATAAAATTGTATAATACACAAGTAGCCAAAATTATATTGTCCACATGTTGTGGTTGGGATTTGATCCGTCGGTTATATATTGGAAATTTTTGAGAAAGAATCCCAAATGCGTTCTCAACCACCCGCCTTGCACGCGACAATCGCTCATTGAAGTGGCGTTTTCTGTCATCTTCCTGCAAGCTCGCGCCTGGATACCACCACATGTGGCGCTTTAATATTGCTGCCTGGTAGATCTTTCTTGCCGGGTACGTTTAGCTTATTGGCTTCCAAAGCTTTTCCCAAATTGCTATTGAAAAAAACATCGCTGTTTTTTCCATACGACCCGACATCGATCGCTATAAAATTGTAGTTGGCATCGACCAGCGCCAGCAACACCACGTAAAAAGTTTTTTTATAATTAAAAAACAGAGAACCGCTATTATTAGGAGCTGTTATCATAACATGCTTGCCGTCTAGAGCACCAATACAGTTGGGGAAGTCCCAAAGCTCCCAAAATTCTTTTGCAATTGCATGCCAGCGCTCTTTGGTCGGTGTTGGCATTAATGTCTCCTTGACAATTTTCGAAACTGTCGAATGTCCAAGCCGATAGCTAAAGGAAATTGTCTGGAAGGAGTCACCTGTCGCCAGAAACCTAAATAATGGAATAATAAAAGTTAAAAGTGCAAAAGTGGGGTTTCTAACTTTTTTACCTCAAGCACACAGCCAACTTTTGCTTGGTGCCTATAGCTTTCCGCAATTGTGTGTCTTGCTTCCTGATATTTTCTTTAAGTTTTTCGTGCAACCACTCAAATTGGCTGATGCTCATCCGGTAGCAATTATAAAATTTTATTTCGTCATCCAACAGTTTGCCGTGTAACGTAAAAAACTCGCCATCGATCTCTCGTTCTAAAAACATTGGATGAATCCAAAATCTACGAGTTGATTGATTTTCTGCATCTTCTTCATCTAATAGCAGAGCTATTAAAGTTAATTGCTTATTACAAAATCCTGCGCTCATTTTGCTGATTGTTTTGTTTATAATGAAAATTTGGCCGCCGTTTCGTTAAGTGGGCATTGAACATTACGTTGCCTTCTCGCCGTTTTACAGTCGTTTCGTTACGTGCCGTCAGTGGGCAGCAACCTTTATTCACTTTCAAAGCCAGCACTTTAATTTTTGATTGAGTTTTTTTTTCTAGTTCACCAAAAAATTAAATTTCTAAAAAAGTTTTGTGTTTTCAGGTACGAAAGTTTTTGTGGTGTCAATTTCTTGGTCCTCTGTCCTTCAAACATGTGATCCACCGAGCAAAGATACCACCGACACCGTATGCAATTAGCTTAGAGACGAGGGCTTTATGCCACACTCGATCAAACGACTTTGAAATATTCAGAGCAACAACCCTGCTCTCACCGAACAGGTGAACGCATTGGTTCCATTTTTCTGTAAGGAACGCCATAAGGTCACCAGTAGACCGGGCTCTACGAAAACTATATTGACGGTCACTTAGCAATTCGTTGTGCTCCAGATAGTTCATTAGGTGAAAGTTTATTGCGCTCTCCATAACATTGGAAAGCGTAGAGAACATCGCAATGGGTCGGTAGTTTGCAGGATTCGTGGCATCGCCCTTTCTAGGTATCTGCTGGACACTTGCGACCTTTAAACATGATGGAAATACACCTGTCCTGTGTGAGATGTTGGAAAGGTTGCGCAAAAGCCGAGCCAGTGTAGAAGCACACGTTTTAAGCACAATTGGTGGTATGCCATGAGGACCAGAGGATTTGTTAATGTTAAGATTTGCAAGGACTTTTGACTGCTCTCGTTCGAAAATATATCTCCTTCATTAAAGAAGAACTAGTCCCGACAAAGGGCAGTGGCTGACTGATATCCGAGATTGTGGAATTATGTGCAAACAATCCAGCCAACAGGTTCGCTTTATCAACCGAGTAAGTGAAGATTTAGTTATCTTTTAAAAGAGTTGGAATCGACGAAGACGTTTGATTTTTAACTCTTTTAACAAAGGACCAAAAGTTTTTGCTCCCTTTATAGTACAAAATCCCACCATAGGACCGACCTACACCCATCTATTTTCCGAATGAAAAGTACTTTTTAGCAATTATTGTACATGAGTAAACATATTGCGAATAGGCTGCCTAGTGGAAAGAAGTAAAGACTATATTAAATTATAATTAATATAACGCATTTATTTTCGATTTCTACACCCATCTGTTTGCCAGACGAAATCAATATTAATTGAAAGAAGGAAGCATAAGTAATAAGAAACTGTTGGGTTGCCTTTCATTTTCTGGTCAAGAGTACAGGATTGCCAGGTGTCAATAGGGTAATTTACAACGATATATGCACTCATCTGTTTTCTCATTGAAATTTATATTTCTATACATATAAATTTATTACAAACACGATGGTATTGGGTTGCCTAAGAAAAATCGGTCATGGCTAGGGGTTACCGCAATTTTAAACAGTGTGTGATGCACAGTGTAAGCCACGGACAGAAATAGAAGGAGTTGCCGCAGGATCATGAAATTTCACGAAAATAAGTCCTACGACAAGAGAATCTTTCACACAAAATTCCAAAAAAAATTTCCCAAAAAAAATTATCCCAGAACAATATAAATTTGAACAATTGGGTTTTTTTTGTCACAGAAAATAGTTGATGTAAAAATTAACCAAATCGGTTGCCCAACACGCTCATCTCCCTTATAACTGAAATCGATAATTTAGTATATTTCCCCAGAAAAGTTTCCTAAATCAATAAAATTTGGTACGGAATATTACTTTCTGGCAAGAAATAGTTGATGTGAAGATAAACCAGATCGGCCGACTAATACGCCTACCTCCCATATAGCCGAAATCGGTAATATGGTATATTTCTCCAAAAACAAATATTCCAGATCCATAAAATTTGGTATGCGTAATTATTTTATAGCCAGAAATAGTTTCATACGCGAAAAAAACGTGACCATCAGTTTGACGGATTTGAAAAAAAAAAATCCTATTTTTCACTATGAATTTGTTTTGTATTTCAACCAAAACATGCCTAAGTGCCTACAACTTCTTGTTTTTTTAGCTACCGCAGCCAATCTTTTGTGGAGAATGTTAAGAAAGCTTCTTCTATTAAATTCATATTGAAATTAAAAAAAATATTGGAAATACGATTTTTTTTTAAAGTCGGTAGGTTTTGTTGATATACCCTTAAAAAGGAGATTTCATTGCCATTGCTATCGGCAATTTCGGAGTCGGTTCTTCAAAACTTATTTCGTCTTCATTAAAATATGTATCGCATTCGATTTCATGCATAACGTTCATAACCCTCAAAATAAAAAATTAGTATTTATTTTCCAGAAAACATTTTAGCTTAAACCAGGTATAATACATACCTTTAGTTACTTTGCGGTAAGAAACTGGTTCAAACCCATTTGAAGAGCAATTCAATTATGAAAAATAATTGCATAAACAATTTCTTTATGCAAGAACTTAGAAAAAAATAACGGATCTTGACGAAGATGATAGCAAAGACGATTGACAAGAGCAGTGTTGACAATTCGTGACTTCTTACATACGGCAGTTTGTTAATTTGTTTGTTGCAGTGTTTCCAACTTTTGAAAAATTTTTTCTAGCGACATTTTTATAAAAATTTAAGGAATGTGTTTTTAGATGCAGCAGAAAGTAAAAAAACCGGAGTGCAGACGCCAGGACTGCCTACGGAAGCGTTAACTTCTAAGCATTAGATGTAAAATCAAATATAGTATTGATTAAAGGAATGCACACACTTTTAAAATTAAAACTTTTTTCTGTTTTATTAATGAAATTCATAGTAAAGAATTTTTGATTTAAGCGAAACTTATGAATCTTAATAAAAAGATAAGTATGCAGTTTAATTAGACATGTCCAAGGCTTGAATTTTGACGCCCTTAACATCCAGAAAATTTATAAACTTAAAAGTTTGTGCATGTTTTTTCCTTCAATCAATATTATATTTGACTACTAAATACCCGGGCACGCTTCGCTGTGCCTCGCGCGTATCTCCTGAAAAGCGGCACTGTCGGCAGAGGGGGCTTAAACCAAGGTCCTAAGGCGCCAAGGCCACGGATTTACACTTGTGCCTCGGCCGCCACGTTTTTAAAACTTAACCACTTACACCCAAATTTTTTACTTTCTTAGTCATCGCCAAACGTATTAAAGTCCTCAGATTCATCAAACACCTTAAATGTTTAAGGTAAATAATCTGCCCTTCAAGAATGTTCAAAGTTATATTATTGCAATTTGGTACTTACATACTTTGTGGTAAGTAACATTCTTGGTTTAGATGTATGTATTTTATTAGAAAAATTTCGTTTTCTATAATAACATGCAAGTTGCTTAAAATTTCCAAGAAATTGACACCACGAAAACTTTTGTACCTGAAACACACAAAAAGTTTTATGAACAAATTTTATTTTTGGTGAAATAGGAAAAGAAATCAATCAAAAATTGAAGTACTGGATTTGAAATTGAATAACTCGGTCATGTTAATTTTTTTTTTTTAATTGTCCGTCCAGTCTTGTTTCAATCTTTTTAATTTTTGTTTCCCTTCTAATTTTTATTATTTTCAAAAAAAAAACCTTAACGAATTTCTTTATTTTGCAAATAAGTTTGGTAAAAATATTTGTTGTTGGAAAAATATTCAAAATCAAAAATGGTTTTTTAATTTAATTCAGATTTTATCAAAATCGGTCCAGCCGTTTAGGAGGAGTTCAGTAACAAAGCCATGTGCAGAAGAATTTTATATATAAAGATTATATCACTCACTTATTAACTAGTACAATATTTTTAAATACCGTTTAAAAAATTATAATTTTGTTGATAAAATGTTTGATAGTATTAGAAAATATCATGAAATAGTGGCGTACAAAAATGTTAACGTAATGACATTTATATGAAAAGCATACACTCTTAACACTGACTGTAAGATCACTGTAATAATTGATGTAAAATTGTAGATTTATATTGACGATATTAGAAAAATAAGACCCTATGCAGCTGGTTCTTTCAATTAAGATAATTTAGTGCCCTCACACTAATGGCACTAAAATTATTTTTAACAGATAGGCTGAGTACTTAAACGTATTTATGCAAACCATCAGTGCAAATAAAGGGTGCTTAAAAATAAATAGCTTATGGTCTTGTGATGCTATCTCATGTGATGGTCTTTCACAGAAATAGCAAACTGTTGTTGGTTGCTTATCCGTTTAGGTTTCTTCTGCAAAGTGGGCGTAACCAAAGTGCCACGTCCATTTTTTTTTGTAAAGTTATGGACAGTAACCATATAAACTAAATTACCAAATTATCAAAACCGTATGATATATTGAATTTTAATTGATTTATGGATGGTAAAAGAAGGCATGGCAACATTTATGTATATAATGACCACCACTTGAACTCGTAGCACCTACACACCAAGTTTCATTATGAAAAAATGTACAACTTAGGAGTTATAATGATTTCTGAAAGTTGGGCGTAGTTATAGTTCGACCACGGGGATTGTTAGTGCTGTTGTCGACAGTAACCATACAAAGTACCAACCCGCATGAACGATTTTATATATACAAATGGGCGGTAAAAAAAGGCGTGGCATCATTGATATAAATATAGTGACCACCGCTTGGTCTTATAGCACTTGCACACCAAGTTTCATTATACGTATAGAAATTACTAGCTTATATCCGACGACCTTCGCTGCGCTCAGCGCTTATCCCCTAAAAGAGGGCGTAGCTTTAGTGAATCCATGCTTTTATAATAAGTTCGTGCCGAGTTTCATTGATGTGTGACTTATTTCGAAAAATTTACCGAAAATTTGGGGTGCTGAAAAAGTACCACGGCCCTAGTCCAACGCCCATAAAATGTTACTAGTGGAACGGCATGGGTAAATTGAGGTCGAATACTGAATTCCAAGGCTGTGTGACCTATAATTCCAAAACTGTTCGATATCGAAAATTTTAGGTGTATTTAAAGTGCCTTTTACGATCGGCACCAGACTTCACAGCAACACTCTCAAGGCTTTGGTATAAAAATTGGCTTAGCGGTTTCGGAGTCTTTACGTGATATACACACGCTCCTTAGAAAAAAAAAAGTTGTTCAGTCCGATTCTTCAAAATAATCCATGGCTTATGTTATGATGATCCCCAAAATATTTCGACTAAAAATATTGGCAGATATGGTAGTTAATAAAAACAAACGGTCAGAAATAAGTGTAAAGTAAAAGTTCTTTTGCATCAAAAAATTTTAATTTTTCCATTGGACCAAAGACAATGCGGATTTTTATGGATTGTTTTAACTTTTTTCATATTATTTTCACTAAAATTCAAATTAATTTTTCCCATACTACTTTTAGTCAAACAAGTTATTAAATGTAAAAAATGTTTAAATTTTTTTGTAATTTCATTAAATTTAATTCTTCACTTTATCATCAATAGATAATAAAAATAACTAAAAGTAACATAGCAAAACTAAAAAAAAATTTAATATGAATTTTAGTGAATATAATATAAAAAGTTTAAAAATAAATGAAAATCCGCATTACCTCTGGCCCGACTGCAAAAATTTAAAATTTTTTTGGTGCATATTGGAATAAATCTTTCATTACTATTATTTCTGACCGTGTTTTTATTTTTAACTACCACACCAGTAAATATTTTTACAAAAAACTCGATATGTAGAGCATATTTCAAACCATTCCGTGTCATACTGGTTGAGGTGTGTGGCTTGCATGCCATAGAACCCAGGTTCGAATTTCATCTGTCAAGGAAAGTTTTTCAACTGAATTAATTTTTCTGTTCGGCCGTCATCTCTGCAAACAATGGCAAATCTCAGAGAGTAAAAACTGACATAAAACTTGTAGGTCCAGTTCTCGACTATTTATTTGTGTTCAAACATTTCACAACACGCACAACATAATTGCCCATAAGAAGCTCGGTCCTTTCAAGGGCTGAAATTGGCCATTTCGTTTTGTTTTTTTTTTTTATTTATGGGTGGTACAAGTGGCCGTGGCAAGTTTTATGTATATATATTTTGACTGCCACTTAGAGCACCTGCATATCAAGTGTTATTATTAAAACATGTACAACTCAGGAATAAGCGTGATTTCGAAAAAGCATGCGTAGATATGGTGCGACCACGCCCATTTTTAACAGTTGCCGACAGTGACCATATGAACTAAATTACCAAATCCTGGTCTTCTATGGTAAAAGACGTCTGATATAAAGCTTTCTTACTGATTTGTGGGCAGTAAAAGTGGGCGTGATACCATTTATATATACAAAGTATATACTTCCAATTGGGCCTAAAGCACCTGCATACCAAGATTCACTATCAAAACGTGTACAACTCAGGAATAAGCATGATTTCGATAAAGTGGGCGTAGATATAGTGGGGCCATGTATATTTTTTGTACATTGGCCGACAGTAATCATATAAACTAAGTTACCAAATCTTAGTCTTCTATGGCAAAAGCCGTCTGATATTTAGCATTTTTACTGATTTGTTGGCGGTAAAAGTGGGCGTGACAACATTTATATTTACAAAGTGACTGCCACTTGCATCCATAGCATCTGTATACCAAGATTCACTATCAAAACTTGAACATCTCAGGCACTTAAATGATTTCTGAAAAAGTGGGCGTAGAAAGTGTGACCACGCCCATTTTTTGTACATTCACCGAAAGTAACCTGAACAAAATTACCAAATTTTAGTTTTATACAATTAAAACCGTCTGATATATAGCATTTTTTTGGTTTGTGGGCGATAGAGCCAATTTGGGTGTATGGGAGGTACCACGCCCCCTTGTCCAATCAACACTAAACTTCACAGGAACACTCTCAGAATGTTGCTTCAGTTTCGCAAAAAATTTCATAAAGATTGGTTTGACGGTTTTGGAGTCTATACGTGATATACACATGTACCCACATATCCACATACCCACATACCCACATACATACATCCATTTTTATATATATAGAATAGAAGATAATGATTTCTTAAAAGTGTGCGTAGTTAAAGTTCAATAACGCCTATTTTTAGTGCACTTGCCGAGAGTAGCCATACAAACTAAATTACAAAATTTTAGTCCAATACAACTAAATTCGTCTGAAATAAAGTGTTTTTATTGATTTGTAGGCGGTAATAGGGAGTGTGGCAAACTTTCTTATTATTATTTGAGATATTGGCCTTAACAACACATTTTGTAAATTTGGTGCCCTTAGGTGTTTCCGTTCCTGAGATCTAAACGGACACCAACTCGCGCGAAGGATTTTATATACATGGTGTCCCGCAATTGAGTGCAACTATTTACGAAGCTGAAAGGTTATGTCGAGCTGAGCAAAAAATCGAATGGGAGAGGGGTGGTCTACTTTCACATTCTTAGGAGCTACAAGGTTAATTAAAATTTCACGACTTTGGCTTACGTTATTGTTTCTAGCAGAAAAACTAATTTATATAAAACTTATTTTGATAATAAAATCACCCCTCTAGCGGCATATCAACAAACCCCACCAACTTAACGGTTACCGAGGAGGGTTCGTGTGAAGATGCAATCAATCGATTAAAACTGCCAAATTTCAATTCTGAATGAATTCTTTTTTTAGATTTATTTTGTAATTTATTCAATTTTCTTTTCAATGACACCAAAAACATAAACATATCTTAAAAAATAAAAAGTCCGCTGTACTAAAAAAATTTTACTTATTTGAAACAATGATATTATCTACTGCATAACTTATTGTAATGTCATTATTCATCATTATTTTCAAATAAATATAATTTTTTTAGTACAGCCAACTTTCTTATTTTTAAAGATATGTTCATGTTTTTCGTGTCATTGAAAAGAAAATTGAATAGATTACAAAATAAATAAAAAAAAAATTCATTTCTTACGCAAAATTCTGAGAAATTTGCACTCAAAGTTGAAATTTGGTAGTTTCAACCGATTGATTTCATCTTCACACGATCACAGCTCTATAACGGTTAAGTTTGTGGGGGGTTGATATACCGTTGGAAAGGTGATTTTATTTTCTTTAAAATGAGCTATCAAGATAAGTTTTATGTAAGTTAGTTTTTCTGTTAGAAACAATAACGAGAATCAGAGTCGTGGAATATTAATTAACCGTGTAGCCCCTAAGAGTGTGAAAATAGACCCCCCCTCCCATTCAATTTTTTGCTCAGCTCGACATAACCTTTCAGCTCCGTAAAAAGTTGCACTCAATTGCGGGACACCCTGTATATAGATTTTAAATCTAATGCTAAAAAGCTAACGCTTCCGTCGGCAGTCCTGACGAATGCACCCCGTTTTTTTTTTATATAAAGGACATGTTATACTGACAATAGGTGGTTGTTTAATTTGATAATTCATAAATGTACATTGTAGTGTACTGCAACGTTATGTAGGTCCAAATATTTTGATTAGAAACAATAAAAATTATATACATTAATTTTAGACTTTATGGCAATTTAATGGTTTTTTATGGCATTTTTAATGTTTTGATAGGGAATTAGGTAATTTTTTAGGTAATTTTTAGATTTTTTTAAGAGCATCGTAATCCGAACCCTCGACATCTCTATTAAAATGCGTACTTAACTTTTCATTCATAAGTTTTGAGTAAATTTTTTGCTATTAACTTTATTAAAAATCTTGAAAATAAATGAAATAAATAAATAAAAATAAATAAAAATTGTATACATGTTTATTCCTTCAATCAATACTATATATAATTTTATATCTAATGCTGAGACGCAAGCGCTTCCGTCGACAGCTCTGACGACTGCACCCGCTTTTAATTCCACCATGACTTTGACTAGCATAGGTGACGTCACAACAATAGCTGACATTAAGCACAGTAAACGCTTATTGTTGAGCCGAACCGAAAAACACA
This sequence comes from Coremacera marginata, assembly GCA_914767935.1. Classification (NCBI taxonomy): domain Eukaryota; kingdom Metazoa; phylum Arthropoda; class Insecta; order Diptera; family Sciomyzidae; genus Coremacera; species Coremacera marginata. The sequence continues at coordinate 97,889,029 of OU612044.1, forward strand.
TTGGAGAAACAAAAAAACCAAGTCATGCAACTCTTTTGGTCCTATGTGTTTTTCGACTCGGCTCAACAATAAGCGTTCTCTATGGTCGCAACCTTAGGTTAGATGCTGAGAGCCGACCACTATATATAAACAGCTTCGCTAAAGTTCTAGTCCACCAACAAAATACACATGCAAAAACAGTTCTTAGTGACCGCACACAGTAGCGATGCTATCTTCATCAGCATCGTCGAGTGAGGATTGTTCTTTCCGCGTTTGCATGCATTTGTTGTTGTTTAAGCGAACTGACGCTTTTGTAAAGTCTTAAATTCACTGCCGTTAATACCTTCGCTAAAGAAGCTAACGCTTCAAAAATTTGTTGACGTAGTCAACATTTGTTTCTATGTACGTAATTTCAGAAATAAACTACTTGACAAAGTTTGATTAACCCTAGAATATTAACCTTCCGTTCACTATACGTCATATTACACGTTAGGAGTGAGTAAATTTTTCGTAGGTTAGTACTCTAGGGTTAAATATAAATTTCAGTACTAATGTGATACTTTGAACTCGATTTTCGCGAAAATAATTAATTGCGAGATATCACCTTCATTCATTCACGTCTTCAATTATAAAAAAGTATGAAGTCACTGACTTGGACTTAATTAGAATATAATTAAGCTTATTAGCTAAACCTATAAACCGGATTGTAAAAAGGAAGGATGAGCAAAAGTATAAGAAATTCTCTGTGAAAATCATTAATATGTATATCTTCGTAACGAGAGGGATATTTAGTTAGCACTTTTATTAATAAAAGAACTGGGGAATTTCGCTAAAAAAAACATCGGTTTAGAAATACACGAACTTCAGTTGACCGAGGTCAGTTTTATTCAGTAAACTTAAAAACTAACAAAGTTTAATACTAGGCAGCGAGAAGCGCTGTCCAAAAGAAAAGAGAAGAAGAGCAATTAGGGAATTGAGAGCGGCAGATTGGCTCGGCTACGGCAGCTTAATAAGCACAGGGTGCTTAATGGTGGGCTCAACATGCCACCCGCCTTGCAGGAATGCAAGACGCTACCAGGCACCCTGCCCTGATAGAACCCAGCCGAAGATTGAATTCTGGGCTAACGGCATGCTAAAACCCATCGGCAGGCTACCGGGCTGCATCAGCCGGGAATATACATCGACTCCTAACAGGAGTCGAACTGGTGCTCGCTTGTAGAAGAGCGGATCAGGCAAAATGATATTTGGGTAGCTCAAGCTGATCCGCTCGTCGATATTTTTCGACGATGTGATGACCTCCAAATAATTCTCGATCCTTACTGTTGTCTCAAGGTAGACACTGGATCAATAATGTAGACCCATCAACAAATAAAGTTTGCAGTTCGTTAATCGGCATACCAACTGGCTGGCTATCCGCGACTGGGGAAGGCACGCATCCAGGATGGCACGTTCCTTTACCAGGCCACCCGTTGCCCACGTTCTCACCACAACAGTCGGGAGCAGCGACACGACTCGTTGGAGGCTTGTTGTAGATGGTCTTACGGGGGGAGATCGCTTCGGTCCCTAGCCGAAGACGCTGGCGGTGCTTTCGACCGCGGTTTCTTCTTGGAAGGGGACCGCTTAGAGAAATGGTCCCTAGCTTACGACGTAGACGGTAACGTCGACTGTGGTCCCTTCCAAGACGGATCGCTTCGGGACAAGGTCCCAAGCCGAAGACGCTGGCAGTGCTTTCGACCGCGGTCTCTTCTTGGAAGGGGACCCCGTAGGGAAATGGTCCCTAGCTAACGACGTAGACGATAACGTCGACTGTGGTCCCTTCCAAGACGGACGTCTTGGCTGCAGTTGCAGGCTGCTTCTTCATCTTTCGTGCCCGAGAACGTCTGTTTCTTGGCTTTTTCGAGTGCGATCGACCTGCTCGGGCACGAGTGCGAGAGTGCAGCAGACTGTGGTGATCATCACCGCAATGACGGCATCTGCAATTGCTTCGACAGTCCCTTCGTATATGGACCGCGGAGAGGCAATTGGAGCAGTACTAATACATTAATACAGCTCTTAACCGCTCTTCCAGGTTCATATGAAGGAACCGCCGGCACGATGCCAGGTTGTGCTCCGTGGAGCACAGGTGACATTTCGGAAAAGCGTCGTCGCGCGTAACTACGGCAACCACACTCGACAGCGCGCTTCGCACCGGACTTGCGCGTCCCAGGGAGCTTTCAGGAGCTGGCGCACTCTCTCGCACCATGTCGGTCTCATTAGTGAGTCAGAATCGGTACTGAGGATCATCTCTTCGAGCAGGTCACGCACTAAGCTGCTTGTTGACATTCTGAAACGAGAAGAAAAGAAAAGAAACGAAAAGAAAAAAAAAGAGAATAGGCTAGGCGAGAAAATAGTAACCGAGTTAGTTCGTCGTAATGGCTACTAGCTTTACAATTGGACGCGTAACTCAACATCTTTCAGTACGAGTGTCAGCTACGCGGACTCTATTATCGTTGCCAACGCATGCCTTTAATATTTGACCTAATCGCCATTCATTCGCGGGTAAATTGTCTTCTCTGATAACGGCTAAATCCAATTGAGGAGTTTTTCACTTTGCACGCCTATGCATCTCTTTTAAGTATTCATTTTTCCATCGGTGGCAAAAGTGCTGATGCATAGCCTTAGAAAGGTTTTAAAATCCTTTTTTAAGACATTTGAGGCTCCGACAAATTTTGTACCATTGTCAGAGTACACATTTGCTGGGCAGCCACGCCTAGAAACAAATCGAGAGAAAGCTGCTAGAAAAGTAGAGGTTGATAAGTCGCTAGTGGCTTCGAGATGAATTGCCTTAGTTGAGAAGCACACAAATAAACAAACATAGCCCCTACTTATTCGGCAATATTTATCTACTTATGTAGCTTTTGATCTAGAACGGGCCAGCGAAGTTGATGCCAGTGAACGCAAATGGTCGTGAAATAACCGTTCGCTTAGCTGACAGAGCAGCCATTATTTGTGTTCTCTGGCGTTTCATGTGAACGACACCAGTTTTGCAATTGTGTAAAGTTGTTTTGATAAGGGTTTTAGCACGTAAAATCCAATATTGCATTCGAATAAGTCGAAGCACTAACTGGTTCCCTCCATGAAGTGAAATCTCATGAACGAAGTGTACTAAAAGACGTGAAAATTGGCAATATAATTGGGTGCTTTTCATCGTATGATGAAATTGGGGAAGAGGCTAGTCGTTCACCAACACGTAGTAAATTGTCGTTGTGCAGAAAAGGATTAAGAGCAAGAAGTGGACCCTTAGATCCAATCATTTGATTTGTTTCCAAATAATGATATTCTCTTGGAAAAACTGATTTTTGGCATGATAGAACTAATCGAGTTTTTACGAAATAAATTTCTGTACTTTGAAGACAGGTTGATTTTTTTGAGAAAGTCACGCGCAAATGTGGATGAGTGCGATGCAGAAAACGAAACACGTAAGCTAACACTCTTAATCCACGTGGCAGTGAAAAAAACGCTCTAAAATATATTCATACTCCGAAAAATATGCAAAGTGCACTTTCACAGCTTTGCGTTCGAGTGATGTTTCTAGATCTGTAGGCTGAGCTTTTCTTTGCCACGAAGATCGTTCGAGTGCGATCCAAGACGGCCCATGTCACCAAAGAGTGTTGTCAACCAGCTCTTTTGGAGAGCTTCGCTAAATCTGGGTTTCATGAGTATCTACATGAAACAAATTTTGAATTCCTACCTTCTCTGCCACTTTTGACACTGTATTGGCGACGAAGGTTGTCCAGGAACACGGGGGCTTACATAGTCAGGCAAGCACGATTGTGGAATCTGTCCAACAATACAATCTATTCTATTTCGAGGTGCGATAGCAAGGTGTCTTCCATATCCGCGAGAGGGCTGCACCACATAATTCAAGCCGAGGGAGTGAGGTCGTCTTGACTGGAGCCACTTTGATTTTTGCGCAAAGTAAATGACTGACAATACAATCATTCTGTTGCACTCGAATGTATATTGACGCAGCAAATGCTTTTCAAAAGCATCGCAAAAGGCATGAAACTCTACGTCGGAATCAGGTGAGAACCCAACAAACCGTGGTATACGACTATTATTTATATTTTCGTAATCTAGCAAGAAAGTTTGCCAAGATTGAAAAATGTGAGATGGGATATTTTTATCCCACTCCATTTCATCGCAAAATTTGTGTAAAAAGAGGAAATTACTGCTGAACATCATGTGCTAATTGCAGTATGGTTCTAATGGCTAGGTATGGGGCACAGTTTAGGCCAAAGGTTACTGTTTTAAGCTCATAATCCTGAATGACATTGTCAGGTGAGCTTCGAAATTGAATTCGTTAAAAGACGGAATGTTTTGGATCAACCAGAATCTGACGGTACATTTGCTGATTAAAAACGTCACCATAAAATACGTATTTGAAGAACCGCCATTACCGCACCACCCTAACTTTGGTAGAAGTACTCTCTGGTTTCATCACCGCATGATGCAGCAAATAATAATGGCATGGCGACATTTCAAATTTAGGGGGAGAAACTTTTCTCATGTGACCCAATCTGTAGTAATCATTTCCTACTTCTTCTTACTGCATCTCAAGTTCAGGAATTTTTGTCAATCGAGTTTCGTTTCTAGCCCACTGCTTGAATGCAATACCTTCATAATAGAAAATCCAAGATTAATATCATCAGGGAATCCACTTTTAAATGGAAGGATAACTATATATTGACCCTTTTCATCGCGTTCAGTGGTTTTCTGATAATTTTCCTCACAAAACGTATCAGTTTGGGATAAAAATTGTTTTTTAGGTAGTTCCTCCAACTCCCAAAAACGTGCGATCTGTTTATCGATCGCAACTTCACTATAATAGCTCAAACAGGTAGTAAGGCTGGATATTTCATTACAAGGCATAGGGCCTGTGAATATCCAGCCAAAAACTGTTTCTTGTGCCAATAGTAATCCAAGAATGTTTCTTCGAATGCCATCAAGAATGATAGCAGGGTACAAATCGCCACCGATTAGTAAATCGATTTGATCGCTTCTGAAGAAATGTGGGTCGGCCAATTGTAAATCTGGCAAACTCTTATTTATTTAACTCTTGAAATTGCCTATTTCTAGGCGAACTGAGAATTATTTCGCAAGCTTTGGTCACTTGCGCTGAAACTGCTTTGTTAAGCCCCGAAACTTGAGCATTGACGGCTCTTGTGGGCAACTTCAATAGCTTCTGCAATCTTTCAGATACGATCGTACCTTCAGAGCCAGAGTCGATAAGAGCTCTAGTTGTGTACGACGATCCTAAGTGACATACGGTCACCATTACTGTACCAAGCAATACGTGTTTGGTAGTGGTAGCGAAGCATGATTGAATGTCATTGCAAGTGAACTGTATTAACCGTACGATTCATAACCAGCAAAACTCCTTTCATTTCATAACCAGGTATCCGTGTACCCGAAGTAGGTTGTTTTGCGATTATTGAAATAAAATAATATTTTCCTGTAAATATTTTTGTTGTTGATTATATTTTGCGTTCTCAACTGTACAAATTTGATATTTGGAAAAAAAACTGGTTTCTGTTTGTATATAAGTACCTAAAGCGACACAAGTAGGCAGAAACTGGTTTTATGTAAGGGTTGTTTATTTGCTTATTCTGCTTATTTTCGGTACCTACTTGCTTAATTGCTTTTGAATTAGATAGCAGATGTTCATTTGTTTCGTAAAATTGAAATATTTCATTTGCTTCGTCATTCTGTGTTGAATATTTGAACAGTGAAGTTTGTGAAAAATGAGCCGCAACGACCGATATTTGTCTTCAAGGGAATACTGGAATTTGAGTGATGAAGCAAGAAGCACATATATTCAAAGTTTATTTGAGGAAGTGACTCAAGATGAGGACCTTGAAGTGGACCCTGTGGATGACCAAAATGAAGGAAATGTGTCCTATACTGGCGAAGTTTCGGAATCAGAGAATGAAGATTTGAATGTTGACAACGCAAACGAAATTGCAGCTGCTATTGACGCACCAGAGGAAATTTTATTTGACGACGAAAGTGAAGATGATGCTATGCAAGAAGATGCACCAACAACAAACCCAGCAGAAGATGCACTAACAACAAGCCCAGCAGACTACATGACTGCACGTGACGGCACACAATGGCAGCGAACACCACGTAGTTGCCAACAAGTGAGAAGCCAGAATATATTCAGAGACCGCTGTGGTCTAGCGCGGATAACTGAAAATATGACGCCTTTGCAGTGTTTCAAATCATACCTCACAGTGGAAATGGTGGATATAATAGTGCGCCACACAAATAGAAAAGCGCATGCCACATATAATGCGTACAATGAAGCGAATCCCAATAGAAGTCAGTTGAAGTGGAAAGACACGACAATCAACGAAATTTATGCGTTCATTGGAATGATTTTGATGGCTGGCACAAATCATTCTAATGACGAAAACGCAAGAGATTTGTGGACGTCACAGGATAATGCTCAATGCAAATCTTGCCAGATATTATGTGCCATCAGAATATTTGACCATTGATGAACAATTATATCCATACCGTGGTAGAAGCAAATTCACACAATATTTACCCTCGAAGCCAGCAAAATATGGTATAAAAGTATGGTGGATTTGCGATGCCAAAAACTCATATCCACTTCATGGCCAAATATATACTGGCAAACAAGAAACTGGTCGTGAAGTTGGTGTTGGCGAAAGAGTGGTGAGAGATTTAGTTGGGCCATACTACGGTAGCGGACGAAATATCACAATGGATAATTTTTTTACGACGCTGCCGTTGGCTAGGCAACTAAAAGTAGAAAAGCTCAGCATTGTGGGTACACTCCGCCGCAACAAAGCTTACATCCCTGCGGAGATGAAAGAAGACAAAAAAAAGACGTTGGTTCAAGTTTATTTGGCTTCCACGACAACGTAACACTGCTCTCATATAAGCAGCGGAAGTCCAACTCGGTCATCCTTCTTTCTAGTATGCATGATGATGCACAAATTGACGAGAATGGGAAACCAGAAATTATCAATTTTTACAACCAAACAAAAGGTGGGGTGGACGTTATGGACCAAACGCTCCAAGAATACACGACCCAGCGACAAACAAGAAGATGGCCGATGGCATTTTTCTATAACATAATTGATGTGAGCGCATTTGCATCACACATCATATATTATGGAAATAATCCAACTGCACGATACACCACGACGCGCAGGAAGAATTTCCTGCGTCAACTGGCAGAAAACCTGTGCATTCCTGTTATAGAAAATAGAATTTCAAATGTGCAAAGCGTGCGCCAATTTTCAACAAAAAATGCAATTGAAAGCATCCTCGGAAGGCCGTTGGAGAGTGTGCTTTGTGCTGCAGGTCCGTCAACATCTCCGTCAGCACGACAAAGGGGCAGACAAGCACATACGGGCGTGTGCTACATGTGCAACCTTCTTCCAAATAAGCGCAGAAGAAAAACTAGAAAAAATTGCAGCATATGTAGCACGCCGATATGCGATGAGCACGCCATAATAATTACTAAATGCTACAATTGCCACAATAACAACGATAGTGATTCGGATGAATTATAATATAATATATATAAAATATGATAAAATAAATAAAAAAGACATTTATTTCCAATAAAAACAACACAAAAAAACGTTTTTTCATTTACATGTCAGGCATTTACATAGGAATTGCATTAGGGTACCCGGGGACCCGGTTGTGTGTTTATGGGGGTAAAACATTTAAAATCATTTTTTAAAGAAAATATTGAAAATATTTTGAATTTTTTGGTATTTAAATCTTAGTTTAGCCAAAATCTCTGATGATTCGGAGTTTTATGTCCATATCTCAAAAATTATAGGCACAGCAGCACTTTAAAGTCAAAAAAGGTACACGGGTACCCGGTTATGAATCGTAGTGTTAAAGTAGAATGAGATTATGTGTTAGAGCCCGGGGGGTTAGGTCGAGAGCTTGACCTACCTGAGTCCGTACTCGAAACAGGAGATTGTGGCGGAGTCAAGTCTCAATGCAAGTGAGTGTTATGACGATGTTTGCACATCACATACGAATATTGAATATATGAAACCGACTTGTGAGGAAGGAGTCGAGGTCTGTCCATTTTGGAATTTCGTTTTTATTCGAAATGGACTGCTCCCATAGGCGAGCGTGACCTCTGGCAATCTTGTAGAGCAAAGATAAATGAAGATTGCATCCCAGTTATTGATATCAATGTTGTGCATTTTAAGAACGAAAACACAACCATTTATATCTCTTTGAAGCTTTTTAAGTGCTGTGCCAGATTCTTTTGGCACCTGGGGTAGGTTGAATAAAATTTGTAGTTGGCTGTTGAACATGATAGGTTTATTCTCGTATCGGTCAGACAAATCTTGCCAAGCTTGAGCAAAATCATCATTGGTTAATGGAGATTTCCGAACAATCTCTTTTGCTTCACCACGTGTTTTTTGATTTAAGTGAAAGAGTTTTTCCACAGAAGTTAGCCGCGAGTTCATTATGTAAATGGCCGTAAACATGTCCCTAAAGGACGGCCATGAGAGGTAATCACCTCTGAAAACCTCAGTATCGCAGGCTGGCACACGCATGCTGTAACCAATTGTCGGCGCCGGCTCTGAAGCAATTGTTTGCTGTGAGGGCTTACTCTGAGAGAGCTCCGAAATTTTCCCTGCAACCTGTATATATGATTGGTAGCAGCAGCGATAGTTTTTTTTTTATTGATTCGAGGTCTGCATCCTCGTCATTGGTTATTTTATCCAAACAGGCATCATAAGCAGCCTTTACTTTTTCCACTGGACTCTTAACTCTTCGCTTTGAGCTATATGAGATATTCGGCGGCATTAAAGTCCGCTTCGAATTCGACGAGAGCATCGGACAAACGGATAAATATTTTTAAATGCGACATATTATTTTCTATTTTGTTTATTTTTTTTTTACTCGTCGTGTTAAAATTTTTTATTTAAAATATTAAGCAGAACTTAAAAAAATGTTTACTTAATAACACACTGTGACAAAAAAAAAAATCAAAACAAAACTTCTGGGATGGGGCATAGCGTAAGTTGTAGGTATAGTGAAATAGATTTTTTTGGCATACAAGAATTTTTTGGTACACATCGAAATTTTGAATAACGGTAAAAACCCAATTTTTTCGCACATACGCTCACTTATACTCCCATAACTTCGTCAAATATCCACTGATTTTCATTTTCTTACCGGTTTAAAACCCCTTAAATTTGTTTTATTATTTAAAAATAACACATTTTCCTTGTTAAAACTAACTCTTTTACCACCCACAAATCAATAAAAATGCGGAATTTTGTACAGTCTCGATTGTATGAGACTAAAATTTTATAATTTAATTTGTATGGTTACTTTCGGATATTATACAAAAAAAGGGTTTCCACGCCCCCTTTTATCACCCACCAATCAATGAAAATGCTATATTCCTGACGGTTTTGTTCGTATAAGACTGAAATTTGATAATTAAGTTTGTGTGCTTACCATCGGCAACTGTATTAAAAATGGGCGAGGAAGACCTATAATTAGGCCCACATTTAGGATATTATTAAGACTTCAAAACTTTTGTGCTGATTGCGCTGAAATTTTAGAAGTAGATTGATTTCGAGTACGAGATGGTTTGCGGGATAAAATGTTTACCAGACCCCCTTTTACCGCCCACAAATAAAAGAGTGTGGTTACACTTTATAGTAAATTTTTAAAGAATTTTGTTTCTTAGAATGAGAATGTCTCTAAGTACTGCAAAATTAAATAAAACATATCAAGCAATTTCAATTTGTTTATATAATTTGTAAGCATGTTTTTTGACAGTTTAAAGGCATTTGTTGAACGTTTAGTACACCGTTTTTGGAAATGCTACTCAAAAATGTTTACTCGATATTTCTCTTTTTAACTGTCTTGTCATCATTTTGATTTTATTTTTACCATCAAAACGCTTTTCTATATTAGCGATTTCTTGGTGAAACCGTTCTAATTTCACTCGTGTTCGGTATTCTGTGTACAGAATGTTTGTTTGATTGTAAGTAACAAATTTAAACAAAACTGCCAAATTGAACTTACGTGGAGGTTAATACACATCATGAATCTAAAATATCGACAAATGGCTTTTTTTCTGAAAAGTTAAATAATTCAATCAAATATTAATCGATTTAAATAAACTAAAATACAGAAGATGCAGAATGAAATGTGTTTTGGAACTGCATACCAAAAGTAAATAGTTTTATACAAATTTGACTTATTAATTTTCGTTCAAAGTGCGATGCAGTCTCAAAAAACTGAAAAAATCGATTTGTTTTTACATGTAGCTCCCTTAATTTTTATTCGAGTTTGTAATGTAGTACACCGTTAGAAAGATGTTATTTTTATCTTTCTAACGACGCATTACAAACTATTGTAGGATGCATATGATAAGACATATGCTTTTTTTAACTCCATCTACCTCTAAAAGACGGTTTTTTAACCGTTATTCAAAATTTTGATGTGCACGAAAAATTTGTGATATGCCACAATATGACATTTAACTATATCTACAATCTACACTATGTCACATCCCAGAAGTTTTTTGACTGTCACACCGTGTAATTTTGAAGCATACCTCTGTAAAAATAAGATTTGCTTTTTTTCGCAAAAAGTTTTCTGTATTTGTATTTAAAAATATTATTATATTTTATTTTTCTTTATATATAATTACTAATATAAATACTATTGTTAATGATTAAAACAATATTTACAATAATAAGACAAATATATTTTTTTTTACTTATACCCTTTTTTTATGTTTGTATATTAATTTTTCTTAACACCGGAAAATTTATATTTGTTGTCCAAACACTGTGCCCACAGTGCGGTTTTCTGACGAAAAAAGACCAAGTCGATTTTGTTTGCAAATTAAAGCCTTAGTCCCACTGTGCGACTTATATACTTCCTCACGACAATTTAAAGCAGCCAACTAGAGAGCTGTTCACCAAGCGCAGTAGGCACGAGATGCAGTCTAAGCGTCGAATACACACAATTGAAAGGCGTGCGCGAGAGAGTAAAAAACTTTAAGCACAGCTTGGGGTTGCTGCTTCCAAGCACAAATCGCGGTATTGGCTTCGATCGGTACGGACACCGCACAAAGAAGAATGCAAAAATTGTTGGATAAGAGCACAGAAATGCTGCTCAGACTCTTAATCACAACACTTGTTTTCAATTTTTGGCTCCAATACAAAATACATATTACTACAGCCGCAAGAGGTTAAGTCACTTGCGAGAAAATCACTCTTTTTCTGCCTTTGCTCGAACTGTCAAAGTAGCTGTTAGCTAAAAATTGCACAGATTCAGGTTTTTTTTTCTTATTTCCTTCTATCCATTCTGACAGTTCGACCGAGCTTCTCTCATGTGACTTAACCTATACTAATGAACCTTGATACAGCCGTATTAATATTTTTGTTTTTGTCAATTTTAGCAAGTCGACCGAGAGCACAAAAATTAAAAAAACACTTTGTCGCTATATGGAAACTATTGCACCGAACGAAGGTCGAGAACCTTTCTTATATAAAGCTATATATACACAAACAGCCTTTCCGCCAAAAATTTGTTGGTTGAAAACAAATATATTATATTTATATATATATATAATATATATAAGTTATATATATATATAACTTTATATTAATTAAATCTTTTAAAAATTCACAACTTTACGGAAAAAAATGAGCGAATTAGGCGAACTTAACCCGAATGTCAGATTTTTCTTTATTAGTTATAAAAAAATTTTTGGCGGCGGCCGTGGCGTAGTGGGTAGAGTGTGTGTCTCATACGCCAGAGAACCCAGGTTCGAATCCTCCATCTGACACAGAAAATTTTTTCAATTGATTTCATTTTTCTGTTCGGCCGTCACCTCTCTGCAGACAATGGCAAACCTCTGAGAGTAAAAACTGCCATGAAAAGCTTCTTGAGAACATACGCCGTTCGGAGTCGGCGTAAAACATGAAGGTCCAGTTCTCGATCATTTGTGTGCAAACATTTCACATCATACACAACACAATTGATCATAAGAAGCTCGGTCCAAGTCCTTTCAAGGGTTGAAATGGCCATTTCGTTTTTAGAAAAAAATAATATTCCAATTTTGCTAGTAAAATTAAATTTATTATATAATTAAAATAAAAATTTTACCTGTTTTTTTTTTGTTGTTGATGAGGTTGTTGTTGTTGCAGCTGTTGATGCTGTTCCTGATGCTGCTTTGTTGTATCTGCTGTTGATACCACTGTTGATGTTGTTGTAGATGCCGCTGCTGTTGCTTTAACACAAAAAGTTTAAAAGTTTAGTTTTGCTACCCAAAAACTTTTAGCTTGTTTATAAATTTTATTTTTTTTTATGTTTTTTAACACTCGCGGCGTGTTTTTTTTTTTTTTCATTTTATGTATATAAACATATATTTTTACACTTTTTTTCAGCGATTTTTAATTTTTTAATCAAAATCCGGCTCGCGATGGACCATGTATATCTTCGTAACGAGGGGGATATAAAGTTAACACTTTTATTAAATAAAGAACTGTGGAATTTCGCTTAATAAAAATCACGGGCTTAGAAATACACGAACTTCAGTTGACCGAGGTCAGTTTTATTCTGAAAACTTAAAAACTAACAAAGTTTAATACTAGGCAGCGAGAAGTGCTGCCCAAAAGAAGAGAGAAGAAGTGAAATTGGGGAATTGAGAGCGGCAGCTTGACTCTGCTACGGCAGCTTGATAAGCACAGGGAGCTTAATGGTGGGCTCAACAAATATTATTCTATTATTTTATATATAATAATATTACAATCAAATAACAGATTTAACTTTAAGGGACATTCATATGAAAACTACTCTATAGCTTTAAGACTTTGCTTAAAGATTATAAAAAAAGAATAAACGGAATAAAATCATTCGCTTAGTTAAACAGTTTTTATAAGTTCAATTAAGCTTAACACATACATTTTTGTAGTATCTTTTACTTTCTTTTTTAACCCTTTTCAACCCTTTTTATTAATAACATAATATCCTAATTTTAAAATTTGCATTGCCGAGCAACTGTCTATACTCAACGTATTGGGAACTTAAAATCATATATAAAATGCATTGCACACAAGAGAAATCCTAGTTATGTGTGATATAATAAATTTAAATATTGTTCTCGTGCATTTTAAATTTTTTTGTTAAGAAAGATTTTGAAATTGCATTGTGATTTTACACTTTCTTAAGCATTTGATTAAATAAAGAAAATATTTTCAAACAGAATAATTTATTAGTTTAAAAACAAAATTGATGCTAAAATACAGTTTATTCAAAAAATATATAATTAAATATCATAAAAATGTCAATATTTTGGAGACCAACTTCAATTATTAATAAATCAATTATTACTTATTTGATTTATTGAAGACCAGGAAGTGTTTTTCCTGTCTAAATTTTCTTAAATATACATGACAGTTTTAATATTTTATGTGTCATAATATGTCAAATATTCATTTTAATATACAAGTCATGAATATATTACCTTTTAGAGTTGCACTCTCAAGCCTATTCACCTCATATCTGAAGGTTCTTGCTATACCTTAGCATTCTAGAATATTTCAATCACACGAATGCTTTTTTATAAAAATCGAGCTTCCTGACAAATAGCTTAAACTGAGTTCATTAAAGTAGGTGATCCACGACATCATTAAAGATGAGCTTATGCAGGCCTGAATTCCTAATTATATGTTTGAAATCATAAATTGTATTGCTTAAAATCGGAAAATTGTTGAATTTTTTTTCAAAAGTTTTTAGAATTGAGTGGCTTGATAGTCATTTATACAATTTTATAGACCTATTCCTGAAAATCTACAATTGTAAGCCAGTATTTTTCATATTTATATGTGTTTCTTGTAATTCTTTGATTTTGAAACAAAATTTGAATCTTAAAATAATAAATTTTGATAAACATTGCCAGCTGCTTTTCATATATTGACAATATCATTGACAATTTTTTTTTTAGCTTCAAATATTGTGATATTTGCTTTTGCCAAAAATTATAAAAAAGCATTACATAGCAAAAAATTCCAATGTTGTTAAAAAATATTTCTGAACTGATACAAGAAAACTGTGATGAATTTTTCTTTGAGCCCATCTTTCAAAATATATTGAGTATTCTTATGTCAGCAAGCATGTGTCGAACGCACAGTGTGTCTCAATCTAGCTGGACAAAATAAAAAAAAATTGCAAAAAATTAATTTTATATCACTAAAATACATCATCGAATAAATGCTTTTTGTGTGTTTTTAAATTATTTCTGAACCTCAAGTTAGCAGTTTTTTATTGAACGTGTTGATCATGCGAAGGCATATAGATTAATATTCAATATTATAAGTAGCTTAATAAACCAAATTTATAATAAAATTATCTATTGGAATGTAAGCATAAAATGAAAAAAAATTAGGTTGCATTTTCTTACAATGCCATTTACTTTAACCACATATGCACGCAATTAGATGAAATTTTTTACCAAGTTTGAGTCCCGTAGATAAAACATACTTACATTAAACTGCAACTTTTTGCAACTTTAATTTTATAAGTTATACTTAAGTTAGTATATTTCTAAAAAACTCTACGATGTCCTACAAAATGACAATACCTCACGATTTCAAAATATAATTGTGTGTTTCAAAGTTGAACATTTAAAAATATTATAAAATATTTAAGAGTGTATTTTTCAGTATTTTATGAACACCCTGCATAAAGCACCCTGCATGTTAGAACAAGCGAATTATATTGCGAAAATTTCGAATTTTGTCCTAATAGTTCGTTTAAATCTTAAAGAGTGGAACGGTGTAAATTGCGACAACGTTCGCTAAATTTTCACCAAACATCTCAGAAAACAAAATTTGAATGGTCATCTTTTTCAAGGAGCATTCCTAAATAATTACCAAATACGTGAACTATCCACGTAAATCTTTGTCGCCCCCTAGGCAAAATCCTGCGGACGCCCATGATCTTGGATGATGGATTCTTATGCGAAAACAATGAAACTAGTGGTCTATAGTCAGTGACAACTATACATTTTCTTCCATATAAATAAGGCTTAAAAATGGAAGATTTAATTCCATCTAATAAGTGCAATTATTGGGGTATTATAATGAGTAATTTAATGCTAATAGCTTTCCTTGATTGTATCTTCTGTTATTATTAAAATTTTTATTATTATTTCTATTAAATCCTCTATTTTTATCTCGATAAGTTTTATTATATACTCCCATGTTATTCCTATAGCTTTAATTAAAATTGTTATCTCTATTGTTACTACTACTTTTCCATGCCATGTTATTATTATTGTTATTGGTATAAGTTCTTAATATTCTTATCCTAGTATTGGATAAATTGAATTTGATAGTGTGATACTTAAAATTGAAAACCGCATATGAATATTCACTACTTATTAATAATATTTAAACATTTTAATTTAACATCTCAATTTTTTTTTTTCTTATTTCAGATAAGTGATTTTATTTGAAAAATATTTAAAGAAATCGTCACCTCATTTATAATTTCACTTAAATATACAAATTTCACAACAGTTAACATGATTATTCACTACATTATATTTTTAGCAAAAGAATATCTACTTTGACTTGATAATATTAATATATTGTTTCTTATTCTAACTTTAACATAATTAACAGTTTCATTATCTCTTGAATTTTGAAAATGTTCTTATTGAAAAAATCTTGAAAATATTTTTCATGGAACATTTTCCGGTCAAAATGATTATAACGTTTATTAAAATGGTTTGTAATACATAATATAAATGTATACAATTTAAACAGGTTCTCCTCAAATTTAGAATCTTTCCTTAGAGCGACTAAAAGCTCGAATTTATTTTGAAAACCAGTGCGATATGTCATGTGTTCTGTCGACTTCTGGTAACGAAATATTTGACTTAAAGCGACTTTATCGAGACAACTATTATCAGGGTTCTTGACAATGCTGGTAGCTTTATGTGCCACCTCAATGGCCACCAGCTTCCTCGTGTTGGGATCCTCCCTATGAGGATACCCGTAGGTTTTTTTTACGAATGTCCTGAAACTTGTCCCTACTTCCCTATGCACGTGAATTATATTTATGTCGTCAGGACATAAAGATACTTCATGTGTTGCCTTTTGGGTTTAAGTTGCAGCAAGGCGTTGTCGACTGTCGAAGCATTAAAATGACCCATTTGTTTGGTGTGTATTTTTCAGTAAAGCTCACCAGCCCCGTTATACTTACTTAAATATGCACTGGTCCATGATACAATAATAAGGTAGGGTAAGGATGTCAAAATTATAAAATACTTTGGGGCCGTATCTTAAAAAAATATCGATGAAAAATCCAGGTATGTTCTTAGTGTTTTTGTTGAATTACGTAACTTTGATGGCTTGTTATAACTTCGTAAGCTTCGATGTTCGACAATATGTCGAAAACTGGTATGTTGTAACACATTCGACAGGTGATAATTTTGATAAAATATCGCTTAGCTTCCTGTTTTCAGATAATTTTATTGGGTTTTTTAACATACTACATATATTAACATTGATATTTCACTTCGATACTTTACATTATTGTACATTATTTTAAATATAAACATATATATAAAGTTTTGAAGTTTTTTTTGAGATTTATTCAATTCGCCATAGGCCATTCACAATAATTTCGATCACTTTTACAGGAGTGCGCTTGTTGTTTTTTTATTTTTTATTTGCGAATATATTAAGCATATATATACATATTCTCTTACCTTAATATACAAAGGCCCTAGCTCAAAAGTCCTTAACTTAATAGGGGAAGGATAAAAATTTTTTAAAAAATTAAGTTCTCTAATTTCGATTTTTTCTGTAAACGAATTTTTTATTTAAACCTATTAGAGATGGTATTATGTAACAATTTTTATACTGCAGAAATGGCAGAACTTTGTTTTTTATCAAGTTTGTTTCTTCTTTAATGTAAAAAAAATTAGCTGGGGCCTTTCTATATTAAGGTAGCGATATATAGCAAATTTAAAAATTTTTATATAATGTGGAACAAAGAAATAAAAAATATCCTTAAAAGTTTCAACAGATTATATAAAAAAAACAAATATGAAGATGAAATAAAAGCACTTTCCAATTTTCAAACACATATTTTTCATTTATGCTCAACAGATTCTTTGTCAGACGACAATAAAAAAAATTATTTGTAACACACATTAGAATAAAATTTTTTAATAAAAAGGTGAGAACCCAAAATTTCAATTCAATTAATTTTTCCGTTCGGCCGTCACCTCTCTGCAGACAATGGCAAACCTCAGAGAGTAAAAACTGCCATGAAAAGCTTCTTGAAAACATAAGCCGTTCGGAGTCGGCCTAAGACTTGTAGGCCCAGTTCTCGATCATTTCTGTTTGAACATTTCACAACATACACAACACAATTCATCAAAAGAAGCTCGGTCAAAGTCCTTTTAAGGGAACACAAAAAGCTGAGCAATAATAATTTACTGATAACTAAGCTTTCAAATCACAAAACAGCGATTTATTTCATTGTAAATACATTTTTCAGTAATACAGAAAAGTGGCAATGCTAAGATACATTTTGACATTCGAGGTCGATGTGGTGAATCTCCTTATTTTGTATCATGCACTGGTCCGCTTCAGAGGAAAGAAAAGGAATACTTCTTGGTGTTTTCGAAATATTAACATACTGTCTCTTATGACTCTTTATTCATTCTCTTTTTTTTCTAGCTGAATCACAGATATTTATAACAAATGTCTGGCTTCCTAAATCTTTACATTATCGCTTAATTTTACACTATTATAATTTTGTACAATTAACAGTTTGTTTGTCACATTGCGATTGTGCAACAATCTTAATTTATCTTACTAGTTAAATTATATCCACATACAAACATACATACATTGTTTTCTGAGCTTTGGCAATTATGCAATTTCAGTTGGTCACAAAATAGCGACCAACAGCTGCATGAAATAAAGTAGATCAAATATAGAGTTCACTGCTTGTACGACATTTCCCAATTTCATCAAACAGTAAAGCGACTCAGGTATCAGGCGCATAGCATCGTTCACCTGTGTGGCATTAAATCAGCATATTACTAATTGCTGCTATAACTTAAGCACGCGCTCTGAAGTGCTCTGTTTGTCGTAATTGGATTATGCCTGGTATCATGAATTAAGGTAGGTCGGTGCTTAAAGCAATTTGTGCTGCATTTTATTTTATTATCTGTTTGTCGATATTTGCTATTAATTAATTTGCATTAATTTATTAATTTATTAAAGTTTTATAAATAATGCATTAATTTATTTAAGTTTTAATTAGTTTGTGACGACTGAGTCACAACACGCGGAGACATGCCTCCTGTTAGTTTATGTCTGCTTGATAGGAGCCATGTTTTCGATGTATTTAAAGTTTGTTGGAAAAAATTTAGCAGTATATTTTAATTTATTTATATTTAAATATTCATGTTGAAAGGAATGAAGAAATGTATTGTTTGCAAAATCAGGAGTAGGATCGCAGGAACAGGATTGGTGCAGAATCAGCTGGACTTCAAGATTCGCAGGATCAGTTTGGCAGGATCGCCATGTGAAGATGGTATTAATGTTGTTGATGA
Source organism: Coremacera marginata (assembly GCA_914767935.1). NCBI lineage: Eukaryota > Metazoa > Arthropoda > Insecta > Diptera > Sciomyzidae > Coremacera > Coremacera marginata. The sequence goes on from OU612044.1 coordinate 97,907,675, forward strand.
AGATGTTCTCAAAACTTTGCCGAGCTAAATGACCAAACCTTTCAATGACCTAAGTGCCGTACTTGAGATGATAAAAAAATTAGGACTCAAAAGTTTGAAGTTAAAAATGATCTCAATTTTAATTTCACAAAGTGCTGGTATATAAATGAAAAATACCAATATTAATTATTTTATAATTTTTACATCGTTTTTTGAACTCCTCCCCACTATTCCATTTTCAACATCGTTTCTTAAATTGAAGTTCACGTTTATTTCCTTATTTGTTTCATATTTGTTTTTCTTTCGCTTCCTTATTGTCTCATTGATAAACTTTAAAATTCTATGCTGTGCTTGCACTTGTGCAGCTAATTGGGTTAGCTAGCCAGTGAGTGCATTGTTTGTTCATGACGAAATGTTAGTCATGACCTAATGCCATATAATAAGCGTTATGTGTGACAAAAGAAAAGAAAAAAATGCAATATTTGTCGCTACATATTTTTAGCTGGTGTGTTGACGTCTCGTGATACCACTACACTAATATTTTAATTTCACTTTAAATTCATGAATACAATTTTTTCAAATGCTTTATATTATTTTTGGTAAATTACCCAGGGTCTCAAAAAATTTCAAAAATTAAGTTGCTTTTGCTTTTTCATTAATGTGCTTTTTGTAAACGAAACAGCAACAGCAATTTGTATCATTTTGATTTGCCTCGCTTTCAATTTCTCAGAAAGGCAAATTAACTTTTGCTATAAACCAAAGCACAGCAAAGCGACAATATGCGGCTGCCTTCATAAGGTTTTAGGGTGCTTTTTATTTTCGTTCGTTTGGCTCTAGGTGCAACTTCCCTATACCACCATCACATGAATAAAACTTGTAAATTAACAAAAAACAGTTCTATGAGACCATCATAGTGTAAAAAATTATTTTTCAATGCTGACATCAAATATAAAATCAAAGGTTTCAATATACTACCAGCACATGAATAAAACTTGTAAATTAACAAAAAACAGTTTTATGGGACCACCCTCGTGTAAAAAAAGTATGTGGGGGTGGTACTGTCCTTGGGACTTTTTTTATATTTTTTCGTTTTAAAAATAACGAAGATACAGCATTTCAAGTGAGCGGACCTCACTTTTTCTATTTTAAAATAATAAAATAACCTCAGCAAAAATCGCGTGCTTGACTTCAAAGCGCAAAAAAAAAACATTTAAAAAAAAATCGTCGGTATTACCTCGGAAAACATATTACCTTTTAAACTTATTTTGATTTTTTTTTTTCAGATGATCCGCTAACCTCTAATCGTGTCAACCGCAAAACAACTTTTTTCGAGGTGCCTCCGGAGAATCGCTGACACGGATTTATTTATCGATAATTTTTAATTTATTTTTTCCAAATATACTTAAGAATTCAAACTATAACATGTATATGAAATAAATACACCAAAATTATTCATGACATGACATATCATCCCCTTATACTATTAGCCTAAATTGACAGAAACCAGATTTATGGGACCACCCTAGAATCAAAAAAATTTTGATTTCCTTACGTCAGATACAAAATCAGCGAATCCCCTTTTAAGTACTGCCTGTCCATTTAAAACGTATTTTTAAATGGTAATCTTCCCTAAAAAACCTCGAAAAAATTAAAAAAGCGCAATATCTGGAAATCGATATTGAGATATGAACTAATTTCTTAATTTTTTTTATGGGGATCCCTAAAAGTGTGTGGCATATAAACAATGAAGAATAAATAACCTAGAGCCAAACGAATGAAAATAAAAAGCACCCAAAAACCTTATGACAAGCAAAAGCAAAATGAAATGAAAAAGCAACAGTTGCATAACAAAAGCAAAATAAAATGAAAAGCAACAGTTTTATAACAAAAGCAAAATAAAATGAAAGGCAACACAATTTTTTTTAATGCGAAATACTACAAATTCTTTTTATTGCTGTTGCTTTCGCTGTTGCTGTTTCATTTATAAAAATGACAATAAAGCAAAAACAATTGAATTTTTGCAAGTTTTTTAAACCCGGATTTAAATGCTTACTCCATGTTTTTTATTTGTTAATGGTTTGTTGTTGTATTGCACAAGATTGAAGCGAGTTTTGCTTACTTCGATTTTAAAAAAAGTAGTACCTGATCTTATACATTTGTCGAGGCACTTAAAATAAAATCAGAATTTGATTTTTGAAAATTATTTCATATTGTTTTAAGACCTGAAAAATGTACAATTTTCTTAGGGTTAACAAGACATAAAGAAGAACTAGTAAATGTTTCTATTTTCTTAAGTGGAAAGCATGCACGAACTTAGGTTTTCAGTCCCGGGATGTATGATCCCAAAATCCCCGGATCCCGAAGTCCTTTATCAATCCCGAAACCTAGGATTAGATCACCTCAATTCCGGGACTTAACCTTAATAATTTTAAATTAAAAATAGAATTTTTCATAAAAATTTTAGTCAAATTACAGCCATGCGCTCAAATAAATTAAGCTATACGAAACTCATTTTGTTTTTGACTTTTTTTTTTGTTTTATTTTTTGCTGGCTGAATATTTTCAGAAGCTTTATTAAAAGGCGAATTTTGGTAAAAACATGTGTAACACAGTACAACATTTTTCAGCTCATTGATTTGGGACTCAATTCTGAAAACTGCACGTGAAAGTAGCCCCAAAAAGAAGAATTTCTGCATCATTCGTTTTTTCAAGTTACATGCCATAATAATTTAATATCATTAATTAATTTGTCACGTTTTAGGCTCTTTAGTTTGACATAACTCGGGAACCACTAGTCCGATTTAGCTGAAACAAATTTAAAAAAATTAAGAATTACAATTCCTTTAATCTGTTCATAAACCCACATAAGCAACAGTTTCACAGTTATAAATAAATGTATGAAGAAAAAAAATATTTTTTGCCTGAAAATTAAAATTTTTTTTTTTAAATTCATAAAAAATCCAAAACGGAAAAAGGTGTCAAGTCCTATTACTTACACATAAAGTCACATAACCTATGAACAAAATGAGACATAGATCATGAAAATCGATGTACGCGTTTCGATTTTATTCACAATTAAGTAAAGGTATGAATTACAAAAATTTGCTGGAGATATGTACAAAATTCTTTGGAAAAACCGTTGATGACTTTTTTATGATTCTCAGACAACAAAAGGTTATTTCATTTTTATGATTTCGTTAGCAAACTAATAAACGATTATAAATGTGCGTGGACGCTGAATTCCTGTTCTTGTTTGTTATGGTAGGTAGTCCGTTTAGTCAATTATAGGGAAAAAAGGGACGTGCACTTTTTTAATAATGTGTGTTTTTCCGTTGGATACCTGGATGCGTCCATTCATAAGTACCTGTCAGTAAAATATTGAAAAGTACGTAGTATTTATAGGTGTTCACTGATCGATTTTTGTCATTCAACAAGTGTGGACGAACGCGAAAAGTACAAGTGAATTTTTCTCCGGTTTTGAAAATTTAATAAGAACAAAACATAATATATTTCAATATGGAAAATAACAAATGCCCAAAATTGGATTATTTTTGTTACGTTTGTGGTCATATCGTCCCACAGACAAACAGGATCGAAAAAAAATTGTTTACTGAGGAATTCAAAACAGCGTATTGTCATTATTTTGACGAAGCAGATTTAAGTGGTGCAAATTTTACGCCGAACACAGTGTGCAAAAGTTGTTATAATACCCTTATAATGTGAATACATGGAAAGGTGCAAGGTTGTCTTTTATGAAGCCAGTAATTTGGGTGGAAGACCTAACTGGACATGATGAATTCAGGTGCTACGCATGCATAAATTATCGTCATGGATTAAACAGAAAACAAAAGAATACATTGCTGCTTTTACTGTCACACTTCCAGTTAAACGCGCTGCTGATACCGACACACCTAAACCTCCGAGTCTGGATCAGAACATGAATATGAACAACCTACGAAGAAAAGAAGATCATCAGAACCACAAACGCCAACTTCAACGAGGATGGATATTGACAATAATTGAAAATGTTCTAAATTTTGTTTTTATGCATAGATAACATATAAAAATGTCATATTTTCTGTGTAAGAATAGCTCTAATATGAATCGCAATTTTTATTTTCATGCAAAATAAAGTTTATAAAGAAAAAAAACATATTTGTGGATTTGTAATCCAGTTATTGAGCAAAAAATGAAGCAAAATGAATGGGCGCATATTTTTAAGGTGGCTATATACCTGATTCAGGTGTGCTTTATAAATTTTTTGAAACGTTCGAAACTCATAAATGTGGGTGGAATTTTTTTTATATCTGAGAATCACATTTATTAGAGTTTATTACCTTGGTATCGCAATCATAAAAATCAAACAACCTTTTGTTTATTTCTTTTTTTTCATTCTGAGAATAATAAAAAAAGTCATCAATGTTTTTTTCAAAGAGTTCTGAGCAAATTTTTGAAAGTCATACCTTTACTTAAATGTGAATACAAGCGAATCGCGTACATTGATTTTCATGATCTAAGTCTCATTTTGTTCATAAGTTATGTGACTTTACGTGAAGGTAATAGGACTTGGCACTTTTTTCAGTATTGGATTTTTTACGAATTTAAAAAAAAAAAATTTAATTTTCAGGCAACAAATATTTTTTTCTTCATACATTTATTTATAACTGTTGCTTATGTTGGGAAACGTTATATAAACAGATTAAAGGAATTGTAATTCTTAATTTTTTTAAATTTGTTTCAGCTAAATCGGACTAGTGGTTCTCCAGTTATGTCAAACAAAAGAGCCTAAAACGTGACAAATTCCCCTATACGTACTTACTAACTTGAAATCGATATTAAATTATTATGGCATGTAACTTGACAAAACGAATGATGCAGAACTTTTTTTTGTAGGGGCTACTTTCACGTGCAGTTCTCAGGATTGAGTCCCAAAATCAGGTGTTGTACTGTGTAATCTTATGTTAACATTTTTAAACGTTTCGAAAAAACTTAAATATTATAATGCAATATACTGAGGAAGAGGCGTATATTCCACTTAAAACAAAGCAAAAAACTATGGAATCTGTATGGTGGTCATTTCTTAATTGCTGCAGACGGCAGGTTCACGGCAAAATGCACTTCATGCACTTCAAATATTAAAAACTCTTGATAGACTCTATCAAGAGACTTTTCGTGCATTTGAAAGTAAGTGTATGAAAGCAAATAAATATACTAAAGACCAAGCCCAATTTGCTCTTGATTGCTTATTGGAGCGAGGAGCGAAGATCCTATTGGACAACTTGTTTGAAAAGCGTTATCGCGATCAGATCTCAGCAATGGGTTGACCGACCTTAAAATTGTTTTCACTGAACAGTTTTATGCTTCTAAAACTAGAGCAGGAAATTTGAAATCAGGTTTGAATGCATAAACACAAATAATATTTACAACTTCGAAAATCTTACGTTTGTTTAAAAATTTACTTTTCTAATAAAAATCGTACTGATCTCAACCAAAATGAAGTAATTTCAAAATGACGGAACGAAAACGTAATTTCCATTTTAATATATGTATAGCTTAGTTAGAATTTTATTTTGTACTGAAAGCGGATACATTTCAGTTAAAAAATTTTTTTATTAACGCGGGACTGCAATTTTTAAAATCCCTAAGCCGGAGATTTTTCAAAATCTTTTGAAATTGAAAGCCTTAGTACTAATACATTGAATTGAATTTGAAATGCTAAGCTGTTATATAATTCGGTTGACGACTTATTGAGAAATGTGGCAATATATCTTTATAGAAAAAATAAAAATTGATGCCCGAGGTAAGCATTTATTTGAGTGTTTTGACATAATATAAGTATGTTTTTTGATAATTTTTAGATGAAAAAAATTTCTTGTGTCAAATTATTCCAAATACCCCTATCAGAGCAAATGGATTCCTATTCCGATTGTTTTTAATATCTTTCACAATAACTGTGTTAATAACTGTTTAGACAGTCATTAGAGGCTTAACTAATACGTGTAGACAGGCAATGAAGAAGAACAACGTAAGCAAAAATCAAAATCCCAAATGTATTCCGTACGATTACAATCGCGTCGTTTTAAAAAAGGTGGACGGGGCTGCTGATTCCGATTATGTAAATGCGTCTTATGTAGATGTAAGTTTATAAATGATGTGCTAATATATTCTGTCAAAAAAGTACTGGGAAATTGTCATTTATAAAGCCCGCTTTAAGGCCCTACTAAAGTTTTTTAAGCACATAAAAACCCTGTATTACAAGTTTCATTTTTAAGCTACGGTTTATGTAAGATAAATTTTGTTTTTTCATTATAAATATATATGTTTTGAAGAAAAGTTTTTTAATTTTTGTATAACAAATATTAAATTATATGGCAGGAATTCGTAGTTAGTACCTTAAATATGCGATGGATACGATTTTTCAAAGCTTGTTCATCTAAAAAAAAAAAGAAATGATTAAGGTTCTGCTAAAGCTTTTTGAGCTATTTAGATTTTAGAAAAATTATGATTTTTACCAAAATGTCTGCTAAAAACCTGATTTTTTACTAATAAAGTCATATTTTTTAGGTTATAAAATAAGAAGTATTGCTCTAAAATAAAAATTGGTCGATCAAAAGTACCGATCATATTTGCTGAACAAGTGAAATAAATTTGGTAGCGATCCTTGGAATAGTTTTCGAGTAATGCTGTCCACCGGTCTCAAACAGCCTTTTCGAGAAAACGCGTTTAAATTTCTAGAAATAGTTTATTTGGGTATTCATGATTTTTTTTCAACTTGTATTTGAATTTAAAAATATAGGCGCAAAAGAGATGAGGTTTGGTGACTGGTGTATTTTTTTGAATACACTTGAATATATGATTTTGTACATTGGGCGCAAGTACATCCTCTTCGTACGATTGTGCTTATAACTGCAACAATTTTTATTTAATTGACTCAAAACTTTCCGAGAATATTTTTAAGATGTTATACACATTGGTCCCCGGTTATTTACGTCAGCTAAAATGCTTGGTTTTCAATGCATTTAGCCGGGGAACTCTATTACAAGAATATATAGTATATTAAGCTTGCTTACTTTTTAACTCAGTTAAATGGAGAGCTCAATTAAGCGGAGCACAATTAACCGGTGACCACTGTACTCGAAAAATATAAAAAAAAATTTGGGTTTTGGTCTCTGAAAAACTTTAGTAGGCCCTTAAGGGCTTGTATGAATTCTTTTTGTCGCTACGTTGAAACAACTGTACTCTATCCTGATGTGAAGTTTGAGCACAATTTTTGTTAACAGTTTGTTTACAGTCTTCGATTTTGTCAGTACTTAATTGTTTTGCGATTTTAATAATGAATAAAACTATCGAACAAGGAGTTTGTCTCATATTTGATCATTCCATACAAAATTAAAATTCCAGCAGCAGCTCAAAAATGACAGCGATACAATTTTCAATGAGTGTGAAAAACGGGCTAAAAGTTTAAAAAAAATCCTAAACTTTCACTTTCAATTCTAGAAAAACTTGAACAATTTCTACTTTTTCAGCCGCTAGCAACAATTTGTTAATATTTTTTTTTTTTTTGTGCTTAAGTCTACTTTAATGAACCTGCTGAATTTCAAGGGGTTGCTTGGGTCCATTATAATCAAACCATTATAATGTAAGAAAAAATACTACCTTGAAGGCATGATGCAATTATGGTACTAAGCAACTTTTTGAAATTTAAGCGAATTCATTAAACTAGACTTGTTCCTGTAAAAGAAGAACCTAAACCGTAAACGTATTCCTGAAAGTGGCTATTGAGCACAGAAGAGTAGGGTGAGTTTAGGCCAAAATGTCAACATTGGCATCAGCTGCTGAATTGATGAAGTTGGTCATGGTACCATTTGACCATCAACGTTATTAACTGAAGTTAACATTAATAAAGTGAATCAAATGGTGACGGCAAATCGTCATTTAAGGGTCTTCGGGAGTTTAAAAAAAGACACTTTCTTAAATTTTTGTTTTTGCACTGTATTTTATTTTAGACCAGCATTTTTTTTTACAATATTAAAGTACATATAACTATTCAAGATTTATCCCTGACATTTTGGTCCAAAAATATTGGTCGATGTCCAATTTGATGGCCCTTAAGTTTGAGAGAGATAGCCGCTGAACTTTCTACGTCTCTCGAATCAAGTTATTATTTGTTGCCAAGCGGCCTGTACTGAAGTGATACAATAAATTGTGACGACAAAGATAATTCCGTTTTTTTATATTATTGTCTAAAAAAACACTTTTTTTTGCTTCTGAGCTTTGAAAGCTTAAAGTATAGCTTAGCTTTAGAAGCTTCATAATATCTTCAATATCATACTGAATATCTCCAATATCATACAAAGAAATCTTGTGGAAATATTTTCTTAAACTATATAAAATCGAGATGCAAAAAATTGTGTAATTATGTTGAAAAACCTGGTCGTTATGAATTTTTTTTGCTAAAAGTGTAACTTTTTAAAAATATCGAGCTTAAGTATTTTTACAAAAAAAGAAAAACCCCAAAAATTTAACAACTTAAAATTTGAAACAAAAACATATATATACTTATACTTATACATATATACTTATGTATACTTAACATATAACACACAGGGAACAGGGGGCGAACCTTCACATGGCAACGTGTCTGACCGCCTCAACCTGGCGAGGCCAGCATTATCCATGTCGAAATCGTCTTAAGTCGACTCAAACCTCCAAGTGGTGTTCCCTGGGCAACGGCATACTGGCATACGTCAGTTTGACGGCTAATTTGAGCGGCGGGTCGATCCATAGACCTTAAACATGGAATGTGCGCAGGGTTTGGGTCCCGCCATATTACTACTGCCCAATGAAAACTAAACCAGCCTCGGATAAGAACCCCAATTACGTTGACGACCACCGCAAACGAAAAACGGACAATGATTTACGGATATGCACCTGGAATGTCCGAACCCTTTATAGGGAAGGTGCCATTATCCAACTGGCGGAAGCCCTCAAAACAATACAATCTGACATCACCGCCATCCAAGAAATGCGATGGAAAGGGCAAGGCTGCTCTAAACAAGCACACTACGATATCTACTACAGCTGCCATGCGGAGAAGCGCGAATTCGGATGTGGATTCGTCGTTACTCGGAAACTACGCCACCTTGTTTCCCGGTTCACACCTGTGAACGAAAGATTGGCCACGATCCGCATCAAGGCAAAATTTTTCTACATAAGCCTTATTTGCGCGCACGCCCCGACGGAGGAAAAGGACGAAGCCGTCAAGGACGCTTTCTACGCTAGTCTTGAGGACGTATATGACCACCTTCCGGTCCATGACGTGAAAATAGTCCTCGGCGATTTTAATGCGAAAGTCGGAAGGGAGGGCATCTTTGGCCCCACTGTCGGTCAGTTCAGTCTTCATGAGACCTCCACGAACAACGGTCTAAGACTGATTGACTTCGCTGCGGCGCGAAACATGGTAAGTAGTAGCACCAGATTTAAGCACCTCGACATCCACAAGGCCACCTGGCTGTCCCCTGATCAAAAAACGAGAAACCAAATTGATCATATTGTAATCGACGGAAGGCATGCCTCTAGTGTTTTAGATGTGCGTAAATTTCGGGGTGTCAACATTGACTCCGACCATTATCTTGTTGCAGCCAAGATCCGCATGCGATTATGCAATGCAAAGAACATACGCACAGGAATGCAACGAAAGCTAGATGTCGCTAAGCTGCAATTACAACGGACTGCCGAAGCCTACTCCGCTCAACTCTCGGTTAAGCTCAACCAACCAACCTCTGGACTCGACGACGCCGGCGGACTTTGGGCGCATATATCCCACTCCATGCGCGCTGCCGCTGAAGAAGTCATTGGTTTCCGGAGCCCACAACCTCGGAACCAATGGTACGATCAGGAGTGTCGCATCGCGACAGCAGTAAAAAACGCCGCTTACAGAAAACGCTGCAGTCAGCTGCAAAGCGAGCCGTGCGAGAAAACTACCGCGAAAAGAGGAAGGAAGAGAGGCGCCTTTTCAGACGCAAGAAAAGAGAGCAGGAAAAGCGTGAGCGTGAGGAACTAGAGGTATACCAGGGCAAGAAGGATGCACGAAAATTCTATCAACAGGTTAAGCGTCTAACCCAAGGTTTCAAGCCCGGAGCATCCACTTGCAGAGGCGAAAATGGAGATCTGAATACGGATACACAGTGTGTGCTTAGATTGTGGAGACAGCACTTCTCCAATTTACTTACTAGCGACGATTCCACCAATACCGCCCATCGACAGCGCAGTTCAGTACCACCAATCGACGATGACTGAGTGGAAGTATCACCATCTAGCCGTGAAGAGGTTCGAGTTGCTATCCAACGACTCAAAAACAATAAAGCAGCGGGTACTGACGGCCTGTCAGCTGAATTGTTTAAAGCCGGTGGCGATGAATTGATAAGGCGCATGCATCAGCTCATCAGAAAAATGTGGCTAGCAGAAAGCATGCCCGACGATTGGAACCTCAGAGTACTGTGCCCTATACTTAAGAAAGGAGACCCTACAATCTGCGCTAGTTATAGAGGTATCAGTCTTATTTCCATCGCATATAAGGTTCTATCAAGCGTACTGTGTGAAAGATTAAAACCGATTACAAAAACACTGATTGGACCTTATCAGTGTGGCTTTCGACCTGGTAAGTCCACCATAGACCAGATTTTCACGCTACGACAAATCCTGGAGAAAACCCACGAAAATCAAATTGACACACACCATCTCTTTGTCGATTTTAAAGCTGCGTTCGATATACCGAGAAGGGATTGCGTATACGCAACAATGTCTGAGTTCGGTATACCTGCAAAGTTGATTAGACTTTGCAGAATGACGTTGAGCAACACACGCAGCTCCGTCAAGGTAGGAAATGACCTCTCCGAAACCTTCAATACCGAAAGAGGTTTCAGGCAAGGCGATCCACTGTCTTGCGATCTCTTCAACATCATCATGGAGGGGATCGTACGAAAGGCCGGTGTGCATCGTAATGGCACCATTTTCTATAAAGGTGTCCAGCTCCTTGCGTACGCTGATGATATTGATATTGTTGGCAGAACCAAGAGAGATGTTACCACTGCTTTCGCCGCTATCGAAAAGGAGTCAGCCAAAGTGGGTTTGACGATAAATGAGGGTAAAACAAAGTATATGCTGTCTACCAATAAGGGAGCGCGGCGTTTAGACTCCCACGTTTCATCCGTCAGCTATAACTTTGAAGTAGTCAAGGAGTTCGTTTACCTTGGCACCGCCATTAATTCTAACAATGAAATCAGCCTTTAGATAAAGCGAAGAACAATAATTGCTAATAGGTGCTACTACGGGCTCAGTAAGCAACTAAATTCCAGAGCCCTCTCTCGATCGACAAAACTAACACTCTACAAGACGCTCGTTCTACCTGTGCTGCTTTATGGCGCTGAGGCATGGGTAGTTTCGCAAACTGACGCAGCCGCTCTGGGGGTGTTCGAGAGAAAAGTTCTTCTCAAAATCTTCGGTCCTGTTCGAGTCGGCGATGACTATCGCATCCGAATGAACCACGAGCTGTATGAGCTTTACGGAGACATTGAGGTAGTTCGGCGTATAACTGTGCACCGACTACGCTGGCTGGGTCATGTCCATCGTATGGACGACGAAGCTCCAGCGAAAAAGGTGCTCGAGGCGAGGGTCGCTGGTCAACGACGACGAGGGAGACCATGCCTCCGATGGATGGACCAGGCTGAGGAAGCCCTAACCGCACTTGGTGTATCCGATTGGAGAAGGCGCGCGCAAAGCAGAGGCGCCTGGCGAGAGCTGATGAGGTCGGTCGAAATCCGGACACGGGTTGTCACGGCCATCTAAGTAAGTAAGTAATACTTAACATATTCTAATTTTTATTTGAAAAATTTTTGAATATCGGGATTGCCAACATATCGTTTTTTCCATTCCGTTTTTTTAGTTTGAATTTAGGTATTTTAACGAAAAAGTCCCCAAAAGTCAAAAAATACTCTCATTTTTTAACACCTGTGACCTACTTTCATTCACTCATCCCTAAAATATACGAAAATTAAATTTCTGCCCATTTTGGAACGTGAATTCTACGTAACTTGTATGAACATGTTTCGATGAATGAAAGCATGGGTTGTCGTGCTCCAAATGAGCAGAAATTTCGTTTTCATGTGTTTTAAAGAGCCCACTAATGTGTAAAATAAGTGCATAAGTGTTAAAAAATATGAGCTTTTTTTGACTTTTGGGGACTTTTTCGTTAAAATACCTAAATCCCACCTAAGAAAAAACGGAATAGAACATCGGTATGTTGGCAATGCTGGAATTCGAAAATTTTTTTGACTAAAAATTAGAAATATTTTCTTTTTATGACTTTTTTGTTATCGAAATGCTAGAAATATGCTCTTTAAGTATTTTTAAAAAAGTGAAGTTTCAACAAATTTTTAAATCTTCCAAACTGTTTTTGTTACAAATTTTGCATTTTTGGGTTTTTAAGAATGTTTTTTTTTTTTTTTAAACTCAAACTCTACGTTTTCTAAAAGGTACACTTCTAGCAAAATAATTCATAACGATCAGGTTATTCAACATAATGACACACTTTTTTGCATATTCATTTGATATAGTTCAAGGAAATATTTCCACAAGATTTCATTGAAATATTTTCAAATCTGGATTTTTTAGATTTTTTTGTAATACAACAAGAACAAAGAGGTGTTTTTTTTCGATGTGTAAAAAATCACAACTCTGGAAGTTTTCGTCCAATTTCCGTGCTTAATAGCTTATTTTAAAGAAAAAAGAAATAAAAATGAACAGTGAACCAGCTATTTCAAAATTTACGCTAACACAAAAGTTATTTGGGTTTTTTTAAAAAATGAGCACTCTTTTGCCATATAACCAAGTACTGGCATGTACTGATGCAAGTAGGCACTGGTTTCCGTGGTCCTAGGCACTTCAAATTTTTTTTACATTTATTTCAACATCATACGAAAAAATTCAGGGGGTGCCATTAAAAAAAACTTTGTCTTTTTTGGAACACCCTAATGTATACCAAACCTTTCTTTCTGAATCTGGATACGAAGGTGAACACGTCGCACAGTATAATAATTGCGGCCAAAACTAACTTGTATTTTTTTTTTTTTTTGTAATATTCTGACTTACACAGTGTGTAATTTTTTAAGTCATGGCAAAATAACCATATACGGACACCACTACGTGATAAAAGACCAAAAAAAAAAGACCCCTGTCTCCCAGTTTTGCTCAAAGTCCTCCAGGTTTTTTTAGGGGCCCCAAAGAAGTGGGGCCTCGGTGTCATTTTTGGAAAAAAGTGATAATTTTCTCAAGCTCATATCTTGCAAACCGTTCGGAATTTTGATTTACTCTCTCAGGCAAAGTTGTAGCTCTTGTCATAAAGAACAAAAATTGTTAACATATAAAATAAAAAAAAACTTCATCTTCAAAGTCAAAATCGCAAAAAACTTTAAAAAATTCAATTTTATTTTTTACCTTTTTTCGCCTGTTCAGGTCCATAGGCAGCAAACCGTTTAAAATTCAAGGAAACAATCACCTACAAAAATAAGCCTAAGATCTCAATAAAATACTTTCTAGAACATATAAACTTCCTAGGAATGATTCTTAACAACGTTTAGGTAGCGCTTAGGTAGCCACAAAAGGGAAAAATTTCCCGAAAATTTTTTAATTTCATTTGTTTTTTCTTTACTTCAACATTGAGATGCTATAAAGCCTTCTCCCGTAAGTGAAAAGGCATATTGCAGGTTTTATTGTTATACTATTGCTGATTTTATTACTCTTAGTTCTTAGGTGGGGAACAGGGGGCGAACCTTCACATGGCAACGTGTCTGACCGCCTCAACCTGGCGAGGCCAGCATTATCCATGTCGAAATCGTCTCAAGTCGACTCAAACCTCCAAGTGGTGTTCCCTGGGCAACGGCAAACTGGCATCCGTCAGTTTGACGGCTAATTTGAGCGGCGGGTCGATCCATAGACCTTAAACATGGAATGTGCGCAGGGTTTGGGTCCCGCCACATTACTACTGCCCAATGAAAACTAAACCAGCCTCGGATAAGAACCCCAATTACGTTGACGACCACCGCAAACGAAAAACGGACAATGATTTACGGATATGCACCTGGAATGTCCGAACCCTTTATAGGGAAGGTGCCATTATCCAACTGGCGGAAGCCCTCAAAACAATAAAGGCTGACATCACCGCCATCCAGGAAATGCGATGGAAAGGGCAAGGCTGCTCTAAACAAGCACACTGCGATATCTACTACAGCTGCCATGCGGAGAAGCGCGAATTCGGATGTGGATTCGTTGTTAGCCGGAAACTACGCCACCTTGTTTCCCGGTTCACACCTGTGAACGAAAGATTGGCCACGATCCGCATCAAGGCAAAATTTTTCTACATAAGCCTTATTTGCGCGCACGCCCCGACGGAGGAAAAGGACGAAGCCGTCAAAGACGCTTTCTACGCTAGTCTTGAGGACGTATATGACCACCTTCCGGTTCATGACGTGAAAATAGTCCTCGGCGATTTTAATGCGAAAGTCGGAAGGGAAGGCATCTTTGGCCCCACTGTCGGTCAGTTCAGTCTTCACGAGACCTCTACGAACAACGGTCTAAGACTGATCGACTTCGCCGCGGCACGAAACATGGTAGTTAGTAGCACCAGATTTAAGCACCTCGACATCCACAAGGCCACCTGGCTGTCCCCTGATCAAAAAACGCGAAACCAAATTGATCATATTGTAATCGACGGAAGGCATGCCTCTAGTGTTCTAGATGTGCGTACATTTCGGGGGGTCAACATTGACTCCGACCATTATCTTGTTGCAGCCAAGATCCGCATGCGATTATGCAATGCAAAGAACATACGCACAGGAATGCAACGAAAGCTAGATGTCGCTAAGCTGCAATTACAACGGACTGCCGAAGCCTACTCCGCTCAACTCTCGGTTAAGCTCAACCAACCAACCTCTGGACTCGACGACGCCGGTGGACTTTGGGCGCATATATCCCACTCCATGCGCGCTGTCGCTGAAGAAGTCATTGGTTTCCGGCGCCCGCAACCTCGGAACCAATGGTACGATCAGGAGTGTCGCATCGCGACTGCAGTAAAAAACGCCGCATACAGAAAAACGCTGCAGTCAGCTGCAACGCGAGCCGTGCGAGAAAACTACCGCGAAAAGAGGAAGGAAGAGAGGCGCCTTTTCAGACGCAAGAAAAGAGAGCAGGAAAAGCGTGAGCGTGAGGAACTAGAGGTATACCAGGGCAAGAAGGATGCACGAAAATTCTATCAACAGGTTAAGCGTCTAACCCAAGGTTTCAAGCCCGGAGCATCCACTTGCAGAGACGAAAATGGAGATCTGAATACGGATACACAGTGTGTGCTAAGATTGTGGAGACAGCACTTCTCCAATTTACTTACTGGCGACGATTCCACCAATGCCGCCCATGGAGAGCGCAGTGCAGTGCCACCAATCGACGATGACGGAGTGGAAGTATCACCACCTAGCCATGAAGAGGTTCGAGTTGCTATCCAACGACTCAAAAACAATAAAGCAGCGGGTGCTGACGGCCTGTCAGCTGAATTGTTTAAAACCGGCGGCGATGAATTGATAAGGCGCATGCATCAGCTCATCAGCAAAATATGGCTAGAAGAAAGCATGCCCGACGATTGGAACCTCAGTGTACTGTGCCCTATACTTAAGAAAGGAGACCCTACAATCTGCGCTAGTTATAGAGGTATCAGTCTTATTTCCATCGCATATAAGGTTCTCTCAAGCGTACTGTGTGAAAGATTAAAGCCGATTACAAAAACACTGATTGGACCTTATCAGTGTGGCTTTCGACCTGGTAAGTCCACCATAGACCAGATTTTCACGCTACGACAAATCCTGGAGAAAACCCACGAAAATCAAATTGACACACACCATCTCTTTGTCGATTTTAAAGCTGCGTTCGATAGCCCGAGAAGGGATTGCCTATACGCAATAATGTCTGAGTTCGGTATACCTGCAAAGTTGATTAGACTTTGCAGAATGACGTTGAGCAACACACGCAGCTCCGTCAAGGTAGGAAATGACCTCTCCGAAACCTTCAATACCGAAAGAGGTTTCAGGCAAGGCGATCCACTGTCTTGCGATCTCTTCAACATCATCATGGAGGGGATCGTACGAAAGGCCGGTGTGCATCGTAATGGCACCATTTTCTATAAAGGTGTCCAGCTCCTTGCGTACGCTGATGATATTGATATTGTTGGCAGAACCAAGAGAGATGTTACCGCTGCTTTCGCCGCTATCGAAAAGGAATCAGCAAAAGTGGGTTTGACGATAAATGAGGGTAAAACAAAGTATATGCTGTCTACAAACAAGGGAGCGCGGCGTTTAGACTCCCACGTTTCATCCGGCAGCTATAACTTTGAAGTAGTCAAGGAGTTCGTTTACCTTGGCACCGCCATTAACACTAACAACGAAATCAGCCTGGAGATAAAGCGAAGAACAATAATTGCTAATAGGTGCTACTATGGGCTCAGTAAGCAACTATGTTCCAGAGCCCTCTCTCGATCGACAAAACTAACACTCTACAAGACGCTCGTTCTACCTGTGCTGCTTTATGGCGCTGAGGCATGGGTAGTTTCGCAAACTGACGCAGCCGCTCTGGGGGTGTTCGAGAGAAAAGTTCTTCGCAAAATCTTCGGTCCTGTTCGAGTCGGCGATGACTATCGCATCCGAATGAACCACGAGCTGTATGAGCTCTACGGAGACATTGACGTAGTTCGGCGTATAACTGTGCAGCGACTACGCTGGCTGGGTCATGTCCATCGTATGGACGACGAAGCTCCAGCGAAAAAGGTGCTCGAGGCGAGGGTCGCTGGTCAACGACGACGAGGGAGACCATGCCTCCGATGGATGGACCAGGCTGAGGAAGCCCTAACCGCGCTTGGTGTATCCGATTGGAGAAGGCGCGCGCAAAGCAGAGGCGCCTGGCGAGAGCTGATGAGGTCGGTCGCAATCCGGACACGGGTTGTCACGGCCATCTAAGTAAGTAAGTAAGTAGTTCTTAGGTGGTATGGGTTGACATTTAGAGTTAGGGTTGTAACAAAGAGTAGTAGCACGGATATTTAGTAATAATGATTCAGTGTTGTAGGGATTAGTAGTCTCAGCAGGGATGACACTACAATACTATGCTATCTATTACAAAAATTATAAAAAAAAATATTCGTATTATGTTTATAATGTTGATGGCCCTGGACTTGCAAATCGCCCTCTCTTAAGTTGTGGATCCAAATCGTCGTCCGAATCGTCCGAATCTGACTCTGATTCAGAACTTATGGTGTCCACAAGCACGTTACTTCCAGACTGCCCTCCATCATCAGGTTTTTCTTCTTCAGATACTTCATTAACAACATACAGGGTGATCTTGTGACTCCACCAACATACCTGAAATGAATTAGAAAAGAAATCAAAAAAGGAATGCAAAACAATGCATCAATAAAATTGATATTACCTCTGCAAGCAATGCGTAGAGTTTTTTGCCTTTGTACCGTTTTTCCATGGGCATTGTGGTTTGGTGAAACCGTTCTCCTTACTCATCGGATTCGGTAGGAAGTTGTACAATACCTTTTTTTAATTTTGTCATCGCTACGCTTTGGGAAAACGCTTTTCAAATAGTCGAATGCGTTTGGAAAATTTACAACGGGCACTTCGATGAATTTTTTAACAATTCCCAATTTTATTTTGCAGCAAGATGTCGTGAGTATTGTCTATTAAAGGTGCATTCCTCAGTTTATGTTGTTTCATTTGTTCCTCCACACTTCCTCTTGGTCTCCACGAATTACATTGGTATTGATTCAGAGGTGAGTGAGAATCCCAATTACAAAGAAAATAAAAGAATTTTGGAAAGCCGCCCTTATCGATGATCCCTTGCAAAATGTTGATGTCCTTCAAATCACAGCAAATCTTCCATTTATTTTCGTAGTATTTGATTTTTTCCATTAAATCTTTCAATGTTTCATAGCTTTCTTTCATGTTAATACCCATTGCTAGCGGAATGGAAGGTTTTCGGTTCGACACATGCAACAACACTGCTTTCAAGCTTGAAACAGAACCATCAATAAATAATCTCCACTCACTAGCGATGTAGTTCATTCCCGTTTTTACCACCAAAGCTTTTACATCGTAGCAGTAAGCGAACAAAATGTCATCATTTAGAGTGTAGAGGCTCTGAAATTCAGCTTGCCGTTTGCGGTACGCCGTAGAGTTCACATTACCGTGTGGGAGTTTTCTTTGCTTTAAAAACGCTGTCAAAAATATGGCAAGTCGCTGCGATAGCCCCAATATGGCCACAATGAAATCCATTTCCATTTGTGTTATTAGTTGTGGTCCATCTCTTCCCTGTTGGGGCTCATAATCGGTATCAAATGGATCTTCATAAGTAACACCACTTGCTCTAGTCATTCCTGTTCATTCTGTACTACGATCTGGAGTTGGCGGCCTTGTGATACATAATTTTCAGGTGCAAGCACTGGTAGTGTGGCTGTTACAGTTGCTTTATAAGTTTTGTTCCTCATATCAAGTTTTTGTAGCATATCGATTTAGAAGACATGTGTAATTTACCCATGCATAGCAACTGGTTTTTACATGATCACCTGGGAGATTAATCCAGTTTACCGGCTTACAATACTTCATACTATGTTTGACTCCACTCAACCATGCAATGAGATAGTTATAACATTGGCGATACACTGTATTAGGTGTGTAATTTTCACCGGTCAAGTCTTCTTCGTCGAAAACAATTTATATGCTCTCTTGAATTCACTAGTTAAAAGATTCTTTTCCTTTTGAAATTTTGTAGAACTTTTTTTCTGATTTGATGACCGCAAACGTAGCAAAATATATCAATATTTTCACACTGCATATTGAAATTGTCAGTTGCCAATGTTGTGTGCGAATTATGCTGTAGCACTTTCACTTTTTTTACTGTCACTTTCTCACTTTTACCGCTGAGCTCTCGTTGACGTCGCGCTGTGTAATGCCTCGATGTGAGCGTCGTGTCGCTTTTATATTCTGTGCAGCGTCCCTTGTTGCGTGTGCTGAGCTTACTGCATTGCCTGTGCTGCTGCGGTCGGTGCGTGATCGCGTGATACATAAGCGCTACCTAAACGGTGTTAACCCTTGGACAAACACATGGTTCTGGCCAAGCATATTTCATTTTTGAGCGTTAATTAAACATACAAGACATTAAACATGACAAGAGCTACAATGTGAATTCAATGCAGATGTTTGCTTCCAGGTAGTTTTTTGATAAAAGTTTTTTTGATTTTATATGTTTATAATTTCATCTTTATGACAAGAGCTACAATGTCTTTTCAGGTATTTTTTTTATATTTTGGGTTGTTTTTATGTGAATTCAATGCAGATGTTTGCTTCCAGATAGTTGTTTGATATTTTTGGCACGGGAACTCACCCACCAGCTTGAGAATTTTTATTAGAATGCACTTACTATCAGTGAAGGTACAGTGCACTCACACACTCGGCCTCCTGACTGACAATTATTTACGTTCAAAGTTTTGAAATCAACATTTTTTTAAGTAATCGCTTATTTTCTTTTGGCGAAATTTTGGCTCCCAGAAAGTACTTTTGTTAGAAAAACCTCACTATCTCCGGTCTTAGAAGGGGTAATGCGGAGTATTATACCTTAAAAAAAAAGCTTGAAGTGCTGTCTTTTACTGAGTCTAGGAAGAAATAAGCTTACTAAGGCTGTTTTTTGAGAAAACCAGATTTTTATTAAAAAAGTGAGGTTAAAAAATTATTTTTTTTTAATTTGCCCCAATGAGTTCATAAAAATTAACATATTTATGCACAGATTTATAGCGTTTTCAAAGGGCTTCTCAGTGATACCCATCTCAACCAGATCGGATAAGAAATGGGTGAGATATAAGCGATTATATACTCAAGCTATAAAGGCCTATATGTCAAGAAGTTGGATCGGCTTCCTTAAAAAAACTGGGGTTTTAATCAGCGCTGTAAGCCCTACCAGGCCAAAGAAAATTGGCGCATTTTTCATAAAGTAAATTTGTCCGTAAAAGCGGAAAATAAAAAAAAATCGCTTTTTGGGCCATTTTTCGCTCATTTTTTAAAGTTTTTTACGATTTTGACCTTGAAGATGAAGTTTTTTTTATTTGATATGTTTTTGTTCTGTATGAGAAGAGCTACAACTTTGCCTCAGAGAGTAAATCAAAATTCCGAACGGTTTGCAAGATATGAGCTTGAGAAACTGATCACTTTTTTCCAAAAATGACACCGAGGCCCCACTTCTTTGGGGGCCCATAAAAAAAAACCTGGAGGACTTTGGGCAAAACTGCGAGACAGGGGTCTTTTTTTTTGGGTCTTTTATCACGTAGTGGTGTCCGTATATGGTTATTTGTTTTCCTGTTGCACTGTGTTATTATATATCAATCGACAGATAATTCTTCAACTAAGAAAATTCTGCAAAAATTTGGAAAATATGTGAAGATTTGGACACACAGCATGAGCTGAAAATTGATTATTTTTTCTGTGAATTTACCAATTTTCGTCTTTGCATATACTTTCTACAGATAAAATATCAAACTCTCGAACGAGATGTTCAAAGTATATAAAATTGTATATTTTTGAAAAATATAAAATCTAATGCTTTTGATTGTATTTCTTTTTAAAGAAATTCTTCAATAAGATCAGATATAAAATTAGTTTGAAAAATATAATTTTTTTAAAAATTATTAAAAAATCTATTTTCTAAATATATAAAAAAAATTATTAAAATGAAAATGTCAGCAGGGAAGAGGAAAAAAGTATTTTTTGATTTTGCTTAAGCTTTCAAAACGTGATCTTTTATTTTTTAAAAACTGAGGAAAAAATATAGAGGTGCGGTTTTGCGTTTTTTGTCTTTAATTCAATTATATGTGATGGCAGTTTTTCGCCTAAAATTTAAATTTGTAAATTGAGTAATGTAAACATACTTTGTGAGTCTGCTGTGGGATAAATTATGAAAAGAAATGAATCATGTTTGATAGTCTTAGATATTTCTGAATACTTAAATTTTGAATATGAATTTAATTATTTAAATCCAGTCCTTATTTTAAAAGTTATTCAACATTAAACAATGCCTTTTTAGTGATGTTAAATGTACTGAAATTGAAAAACCGGAAATTATTTACTAACTTTGAGAGTGAATGGCTCCAAAAGCCATTTTTTATTTTTTTTTTATTTTTTATATGTTATTTATCAACTTATTTAAAAATGATGTTGCAAGGATGGAGGTGCGATTTTGTGTTGTTTTATTTTTACGTAATTTTTTGTAAAGGGTATTTTTAGGTAATTTTTGGTAAAATTTACATAGAACGTTATTTTATTTTGGGAACATTTTTTTTAGGCTTAAAGGAGTAATGTTTAAGAAGAAATAAGTATTTTTTTTAAATTTTTAGTTCCTTGGGTATTAACGCAAGAGAAAAAATTTTTCGTAGAACCTACTCCCGAACATGTCAACTGAAAAGATGTTGTCCGTAAGCGTAGAATTATCGGAAGGAGTTGAGATAATTACATGAAACTTGGTACGATTATGTTCATATGCACCCAAATTCCTGGACAAATGATAATTTTTTTAAAACAGTAAAACGAACGAACACGCCCACCTCCCATACAACCCACAACAGTGTAATTACTATAAAATGACTTATCGCAGTTGCATCGAAACTGCAAAATATGGAAAAAATAGGCGTAGTCCGCCCACAAATACGACCACTTCCAGTACAACCCTCAACGTTTAAAGCTATTAAAAGTGTTATAACACTTTTGTACCAAAAAATCCGCTCACTTAAAACATGCGTAAAATTGGGTACAGTTATTTCCAAGTTCGTTTTACCCGGACTTATTTATCCAAAATAGAGCCCCATTTAATATTAATATTATAATTTTTTTGAATGCACACCTGTTTAAAAATTGTACTGCATAGTTTTAGAACGCGAATTATTTTTGATATCAGTCTTTCTGATTGTCAAAAACATATGGTTTAAGTCGTTATCTTTAAAATAAACCAAAGTATTTTTTTGTTTTCCACCGACGTTTCGCTGGTTTTTTCTAGCTTCTTCAAGGATTTTTATTGAATCTTAGAAAGAAAAAAATATACATTTAGTCAGTTTTTCAACCTTTAAATGGCAAAATGAAACTTACAAAATTTATTTATTATTTATTATTTATTTGCATTAAAAAACATAAGACCAACTAGCCCGATGCAAAATTGCAATATTATTATATTTTAAAAATTGGTCAAAATTATAATTATATTTATTCAAAAGTATTTTTTTACCTAATTAAATCAAAGTCTTTCAAAGTTATCATATATAGCAAGAAGTTCTAGGTGCAGTGAAGTTAACCAGTTTTAAAATATAAAAGGTGGAAAATTTCTCACATTGAGTGAATTTATTTTTTGCTACCAAAACAATTTTTTAGAAATGTCACCACCACTTTTAGAGATGTTTACAATTTATGGAAACAATCAAGGATTGATTGTAGAATTAAAAAGCCAGAGGAGAATATAGAAACATTTTTAAAACCTTACTATTCAGTGCCTTGTTTAAGTAATGATACTCTTAGCAAAGTGCACTTTATTGTTTTTAAATTTAATCAAGAAATAAAGCCGAACATCATGATTGGCTCCAATCTCCTCTTATTTGTTTTACTGACAGGTAAGATGATGTAAGTTCATGCGTTTTAGTAATTTAACTCAGATTCTCCTGGAACAGCAAGTTGGCTTCTTTAGATTTAAACTTTAGGGTTCTGGAGAATTCGAATTAAAGTAAACCTGAAATATTTTACCTATAGTTAATTACATAAATTCAAGGGACACAGTACCAGTAGAGGCATACGGAATATATCAGACACACAAGATACTCCTACTTACTTACTTACTTAGGTAGCCGTAACAACCCGTGTCCGGGTTTCGGCCGACATCATCAGCTCTCGCCAGGCGCCTCTGCTTTGCGCGTGGCTTCTCCAATCGGATACACCAAGTGCGCTTAGGGCTTCCTCAGCCTGGTCCATCCATCGGAGGCATGGTCTCCCTCGTCGTCGTTGACCAGCGACCCTCCCCTCGAGCACTTTTTTCGCTGGAGCTTCGTCGTCCATACGATGGACATGACCCAGCCAGTGTAGTCGCTGCACAAGAACAGGGGGCGAACCTTCACATGGCAACGTGTCTGGCATCCGTCAGTTTGACGGCTAATTTGAGCGGCGGGTCGCTCCATAGACCTTAAACATGGAATGTGAGCAGGGTTTGGATCCCGCCACATTACTGCTGCCCATTGAAAACTAAACCAGCCTCGGATAAGAACCCCAATTACGTTGACGACCATCGCAAACGAAAAACGGACAATGATTTACGTATATGCACCTGGAATGCCCGGACCCTTTATGGGGGAAGGTGTCATTATCCAACTGGCGAAAGCCCTCAAAACAATAAAATCTGAAATCACCGCCATCCAGGAAATGCGATGGAAGGGCAAGGCTACTCTAAACAAGATACTCCTACTTTTAGAAAAACTGAAACCAAAGGGGGTAGAAAACCAGTGAATTTCGAAGAAGCATCAAGTCAAACAAAGCGCCGAAAAGTCCAGCAATTAGTCAATGAGAAATCCCCAACAGAAATTGAAAGTGCAGCGAGTTTACTAGCCAAAAGCACACTTATTGAGTCGACAAATCAATGTCTGACACCATTTCAAGCTCTTGGTCAATATTATAACTTCAAATTGTCGGTAAGGCGTTATAGAATGCTGCGTTCGGTTGTAAGCAGTCTTCATCCTGGATGTTTTCCTGATTACAAAATAATTGAAACACACAAAAACTACCTTATATCAAAGCCTATTATAGTGTCAGTTGTATCAGTAAACTATAGAAGTATCAGCCTAAGTAAGAATTCAGGACTTGCTTAATCAAACTGCCCCAAGTTAAGTAAAAGTAATAGTTGTGTTCTTGAATGTAAATATGGCTTCGATGGTAGTTTCGGTGATAGTGTTTAAAAATAAAAGTTTTCCGATGAAAACATGACTGATGAATTCTTGTTTATTGTTGCGATGGTTCCTCTGAAAGTGACTAATATTGATAGCCAGGGAGAAGTATGGTTGAACAAAACCCCATCATCTGTGTTATTTTGCAGACCTATTAAACTCATTTTTATGCAAGAAAAACCTTCATTAATTCATAATGTAGAAATGGATTTAATGGAGCAAATAGAAAAACTACTGTCACTTAAACCAATACTTATTGATTTTAACGTTGAAATTAATTTTAAATTGTATTTAACAATGGTTGATGGTGCCGTTACAAACGGTTTGGCACATAATCGGGCATCAATGAATTGTTACCTATGTGGATCGGCTCCATCTCTAATGAATTCTTTTCATTGCATGCAAAGAACTATAGACGAAAGACATCTACAATATGGATTATCTACATTGCATACATGGATTAAAACTTTTGAAAGAATAATTCATATTGCATACAGGATGCCTCTCAAATGCTGGCAGGTACGCGGCGAAGAAAACAAACGAATTTTTTTAGAGCAAAAACTAAAAATACAAAAAGAGTTTAGAGATAAAATTGGTCTTATTATTGATAAAGTAAAACTAGGATATGACACTCCAAACGATGGGAATACTGCCAGAAGGTTTTTTCAAATATTGAAATGGTGTATGAAATAACAAACATAAATATTTGTTTATTAAGCGGCAAAAAACTAAATACTCAAGGTTCAGTACACTTTTAAAGGATAGTTTTAAAATATATGTGGATAATTATCCCTGGGATAATATTCCAACAACTGTCCACAAAATATTGATTCACGGATGTGAAATCATTAAAAATTTCAATTTACCAATTGGACTTTTATCTGAAAACGCATTAGAATCTTGTCATAAGGAATCTAGAAAATTTCTATTAGGTACCACTAGGAAAAATTCAAGGGAAAATTGCAATCGAGATCTTATGGCTGCATTACTGATAAATTCGAATCCTCTCATTTCTTCGAACAGACATATCGCCAAAACAAAAGGAAATGATTATAAAGATTTATTGCCATATATTATAAAAGAAACTACAGATGCCGATGTTCATAATAGCTTCATTTCTGATATAAATTTTGAAGATTTTGTTTCAAGTGTTACTTCGGATGAAACAGATTAACTACAGAAATTTTTATACATAATTTTTTTGTATTTGTAATATAGCTTTAATTTTTATTTTCTTTTTTATATATAAAATAAATGAATATATATTATTTTTTTTAAATTTTTTTAATAAATTTTTCAAATTGTTTTTTTGGTTGAAAATTTGTTGTTTTGAAAATTTGGTTTAAATTGGGGTAGCACAAAAGGAAGTTAGCATATTTTATAAGGAATCTTCATTTGGAAAAACCTTTTTTATAAAATATTAAAGTCAAAGTGTTTCAAAAAAGTGGGTTATATGGGGGGTATCCCAAACAATGTATCAATTCAGGCTATTTAAGCAAAGACTTAGTTGGGATTAAATAAAGTTCTCTATGTTATTTTGTTCAAATGAAGTGATTATGATAAAAGCACTCGGGTTTTAAGAATTGAAGTTTTATGAGGGGTACCCCAAAAATTGGTCTGACTCAGCCCATTTTTAGTAAAGACGATTGCTATTATACTGAAAATATTTCCATGTGATTAAAATAAAATAAAGTATTTATTTTTAAAGATACGAGATATTTAAAATTCGGGTTATATGGAGAGTACCCCGAATAATTTTCTGATTATATCCATTGTTAGTACAAATATGAAATTGTTTTAAAAAATATTGAAGGAGTCCAAAGATACATCGATTTTTAACTTTGGCTTATTTGGGAGGTAGGCGTGGTCATTGTCCGATTTGGCCATTATTTGAAAAATTTTTTAATCTATGTAAAAAAGTCGTCCACACCAAATTTCGTTGCTCTGCGGCAACTGGAAATAGTTTTGGCCACAGCTTATATGAAACGTTCACACAGTGCGGTGTCTTTTTTTCTTAGAAAAACTCCCGGAGGCCCTTAAATCAAAAATTCCAAAATATTTTTGGTTTTAAAAACTTTAAATAACATATTCGCCTCTTTGACTTTAAAACACGCCTCTACAATTTTTTTTACTGGAAACAAAAATTGGGGTAGAGAGGTTGAAAAAAAATGCCTTCTGGGTATGAAAGTAAAAGGGGTGCAATCCAAGATTTTATGTTCCACTTTACCTTCTTTTGTAAACACTATTTTTGCTGGGTATATGAATGCAGATGGGCTCAAAAATCCATGTGAAAACCTACTGGTAGCGCTTCGATCCTCAGCCATTTCTGACTGAGTAGTGAAGCATCACCCTTCATCAATATATAACCCTTTATGTAAATAATGCATGAATCATTATTAAGCTTTATTTTGTTTTATGTTTGCAGAGCCTTCTTAAACCCAATGCCTACATTGTTACACAAGGACCTGTTGAGGCAACGGTGAATGCATTTTGGACAATGATTTGGCAGGAGAATGTCAGTATTGTTATCATGCTAACAAAAACATTTGACTTTACCAAGGTAAAATAAACTATGCTATCCTTTTTTATACGCCCATTTCTACCATGCAAATATTGAGTATGCAGTGTTCTGTAATAAATCTAATTTAAACCATCAGTGTTTGAATTGCTAGCTTAAAAATCAACAGCTCAGAAATCCTTGCTTTGCTTACATTTTTCAGCAAAATGAAAAACTAAGTTTTCATGCTCAATATGTTGTAAGTAACCAAACGCCCATTTTCATAATAAGCCTGAACAACTTTAACGCAGTGCTCGATTGTGTATCTTTCCATGCTTCAAATTGAGTTAGTATGAAATTGAGAAATGTCAAATGAAATGCAGAAAAAAACGATCACATTCAACATCGGCCCTTAAAATTTAACCACCCTTTACAAAGAGCAGAGCGAATAATTTCTTAAAATATAATTTGCTTCAGCTAATTGTTCAGTAGGTATTATTTCACGAAGTTAGCCCAATCAAATGCTGGGAAACGAAAAGCTGATCCTGCAACCATTTAGTTTTAGTTTTATTTGCCTCTGCTTTACCTTTTTGTCGTCTTAGTTCTCACAGTCCGAAGAAATAGAGCAGAGTTAGTAAATTAACAAATTGCAAATACAGCAAAAATTTTCAAACTCTAACTTTGTTTTCGACTTTGATTACTCCGGCGACAAAAAAGTGATGCAAAAGCAAAGAAAAAGTAAACAAAAAAACAAAAAAAAAAATATGAAAACGTAAAACAGAATTATTCTCTTTGCACTCTGTTTAGAACAATTCGATTCGGGTGACTTATAAGCAAAAACCTACCGCACCGTTAGTAAAACAAATGGTTTTTTATTTCTTCATCGCACTTGATTCTTACCTTACCTTATTTATTTTTTTGTAATCGCAGCGAAAAAATTACATATCCATTGAAAAAAGTCAAGCAATTTCAAACAGTGAACAATAAATATGTCCTAACACTTCTTGCAAAAATGTATTCAAGGGTACTAATTGTTACTTAATGAATCCGACGCATTTGAATGAATGTCCATCAGTGGTGTGCAGTTAGTATTTCATGAAAAGTGAATCATCGAATCTAGAAACTAAACTTTTCCAAGTACAGGATCACACGCACGTCGTTCTCTTAATCAGTTTTTTATTATTCTTTTTTTAATGTTTAGTATGTTTCCATTTTCCAGAATGTGAAAGTATATATTTTCAGAAATATATATAAGAGAAATTTAATGATAGAAAGGGAAAAACCGAGTCGAAATACTTTTTTTACAGGCCGTCTTCATGAGGCATTGCACATAGCATAAGGATCGAATATTTAAACACAGGTGCGTTGTTGAACTCACGAAAGAAGCGAAGTTTTTTTGCATTTCCATAGATTTAATAATTTAGCGATTTTTTTTTAATAAAATAGTATTTAAATTCAAAAATTTAAATTGACATAAAGTAAATTAAAAAACACACGTTAATATTCACACCAGCAAATTTTATTACAGTTCATTGTTATTTTATTTATTTTATTACGTGCTACATTCATTGTTATATTAACTCACTTGTAGGCATTTGTTAATTTTTGCCAATGCTGCTGACACTTGTAGATAACAAATAGAAGCAACATTTTTGTTATAGTTGGATAGCGGCTAAGTATACTGGATATGTACGAGTAGAAAAGCCAGTAAGCAATCCTTTTAATGCAGATAGATTTTTCAGTGCAATATAGCTGAAGTGCTGCAATATAGCTGAAGTTGTACTTTATTAAAACACCGATGCTGGGACATCTTGTAGCAAGTAGTAGCAAGTAGAACATTTTATGTGGAATGTTTTTATATGTAGAATAGCCAATACAAAATTCTCTATCTATTAAGAGATTACTGTGATCTGCAACATAGCTGTAGTAATACATACTTAATATTTAATCAACAAATGTACTCAGCAGAGTACAGTTATTGTTTCTAGCATAAAAACTAGCTTACATAAAACTTATTTTGATAGCTCATTATGAAGGTAATCAAATCACCTTTCTAACAGCATATCAACAAACTCCACTTACTCAACCGAAATCAATCGATTGAAACTACGAAGTTTCAATTTTGAGTGGAAATTTCTCAGAATTTCGTGTAATAAATGAAATTTTTTTTGGGATCAATTTTGCAATTTATTCGATTTTCTTTTCAATGGCACTAAAAACATAAACATATCTTAAAAAATAAAAAAGTCGGCTGCATTAAAAAAGTTATACTTATTAGAAAACAATGATATGATCTCCTACATAACCAATTTCAATGTCATTATTTATCATTATTTTCTAATAAGTATAATTTTTTTTAGTACAGCCGACTTTTGTATTTTTAAGGATATGTTTATGTTTTTGGTGTCATTGAAAAGAAAATTGAATACACTACAAAACTGATCTAAAAAAAATTTAATTTATTACGCAAAATTCAGAGAAATTTGCACTCAAAGTTGAGATTTGGTAGTTTCAACCGATTGATTTCATCTTCATACGATCACAGCTCGGTAACGGTTAAGTTGGTGGGGTTTGTTGATATGCTGTTAGAAAGGTTTATATACCTTTAAAATGAGCTATCAATATAATTTTTATGTAAGTTAGTTTTTCTGCTAGAAACAATAACGTGAATCAGTCGTGAAATATTAATTAACCCTGTAGCTCCTATGAATGTAAAAATATACTCCCCCTTCCACACGATTTCTTGCTCAGCTCGACATAGCCTTTCAGCACCGTAAATAGTTGCACTCAATTGCGGGACACACTGTATTGAAATTACGATTTCTTGTTATAAAAGACTTAAAGAACAAAGAATCAATTTCTAAGAAAAATGCTGTCAATATTAAAAAGTGTCGTTTTTGAAATTTCACTCAAGCAAATCACAGAACGAGGCGTAAAAAGCTTCGCTTCAAAAATATTTCTTTGGTGGGCATGTCATGTCTTGACTTCTAAGTAGGGTCATTCCGGAACTGCATAGTTCATTGAACTATGTTTGCTATCGGACTTAGATCAATCATTCCTTCTGTACGATTTATGTATGTCGAAACATTTCCGATTGAATTCAATTTTTTTTTCATGAGTAACATAAGCCGACATCTCGATATTTCGTACTTACCGCACACATATTATTGCTTAGACGAATTCTTTGTGCGACAAATAAAACGATTAAGCTTGTGCAAAAGAAAGAATAAAATAATAGATGAAATAATGAATTACAAGCTACATCACTTTTTTTAGCTTTATTCATATAATGCTCCTAGCAGGGGCGAACACAAGGGAAGTTTGTGGGCTAAAACCTCTCCAAAATGAACGAATAAAAATAAAAACATTATATATAAAAATATTTTATACAAATTTTTTAGAATTATTGTTTTGCATGTTTCATATCTCAGTAGTTGCTTGCTGACAACCAAAAACTGTACAAACAACATAATAAACTTGTTAGTGTGAAGGGCGAAGAGTGAACATTATGTTGGTTGAACAATTGTACACGTTAGTCTCGCCAACAAATTCACACCAAAATCCACTATTGACTAAAGCAGTACAATCAATATAGTTATTTTTTCCCACATTTTTCTAATTATTATAAGGCAAGACTCAAAAATAAATTCTTTTATTTACGAATATAAAAATTTTTAATTTATTATTAATAAATTCTTTTATATTATTTTTTTATAAAAGTCTTTTATTTTTTAAACTAAATTTTTTTTCATTAGAGACCACAAATTTTTTTAATTTATCCAAACTTTTATAAGCTTTGAAATAAAACACTCTACTTTAAAATCTAATATAAAAAAACCTCGTGTCATGGTGTTTGTGGTGGCACTCACCCAAAATGGCTCTACCGATTTTAATGAAATTTTTTTTGTATATTTGGTATTAGATATGAGAAAAGGTCATGAAGTATTTTTCATCCTCCTACCCCCACCAGCAATTTTGTAATTGCAGTTTCAGTACTTTTGTATTATGTATTTACCACGGCACAATGCCAAACACGGTCAAGCCAGAGGCGCCGGAAGCGGGTCGACTTAGGGGCAGTCGCCCCACGGTAAAAATAAAGTGGTTGTGAAAAAATGGATTTTGTAATGACAAAATAAAATATTTTGCTCATTTAAATTATTTTATTGAAATCCTAGGGAAATGTACCCCAAAATGATCACTTTTTGTTTGAGTTACGGTTACAAGCAACAACATACAATATGTTAGAAAATTAATAGCTTTTATTTCGCTTTTGTGATTTTAGTATCCAATCGAAGGTTAACACAGTGCATTAGAATAAAACATATCTGTGGATATTTTACTAAACGACTTCTCTCGAGATAAGAATATTTTCTAAGGTTTTTTTATCTAGATATATAAAATCCTTCATGCCCGTGAGTGTCCGTTAAGATTTCAGTGACGGTAACTCCTATGTATAATATACAGTATGTGTTGTCAAAGTGAATATTTAAAATAATAAAAAAATTGCCACACCCCCTTTTACCGCCCACAAATCAATAAAACCGCTTTGTTTCAGGCGAATTTGGATGTATTGGACTAAAATTTTGTAATTTAGTTTGTATGGTTACTCTCGGCCGAACTATAACTACGCCAACTTTTCAGAAATCAGTATAGTTCCTGAGTTGTACATGCTTTTCTAATGAAACTTGGTGTGTGGGTGCTATAAGACCAAGTAGTGGTGCAGGAGCGCAACCAGAAATTTGTTTTGGAGGGAGATTTTAAAATAGGTCGGACTTACATATAAAAAAACACGTTACTATAGCGGCTACTGTGTACTGGTTAGTGAGTCCGATTTTTGCACTACTAGTTCCTGGTTAAAATCTCAGCCAGGGCAAGCAACATCTTACAATTCAACTTCTTCACCTCCAGTGGCAGACTTGCCATACTGAAGGATCTGGAGAATTCCAGAAGGGCCGGTGCAACTTGGTGCCGCTTGCCGTATAGCACATAAGAAAATGATCCCAAACAGTTTTAATTAGCAAAATTTAGTTTTTGTTCCACATTTGAATTTATTACATATAATTCATATTTTAAATATTATATTAAATTATATTAAATTTTAAATAGTTAATAATTTGAAGCACATTTATTAATATACATATCAAACGGAAACAATTTTCCAAACAAAATGATAATATACTTTTATAAAAACTTAATTACATATCATTTACTAGTATTCTTGCTACTTTTTTATGGAAGGGTGGACCATAGAGATCTTAGAATTAAGAGGGGAAAGGGGAATTAAGGTTTGACAACTTTTTTTAAAGGACAACATCTGAAAAATATTGTATTATATTGTTAGGTCATTCGAAGCAAAACTAACGAAGTTAGAATGCGTTGAATGACTGTACCTCTAACTTAGTCTTGCGCGCCTTCTAGCTACCTGCGCTAAGCGGCGCGCGGCAACTGTTTCGGTCTCTATTGTATTACTTTTATCCCCTCTTTTCGTCTTAATATCTTCAGGTAAATAAAATGTGTAACATAAATTGTATCTTTCGATGTAGAATATATATTTCAGTCTGAAATTGAACGCTTAGGAGAGCAGATATGTGCGTCATTTCAGCTTTGCTCCGATTTCGTCAACTCGTGCTCGGTTTTGTTTTTGCTTAGTTTTCTTAGTGATTGAATGCTTCGCTTGAAGTCGAGGAAGATCTTAAAAAACATTATCGAATTATAGACTTTCTTCTACTTTTTTTACTGTAGCAACTTTAGTGAAGTGCAAAACGTGTGATACCTCAGTGGCATTTGAATCTTGTAAAAAAGAAGGTCTTGGCTTCAAAATAAAAGTTACGTGTGAAAAGTGCAAAACTTCAAACTATGTTCCGTCGAGTGAAAGAATTGATGGTAATGCCTACGAAATAAATAATAGGTTTGCATTCGTAATACGAGTTTTAGGCCTAGGACATGCCGGGTGTGTGAAATTTTGTGGATTGATGGACATGGCAAGTAGTTTTATTTCAAAACTGTGCTACAAAATTTTCATTAAAAAAATTAACACCAGCGTAAAAACTGTTGCGAATAAATATTATGCTTCTGCCATCAGAGAAGAGGAAATAGAGACTTGCAAACAAAATAATCACGAAGACACAGGCGAAATTACAGTATCCGGTCACGGCACGTGGAAAAAAAGAGGATTTAATTCGCTCTTTGGTGTATCATCATTGATCGGCTATTGAAATGGCAAAGTTGTTGATATTATTGCCAGCAGTTCGTACTGTAACTTATGTGAAACCTGGAGAAAAAAACTAGGACCTTCAGAATATGAAGAGTGGCACGAGGAGCACGTGAACAAAGGACAATGTGAATCAAATCACAGTGGGCCATCCGGTAATATGGAAGTGAGCACTATCGTGAAAATGTTTCGACGTTTGTTAGAGTTTTTAAAAGTAAAATACCGCGATGGCGATTCCAAAACCTACACCAGAGTAGTCAACGCGAAACATTACGGTGATAACTTCATAATAAACAAGAAAGAGTATTGGGCACGTCCAAAACAAGATGGGCAAACGTCTGCGTGACTTAGTGAAATCGCACGTGGTCGATGCAAAAACGAAATCTGGTAAAAAAGTGAAGAGGACAACTCCTTCCGGTAAAGGCAAACTAACTGTCAACATGATCGACAAACTAACAGTGTATTATGGGCTAGCAATTCGAAGAAATCACGATTCTGTGGACAAAATGAGGAACGCTATATGGGCGACTTTTTATCATTATTCTTCGACTAATCAAAATTCCCAGCATTTTTTATATGCGATGAAGCGTGGTGCGAGTGGAAGAAGGCTGAAGCTGCAAGTTACTCTCCACTTCCAGCAGATGTTTAAGACGGAATAAAGACTATATATAAAGATATATGAAGACTATATCTTATATAAGAATTATATAAGACTATATAAGAATATATGAAGATTTAAGCAAAGACACGCTGTTGGAACGTTGTCTGGGTGGTTTCACGCAGAACAACAACAAAAGCTACAACCAATTCATATGGAAAATTAGTCACAAATCAGTGAGTGGTACCGCAACTGTCGTTGAAATTGTAGCAGCATCACTTTTTAACGAAAGCTCTATCTACTGCTTTTCTGACCTTCATGCAAGGTTTGGGCATCTCTGCAGGACCAAGTGCGCATGAATGGGCGTGCGAGCAAGCTGCTTGCGAGACCAAAGAAGGCAGAGTTTTACGTAGACAGAAGCAAAAAGATGCCTTAGATAACGTGGATGATAGTGATGTACTGTATGAACTCGGCATCGATGATGACATGTACGTATTTTATAAGAAAATCTAGTTTTTTTCAAGATATTTTCATTTTTTCAGTCTACAACTAATGCAAACTACTGATTCGATCATTTTGAAGTTTAGTACACATATTCTACACGTAAATATCTCTCTAGTTACGTCGAGTTTTTCAAATTTTTTATATACTAACAATTTCACAATAACAAATAGGTCGATTTTTTCGTCAGAAATCGTCATTTTGGCTTCAAAATGGTGCCAAAAATTGAAAAATTAAAAAAAAACTCGACGAGACTGGAGAGATAAAGTAAGAAACTAAAGAAAGCATATTGATTTTTTGGTTTCAGATGATCCAGTTATGCTGTAGGCTGGTCACAGCACAAAAACTTTTTTCGAGGCGCCTGTGAAGATCTACAATAAATCTGTTATTGAACAAACATTTTTTTAAATATTCTTAAAATGTTGTACTTTTATATAATAATATGTGAAATAAACCTACAGAAACAATTTTTTTTTTAAATTCATGAAAAAAGGGTATTTTTTAGACGAAACAAGCCTTACCCTCCCCTTAATATAGGCCCGTAGCAAGGATTTACCCAAGGGGTGGGTTTTCATAAAAAAAAAAAATCGATATTTTCTGATATCGATGAATAAAAGGTATTTAGTATAAGGCTTACTTTTATTTATTTTTATATGTTTGTATTAAGTCTTCTCTTTTTTTTGCCAATTCAGACAATACATCATCCTCTTTGACTTTGCTATCCCTATGTATTCTTAAGGATGCACAACCATTTAAGCAGTACTCGCCCATAGAACTTCTAGAAATACATTTCAAATATCAATTGCACTCCTTCACCTATCACCACACTTTCCTAATATGAATTCTGATTTAATTTATTCCTGTGGTAGTATTACCAGAGCAAGGTAAAATTCTTGCATATTGTTTAATTAAAAATTTTGACCGTTCCTCGTTTTCGGATGTAATCGAAATCAAGTTAAACGATGGCATGAGCCAGTTGTGCTTTGTAAAAAGTACTTGCATGTTGTAAATTGTTGCACGAAGGATTATTTACCACAACATTAGAAATATGACCTACATTGCAAATTCCTTTGAAACGATATTTCCGTAACCGTCTTATTATAGTATTCTAACAATTTACCTACAAGCTGCTATCGGGTTAAAATTCTGTATAAAGCAATGTTTACCTATAAGCCAATTGTGAACTACTAGAAAAACTATCACGATAAGAAGATTAACATTTTCTTATAAGTAAATCCGTAACCGTTAAGAAAGGAGACCCCACAATCTGCGCTAGTTATAGAGGTATCAGTCTTATTTCCATCGCATAAAAGGTTCTCTCAAGCGTACTGTGTGAAAGATTAAAACCGATTACAAAAACACTGATTGGACCTTATCAGTGTGGCTTTCGACCTCGTAGGTCCACCATAGACCAGATTTTCACGCTACGACAAATCCTGGAGAAAACCCACGAAAATCAAATTGACACACACCATCTCTTTGTCGATTTTAAAGCTGCGTTCGATAGCCCGAGAAGGGATTGCCTATACGCAACAATGTCTGAGTTCGTTATACCTGCAAAGTTGATTAGACTTTGCAGAATGACTTTGAGCAACACACGCAGCTCCGTCAAGGTAGGAAATGACCTCTCCGAAACCTTCAATACCGAAAGAGGTTTCAGGCAAGGCGATCCACTGTCTTGCGATCTCTTCAACATCATCATGGAGGGGATCGTACGAAAGGCCGGTGTGCATCGTAATGGCACCATTTTCTATAAAGGTGTCCAGCTCCTTGCGTACGCTGATGATATTGATATTGTCGGCAGAACCAAGAGAGATGTTACCGCTGCTTTCGCCGCTATCAAAAAGGAATCAGCCAAAGTAGGTTTGACGATAAATGAGGGTAAAACAAAGTATATGCTGTCTACAATCAAGGGAGCGCGGCGTTTAGACTCCCACGTTTCATCCGGCAGCTATAACTTTGAAGTAGTCAAGGAGTTTGTATACCTTGGCTCCGCCATTAATACTTACCACGAAATCAGCCTGGAGATAAAGCGAAGAACAATAATTGCTAATAGGTGCTACTACGGGCTCAGTAAGCAACTAAGTTCCAGAGCCCTCTCTTGATCGACAGAACTAACACTCTACAAGACGCTCGTTCTACCTGTGCTGCTTTATGGCGCTGAGGTATGGGTAGTTTCGCAAACTGACGCAGCCGCTCTGGGGGCGTTCGAGAGAAAAGTTCTTCGCAAAATCTTCGGTCCTGTTCGAGTCGGCGATGACTGTCGCATCCGAATGATCCACGAGCTGTATGAGCTCTACGAAGACATAGACGTAGTTCGGCGTATAACTGTGCAGCGACTACGCTGGCTGGGTCATGTCCATCGTATGGACGACGAAGCTCCAGCGAAAAAGGTGCTCGAGGCGAGGGTCGCTGGTCAACGACGACGAGGGAGACCATGCCTCCGATGGATGGACCAGGCTGAGGAAGCCCTAACCGCATTTGTTGTATCCGATTGGAGAAGGCGCGCGCAAAGCAGAGGCGCCTGGCGAGAGCTGATGAGGTTGGTCGAAATCCGGACACGGGTTGTTACAGCCACCTAAGTAAGTAAGTAAGTACGTATGATAATTTTAAATTTCAACCTCCATGACTATGGTAGCCACGAGTAAAATAAGCATTCCAATAGACAGTTATGCTAACAGCAGCCTGTTTACAATGCTTAGAGTACTTAGTGCGCGTAGAAAAGGTCTGAATATCTGCCACATCAATGCTCATAGCCTTTTTTCAAAAATATACGAGTTTAAACAGTTATTTATTAATTCAGGAGTTGATGTTATTTGTATCTAAGAAACGTGGTTTAATTCACATTTTACGGATGGTGTTGTTAAGCTTGATGGTTTCGATGTTTTTAGATCGGATCGAAAATTGTCCCTCCCACTTCACTAAGCACTCCAATTGTCTTATTGATTTAGTTTTCACCAGTAACATTGAGCAAGTCCTTTTTTATAACCAACTAGCTGCGCCCTGCTTTTTACAACTTGACAACCATCAACGAACCCAGTAAATTTGTGTATAGGGATTACATAAACATTAATCTTGGTGCACTTTATCATGATACTTTATGTGTGAACTGGGAAGTGTTTATTACATGCCCTCAGTAAATGATCAAGTCGAATTCTTTCAACAGCAAATCAGTAATTTATGCAATAGACATGTTCATCTGAAAACTAAAATCATAAAATGTAATTCACCAGTTTGGTTAACTTCTTTTATTCGCATTTTAATGAAAGAACGTGATATATTTTATAAAACTAAAAAAAAGACAGGGAAGTTTTTATGGAACAATCTACGACAGATCGGATCGGTAAAGACTCCACTAAAATGTCCGATGATATAAATTGCGACGAATCAATGCAGAATTCCTAGAGCTTCAACTCGCTTCTATAAACGGTCTGACCAACATGATTATACCTGAAGATCAGCCAATATTCGATAATAATTATTCTTTCGTTAATGCATCTTTTCGGTCTATTAAATCTAATGATTCTGGCTTAGACGGAATTGACCCTAAATTTGTAAGGTTAATTTTACCACTTGTAATAAAGTTTATAACATATATTTTCAATTCAGTACAGACAACCTCGGCTTTCCCATGCGAATGGAAAAAAATCAGAATAGTAACATTACCAAAAAAAAAAATAAACAAATGCAAGCATATCTGATTTTAGGCCCATTGCAATAATACCATTTTTGTCAAAAGCTTTTGAGAAGTAAGTCTAATTCCAAATTCAAAGTCATCTTTCTCGATATAATCTTTTGAGCTGCCATCAGCCTGGATTTTGTCCAAAAAAAAAGCTGCACTACTGCTTTGCTTTTAATTATTGGGGAACTGCAAAAAGCCATGGACGTGTCACACATCTCTTTTCTAACATTACTGGACTTCTCTAAAGCTTTTGACACAGTAAACCACAAAATTTTGTGCTCTAAATTGGGAAAGTACTTTAATTTTTCTAATCAATCGTGCAAACTAATGAGCTCATATCTAATTGGAAGGCAGCAATGTGTTGTAACAAACAAACATTCCTGAGGTTTTCTTCCAGTGCATAGTTGTGTCCCACAAGGCTCAGTATAAGGCCCAATCCTTTTTACTATGTATGTCAATGATCTTTCACGGTTGTCAAAAACTGCTTCTTACACATGTATGCTGACGATGTTCAGCTTGTACTGAGTAGTCCTCAATCGGATATTGATCAAAAGGCCGAAAAATTGAATTCTGACTTGTCATCGATATCTGAATGGGCTAAGAATAGTAGCTTAAGTCTTAGTTCTTTAAAATCATAAGTTGTAGTAGTTCACAAGAAATCTCAAAATCAGCTTCTTATCCAATTGTCCGTATAGGTGAAAATGTTATCCAATATGTTGATGTTATCCAACAGCAAAAAACCTGGGTATAATCTTCAATAGTACGCTTACCTGGTCTAGCCATATAACCGCATCTGTAGGAAAGGTGTATGGTGGTCTTCGTACCCTTTGGTACACAAATTTTCTTCTACCTACAAAAACCAAGCTTATGTTAGCCAAAACGTTGCTTCTTCCCATACTCCTCTATGGTTGCGCAATATTTAGCGAAATGGATTATGTAATTAAAAAAAAATCAATGTAGCGTTATTTCACATATCTACATTCTCCTGGCAGGTAAGCGGTTGTTTACTCGAAAACCTTTTAAAATTACGCTAAATTTGTTTACTACATAGCATTATGCACACAGGTCAACCCGATTATTTATATAAAAATCTGCAGTTCCTACGCTCACGCAGGACAATAATGCTGGTGCAACCCGGATACTCATGCGTAAACACAATGCGCCAATTTTTTGTTAGCGCCACACGGTATTGGAATGCTCTGCCTCGCTCGATAAAAGTAATTAGAAACAGAACCAGACTTTTTTCGTCCATCGTAAAAATCGAAGACACGAAAAAAGTTGTTGTAAGCAAAACACTGCCACTTTACCAAATGTCAACGAGACACGCTGATATTTGGCAGCCTTGTCACAGACACATGTGGCAACCTACTAAAAAAAGTTCGAATCGGACAGTTAAGTCCGGCTCACAGTGTGAATGAACCTTTCTTTTTGAACAAGGTGGTATGTCTGACAATGTCTGATATATATGTCTATATATATTTTAATATATATAGTGACCACCATTTGGTCTTACAGCACCGGTACACCAAGTTTCATACATGCAATGCATGTACAACTCAGGAGTTATAATGATTTCGGGAATGGTGGTGTAGTTATAGTTCGACCACGCCCATTTTTAGTGCACTTGCCGAGAGTAACCATACAAACTAAATTACAAAATTGTAGTCCAATACATCCAAATTCGTATGAAATAAAGCGGTTTTATTAACTTGTGGGTGGTTATAGGGGTGTGGCAGTTTTTTTTTTTATTATTTGAGATATTGGCTTTGACAACACATGTTGTACATTTGGTGACCTTAGGTGTCACCGTTCCTAAGATCTTAACGGACACCAACCCGCACGAAGGATTTTATACATATAAATTTTAACGCGCTTCTTTTGGTTGAATTACCGTGTTTTTATGACTTTCAGAAGATAAAATACGCAATCGGCAATCGACCTCTTTCTAGTTTTTTTCTCAAATTGACAAAAACAACTTCTCTGACAGTTAAAAAAATTTTAAAACGGCAATTAACGGAAATCTGACAAAACAACCTGTCTCCATATAGTCCAAGCACATTTTCAACAATTCCCTTTTGACAAAAGAGCTTATTTTCAAAGAAGTCGTTTTGTCAAAAGCAAATTTTGCAAAACTGTCCACATTTCAATTTCACAAAAAGGCTTGGGTTGACATAAGCGATTAAGAACATTTTCTTTTCTAATAAAAACAATTTTGACAAAACAACTTGAGTGGTGCAAGTAATTTTTATTTTCTTTTTTCGTAAGGAAACCATTTGACAAATTGCCTTATCTTTTTAATTAGTAACTATTTTATACCCGGCGCGCTTCACCTCGCTACGAGCTTATTCACTGTACAGTGGGCGTAGCTATTGTGAAGCACGCTTATTTTTTGTAAAGTTGCCGACAGTAACCATATCAACTAAATTCCAAATTTTAGTTTCATAAGATCAACACCGTATTATATATAGCACTAGTAAATATCCGGGCGCGCTTCGCGTGTATCTCCTGAAAGTTAGGCGCCAAAGCCACGCACTTACACTCTGTAACTTTGCTCCAGTAAATGTTTAAGGTAAATACTCTGCCCTGTAGAATGTTTAAAGTTATATTATTGCAATTTGGTAATTACATACCTTTGTGGTAAGTAATATTCTTGGTTGAGATGTATTTTATTAGAACGTAGAAATTGACACCACAAAAACTTTCGTACCTGAAACATACAAAAAGTTTTAAGTTACAAATGTTACAAAGGATTGCATTCTTTTTTTTTTTGTGTGAAATTTTGATTAATTGTCCGTCCAATCTTGTTTCAATCTTTTTCATTTTCGTTTCCTTCTAATTTTTATAATTTAAAAAAAAAACTTAACGAATTTCTTTATTTTGCAAATAAGTTTGGTAAATATATTTGTTGTTGGAAAAATATTCAAAACCAAAAATGGGTTTTTAATTTATTTTTCATACGGTATGCAGAAATGTAGGGTTTATTTAAAGTTTCTTTCGTGAAAAACGTTTTATACGATCGAAAAATCAAGCTTAACAATCATTGTAGTATCATGCAGAAGAATTTTGTATATACAAAGATTATTAAACTCATATATTAACTGATTCAATCTTTTTAAATACCGTTTCAAAAATTATAATTACAACATATTATTAAATAGTGGCGTCCAAAAATGTTAATGTAATGACATTTATATGAAAAGCATACAAGTTAACACACGCATCCGCTCTAATTGTAATTCGAGTACGGTACGTGACGTTTTCGCGATTCTGTCGCGCATAACGTTCCCACACTGACAAACGCTGAGTTAGCACCAAACAACAACATCAACAGCGAAGTCAAAGCTATACCAAAAATACAACAACAGAAGTTTAGCTAAATTATTATAATATAGGCTAAGTTTGTTTTAGTAGTTAAGTTAGTTCTTCTACGGTTTCCTCTTAATAAACATCGGCACATAGTGCCAAATAAAAAACCAAACAAACTGTTTTAATTGGCACATAGTGCCAAAGGAAGATATTTTTAATAATAATAAACAAAGCAAATTAACTTACACTCTAAACACTCACTGTAAGATCACAGCAATAGATGATGTAAATTGTGCACTTAAATTGACGATATCAGAAAAATAAGACCCTACGCAGCTGGTTCTTTTAATTAAGACAATTAACCGCTATTTCAGCATGCATTCTCTCAGATTTTTACCGGTAGTTTGTCGATGTGTACGCAATTCTTGGTTTTTTTGCTCTCACACTAAATGGTATTGAAATTATTTCTAAACAGATAGGCTGTGTTCTTAAATGCATTTATGCAAACCATCAGTTACTTTTTCTTTAAATATGTGCTAAGTAGATTCACCCAAACTGCGCAACAAAAGCGTACTTAAAAATATATAGCATATGGTCTTGTGATGCTATCTCATGTGATGGTCTCTCACATAAATAGCAAACTGTTGTTGGTTGCCTATCCGTTTAGGTTTCTTCTGCAAAGTGGGCGTAACCAAAGTGCTACGTCTATTTTTTTTTGTAAGGTTGTCGACAGTAACCATATAAACTAAATTACCAAATTTTAGCCTTATACGATCAAAACCGTTTGATATATTGAATTTTAATTGATTTATGGGTGGTAAAAGAAGGCATGGCAACATTTATATATACTGAACACCACTTGAACTCGTAGCACCTACACACCAAGTTTCATTATGAAAAAATGTACAACTTAGAAGTTATAATGATTTCTGAAAGTAGGGCGTAGTTATAGTGCGACCATGTTAATTTTTTTAGTGCTGTTGTCGACAGTAACCATACAAAGTTAGCTACAAAATTTTAGCCTTATGCAACCAAAACCGTCTGAAATATGGCAGTTTTATTTATTTCTGGCTGTTAAAGGGGGTGTGGCATTTCTTTATATTAACCGAGATATAAACCCCAATATCAGATATTAAAAGTTTGGTGACCTTAGGTGTTACCGTTCCTGAGATCTTAACGATGTTATATCAATACAAGGGCGGTGTGACCCCCACTTGGTCGAATAGTACATACACACCAAGTTTCATTATAAAAACATGTAGAACTGAGAAATTATAATGATTTCTGATGATTTAATAATTTATAATGATAAAACGACCATTTTTAGTTGAGTTGCCTCGAGTAACCATACGAACAAAATTAAAAAAATTTTAGTCCAATACAGTCAAATTCATCTGAAATATACCATTTTTATTTATTTGGGGGCTGTAGTAGGGAGTGTGGCAACTTTTTCCTTTTCTTTATTCGAGATATTGGCTTTGACAACAAATGGTGTAAATTTGGTGCCTTAGACCGTTCTTGAGATCCTAAAACACCAACCCGCATGAAAAATTATGCAAGGTGTCCCGCAATTGAGTGCAACTATTTACGGAGGTGAAAGGTTATGTCGAGCTGACTAAAAAATCGTAGGGGAGGGGGGTCTATTTTCACATTCTTTGGAGTTACAGGGTTAATTAATATTTCACGACTTTGATTCACGTTATTGTTCCTAGCACAAAAAATCAGTTACGGAAAACTTTATCTGATAACTCATTGCAAAGGCAATAAAATCACTTTTTCAACGGTATATCAGCAAACAGCACCGACGCAACCGTTATCAAGCTGTGCTCGTTCAAAGATGAAATCAATCAGTTGAAACTACCAAATTTTAACTTTGAATGCAAAGTTCTCAGAATTTCGCGTAGTAAATGGAATTTTTTTTTTATAATCAAGTGTCTAATTTATTCAATTTTCTTTTCAATGACACCAATAACATAACTGTATCTTAAAAAACAAAAAGGTTGGCTAATTAACCCTGTAGCTCCTAAGAATCTGAAAATAGACCCCACCCCTCCGATACGATTTTTTTTCAGCTCGACATAACCTTTCACCTCCGTAAATAGTTGCAATCAATTGCGTGACACCCTGTATATATACAGATGGGTGTTAAAAAAAGGCGTGACTATATTCATATATATATATAGTGACTACCACTTGGTCTTATAGCACCTACACACCAAGTTTCATTAGCAAAACATGTACAACTGAGGAATTAAAATGATTTCTTAAAAGTGGGCGTAGTTAAAGTTCGACCAAGCCCATTTTTAGTGCACTTGCCGAGAGTAAACATACAAACTAAATTACAAAATTTTAGTCCAATATATCCAAATTCGTCTGAAAAAAAGATTTTTTTTATTGATTTGTGGGTGGTAATAGGGGGTTGGCAAATTTTTTTTTTCTTATTATTCGAGATATTGGCCTTGAAATTACATGTTATAAATTTGGTGCCTTTAGGTGTTACCATTCCTAAGATCTTAACGGACACCAACACGCACGAAGGATTTTATATAAATATATAGAAGATTTTTATTTAACTGTGGGCGATAAAAGAGTGTGTGGCAACATGTTTTTTTCATAAGCCTACTCAGAAAGTACAAAATCAGGAAAAGCTACAGGTACAGGTTTTGATTCGGATTTTCCATCCATCTTTTCTGCGCGTACGTTTAAAAAGTCTAGTTCTAGACGCTGCATTAAGGTTTCTTATATGCGGATGTAGAGTTAGGGTTTCTACATCTACAATTAGCTTTTCTGCACGTACGTTTAGAAAGAGTAGATCTAGACTCAGCATTAAGTT
Organism: Coremacera marginata; assembly: GCA_914767935.1. Taxonomy (NCBI): domain Eukaryota; kingdom Metazoa; phylum Arthropoda; class Insecta; order Diptera; family Sciomyzidae; genus Coremacera; species Coremacera marginata. The sequence continues at coordinate 97,951,336 of OU612044.1, forward strand.
TGGGTCCCGCCATATTACTACTGTGTAACGACCTTTACTCTGGTCGAGGTAAGCTCGCTGGTTCCAGGACGTGGTAGTTCCTACTTGCTCCGTCACCGCAGAAGTGTAATTTTTTTTTAGTCTTATTATTATTCATTTTATTCAGTCATTGGAACAATTTCCTTACAGACTAGAGACTATTTAAAATAACAATTAGGCTAAAGTAAGAATAAACTATTAATATACTTTTTAAAAACTTCTTTAGAAACAGCAAATTCAAAAAAATTATTTAATGATAAATCATTATATAAAGACAAAGCCCTTGTAATAGGCTCATTTTTAGCATAATTAGTTCTAAATTGTTTAATAAAAAATATTTTAAAACGTCGCAGCTGCCTTGAAGGTACATTAAACATAATTTGTTCAAGCAGGGATGAACAATCAATATTTCCGACTAAAATATCGTATATGAAGACTAAAGAACTAATCTTCCTTCTTGTTTCTAGAGTTTTAAGACCCAAAAGCAAGCATCTTGCATTATACGAGGGCATAAAGTCAACAAATAAAGGTCGCAATGCAATTTTAGAAAAAGATTTTTGAATCCTTTCCAATCGAAAAGAGTGCGTGGCATAAAACGGGTTCCAAATTATTGCTGCATATTCTAACCTAGATCTTACAAACGAATTGTAAAGACATTTGAAAGTGTGTGGATCCTCAAACTCAGAACTATTTCTTCGTATAAACGCAAGCAAAGAGTACGCTTTAGGAATTATAAAATTTAGATGGTCAATGAATGTTAGCTTTGAGTCAAAGATAACTCCCAAGTCCCGAATAGTATTTACTGACTGTAATAGTGACTCACCCAGAGAATAACTGGAAGTAATAACATTAGAAACTTTAAAATAGGACATGTGAAAACATTTCTTTATATTTATTGGTAAACCATTAATACTGCACCAATTAAAAACATTATCCAGGTCTGACAGTAACGCTGTGATATTTCCTTAAAAATTTTGAGGTCATCCGCATAAATTAAAAATTGTGAAGATCTAAAGCAATTACAAATGTCGTTAATATAAAGAATAAAAAATAGAGGGCCAAGTATACTTCCTTGCGGAACACCAGACGATGCAATAAATTTTGCGGAATTTACATTGTTTATAGAAACAAAACAAGAGCGAGAGCTCAAGTATGATTTAATCCATTCTAGAAAAAATGAGTGGCATCCCATTTTAGCCAGCTTGGCCACTAGTAAATTATGTGGAACTTTATCAAAGGCTTTTGTGAAGTCCGTATAAAGAACATCAACTTTATTGCCCAGGGCAACAGAAGAAATGCAGAACTCCGAAAAAACAGCTAGATTAGTTACAGTAGACTTCCCGGAAACAAAGCCATGTTGTTGAGAACAGATAAAACGTTTAAAGGTAAAATAGAGCTTATCTTTGACAATGCTATTATTTGCTATAATTTTATGGTGTTATGTTTTATATGTTTGTATTGTTGAGTTAATTTGCCTTGTTATATTAGGTTTCAGTAATCTTGTAATTTATCCCTACACATTCTATATAGTGAACTCGGGTGACGATCGATTCTATTTTGTGTTATAAGCCAGATGTAGTGATTTATCCGGAGCCAAGCGTGGTAGTTCCCTCTTGCCCCGACTCCAGCGGTTGTTATAAAAGTAAGTTATACAACTCCTAGAGTTGTATCTTTATTTTGTTATCTTTTGTTGAGGTTTTATAAAAATTATGTATTTTTTGTTATCTTTAATTATTATTTCGATCGTCATGTCAATCTCAGGCCACCTGGGGCTATGGCTTCCAGATTGTAAAGGCGTGTGTTAGGGTTTGGACGTGGTAGTTTCCACTTGCTCCGCTCCTGTTGACAGTACCATTTCTTAATTGTTTTACGAGATGTTTTGTTATGTTATTTTATCTGTTATGTCAGAATAATTTAAGCACCTAATAATTCCCCTTGCCTTATGACTTGCGGCGTCGTCACCACTTCTTATACAATTTATTATCGCACTGAATTTTCCTACTGGGTGCCTTCATGGCTCAAAATTCTTCTGATGACTCCCTGCCAAATCCTAAGCAATTCCGTTCTGGATTTCCTCTGTTAGCGATCGTCCTTGTTCGCTGTCGGCGTCGCTGTGTTCAAAGTTTCTATGCTGAGGGATGGCGACATCTCAGTCCGTTGGTGTCTCTGCAAATGCTTTGGATTATTCTGCGTCGACTGCGTGACTTGTACTTTCTGACGATGTTTATCCGCGCACTGATTTTAGCAAAAGACTTCGAAATTTCTACGTGTCCGCCTTTTATACTTTTATTGTGGCGTCATTGTTCCCCGTTTTCGTGTTGTCTCATGCATTAGTGGTAGCTTAACATTCCTTCCGACATCGTATGATGATACCGTTTTCTCATTGCAACGGTGGTAGTAGAAAAGATATCAGGACATGAACAGACAGAAGAAAAACATGTATAAGTATGATCTAACATATAGTCCCATGGAAAAACCATGGGAAAGTTCCACAAACTTGTTTAATGGGCAACCGACAAGTATGACTGCATCCACTCAATTAAGTTATCAATTGAGTGGAATCAGCGAGAGTGCACCCCCACACAAAAATATAAGGCAACACGATTAATACTGAGCTTTATGAAATAAAAGAGCTATCATTTGAATTCATTTCAAGCGAATATATTAAGCATTTTATAAAATATATATATATATATGTATTCTCCATTATCTCCATTATCTCCATTCTCGATTATATATATATATATTTTCTTTTCTTAACCTAACTTAACTACTACGGCTTACGTGCTAGGGTCCTTACTACTAGTTATACTTTGGTTCTTAAAATAAATATATGTACAAAAAAAAAGAAAAATGTACAGAAACTATTTACATTCAATATTTTAATTAACTTCATTGTAGGTCTCGTTGCCCGCTTAACGGGTGTCGGAGTCAGAGGTGGTGGCACCTACCAATGTTGCGACTAAATGAAACAAATATTAGGCATCATGAAAAATAAAATTGAAGCGAAAATGTTGTTCCTTACAACTGCCCAATGAAAAACAAACACGCCCCGGCAAAGAACCCCAATTACGTTGACGACCAACGCAAACAAAAAACGGGCAAAGATTTACGGTTATGCACCAAGAATTTCCGGACTCTTTTTAGGAAAAGTGCCACACTCCAACTGGTGGAAGCCCTCAAAACAATAAATGCAGACATCACCACCATCCAGGAAATGCGATGGAAATGGCAAGGCTGCTCTAAAAACTGCACTGCGATATCTACTACAACTAGGATTGCCAGATCCTGAAAGGCTGTTGTCGGGACAAGCCAAGAAAATTCCAGGATTTTTTATAAGTCGGCCGGACAAAAAAATTGCATTTGTGGAAAAGTGTTTGTATTTGAAGCACATAAATATAAAACTAAAGTATAAGCAACATAAACATAAATTAAATCATAATAATAATCATTATGGTCAAAAATTCAAACTAAATAATAAAAACAAAACATTATGTTTTAAATAACGTATAAATTGGGGAGCAGCAAATAATTTAATTTGTTTTTTAAAATTTACAGGAGAGGCCAAAATATAAATGTAATTTCTTTGTGTTTGTTCCGACACACGTTTTTATGACTATATTTAAAGGTTGGGGAACAAAGGGGAGAACCTTCACATCGCAACGTGTCTGACTGCCTCAACCTGGCGAGGCCAGCATTATCCATGTCGAAATCGTCCCAAGTCGACTCAAAACTTCACGTGGTGTTCCCTGGGTAACGGCAGACTGCCATCCGACAGTTTGATGGCTAATTTGAGCGGCGGGTCACCTAGCCTTAAATAGGTTGTGCGTCGGGCTTGAAGCACATCACGTAAAAAAACCATTTCAATGAAAAGTTGCATAAGAAATATGAGAAAAATTATCATATTGGTCCAGGATATGCACCTGGAATGTCTGAAGTGTTAATTGAGAATATCCCTCTATCCATCTAATTGATATCTTGGAAAGATGTAAGGCTGATATCACTGCAATCCAAGAAATCCGGTGGAAGGGACAGGGTCGCTCTTGACATGCATCCTGTGATATCTACTATAGCGGCCATACGGAGAAGCAAGAGTTTTGTGCGGATTTGTAGTTGGCAAGAGATTATGGCATCACATCCTGTGATTCACTCCTGTGAACGAACGACTTACCATAATCCGCATCAACGCTAAATTCTTCATATAAGCCTAATATGTGCGCATGCTCCGACAGAGGACAAGTACGATGAAATCAAAGATACTTTCTACGAGCGCCTTCAAGACGCTTAGGAGAATTGCCCCCGTCACGACACAAAAATTTTGCTTGTGACTTCAACGCTAAAGTGGTCAAGAAAAACATCTATGGTCTAATAGTCGGAAAGTTTAGCCTCCACGACAACACATCAGATAACGGAATGAGTCTGATTGACTTTGCCACAGCACGAAACATGGTTATAAGTTGCGCTACATTGAAGCATCTCAATATGCATAAGGGCCCCTGGTTGTCCCCTTTCCAAAAAACGCGCAACCAAATTGATCACGTTTTGATTGACGGAAGGCACTCTTTCAGTGTATTAGATGCACGCACGATCCGTGGTGCTAACATAGACTCGGATCATTATCTTGTCGCAGCTAAGATTCGTACACGTCTGTGAGCTGCAAGGAATGCGCGCAACCTTACACAGAAAAAGCTAGACGTTGACAATCTGCAATCAAAACGAACAGCCGAAGCCTTCGCCACTCGACTCTCACTCCTGATTCAATAAAGCACTCCTCCGATCGTTTGTTCGGCGTCGGAGATGGAGGAACGGTGATAACAGTAACAAACCGAGTTATTGACTTCGTAATCAATTTAAAATCGAAGTTCTTATTTTGGCCGGATAGAGATGAAAGACGTAGAATTGTTGTGAATGCATTGGATGAGCTGCCAGGGTGTATTGGCTACATCGATGGCTCAGAAATAAAGTAAGCTGAATCCCCCTAACTTCATGAATGGGGAACAGAGGGCGAACCTTCATATGGCAACGTATATGACTGCCTCAACCTGACGAGGCCAGCATTATCCATGTCGAAATCGTCCCAAGTCGACTCAAACCTCCACGTGGTGTTCCCTGGGCAACGGCAAACTGGCATCCGTCAGTTTGACGGCAAATTTGAGCGACGGGTCTCCTAGCCTTAAATAGGTTGTGCGTCGGGCTTGAAGCCCACCACGTAAATAAACCATTTCCCCAAATCTGATGACGACCACCGCAAACGAAAAACTGATAATGATTTACGGATATGCACCTGGAATGTCCGAACTATTTATTGAGAAGGTGCCTCTATCCAACTGATTGATATCTTGGAAAGATACAAAGCTGATATAACTGCAATCCCAGAAATGTGATGGAAGGGACAGGGTTGCTCTCGGCAAGCATCCCGTGATATCTACTATAGCGGCCATGCGGAGAAGCACGAGTTTGGGTGCGGATTTGTAGTTGGCAAGACATTACTAACATAGACTTGGATCATTATCATGTTACAAAGAATACGTGCAATCCTACACAAAGAAAGCTAGACGTCGACAAGCTGCAATCAAAACGTACAGCCGAAGCCTTTGCCACTCGACTCTCACTCCTGCTTCAAGAAACCACTCCTCCGATCGACGATATATGTGTGCAGTGGGCATACATCTCTCACTCTCTGCGTACGGCTGCCCAAGAGGTTATTGGCTACCCCCGTCCCCGCCGAAACCAGTGGCACGACCAAGACCAAGGCACGACTTTTCAGGCGGAAAAAACTAGAGGCAGAAAAGCGTGAGTGTGAGAAGATTGAGATGTATGGTTACAGGAACGAGGCCCGAAAATTTTTCGAAAAGATAAGACGCCTAAGACGATTGCTCTAAAACCAAGGCCTCTTTCTCCAAAGATGAAAACGGGAATCTAGTGACAGATATCCAGAGTACACTGACGTTATGGAGGGAACACTTCTGTAGTCTTCTGAATGGCGATGACGACAACAATCCCGCCAATAGAGATGATATCCCGGAAACCCCAATTATGGATGACAGCGTTGAAGTCCCGCTGCCCGACTATAATGAAGTCTTGACAGCAATAACACGGCTTAAGAATAACAAAGGCGCATGAGCCGATGGTCTACCCGCTGAGCTGTTTAAGAACGGAGGCGAAGCTCTATTTAAATGCATTCACGAGCTTCTATGCAGAATATGGTTGGAAGAATACATTTCAAACGATTGGAACCTCAGTGTACTCTGCCCAATCCACAAGATAGGCGATCCCACTATTTGCGCCAACTACCGTGGGATAAGCCTCCTAAATATCGCCTATATGGTTCTGTCTAGCGTATTATGTGAAGACTAAAGCCCATCGTAAACCAACTGATTGGGCCTTATCAGTGTGGCTTCAGACCTGGAAAATCTACCACCGACCAGATATTCACGCTACGACAAATCTTGGAAAAGACCATAGAGAAGCAAATCAACACCCACCACCTTTTTGTCGACTATAAAGCCGCTTTCGACAGTCCAATAAGGAATCACCTATACTCCACAATGTCTGAATTTGGTATACCTGCAAAATTAATCCGTCTATGCAGGATGACACTGAGCAACACAAGCAGTGCAGTAAAAATCGGGAAGGACCTCTCTCCCCCATTTGTTACCAAACGAGGTTTCAGACAAGGTGATTCTTTATCGTGCGACTTTTTTAACCTTATTATGGAGAAGATCAGTAGATCTGCTGATCTGAGACAAAGCGGCACAATATTCTATAAGAGTGCTAGCGTATGCCGATGATATTGATATCATTGGCCATACCACACGCGAAGTCAGTGCAGCATTTTCCAAATTAGAAAAAGAGTCGAGTCGCATGGGTCTTGCAGTAAACGCAGATAAGACGAAATATCTGGTGTCAACAAACAAACAGTCCCAGCGTATTGGCATCCACGTCACTGTTGACAACACCTCCTTCGAGGTTGTGAGGACTTCGTCTACCTCGGTTCCAGCATTAACTCCACCAACGATATCAGTAGAGAGATAAAACGAAGAATAACTCTTCGCTTCGCTCGCTAGGTCATGTTGAGCGGATGGAAGACGACGCTCCAGTGAAGAAAATATTCGATTCGGTACCCAGCGGCGGACAACGCAGAAGAGGACGACCGCATCTCCGTTGGAGGGACCAAGTGCAGGACAACCTGACGAAACTTGGAGCTTCCAACAGGCGCCAGCAAGCGCAAAACAGAAATAGCTGGAGCAATTTCTTACAACAGGCGGAAACCGACTTACGGTTGTAGGCGCCATCTAAGTAAGTATGTAATCCCCCATTAAAGATCACGAATTCTTTTTTTCTAGGAAAAAACAGTACTCCATAAAAATGTAAATTGTATGCGACTATTCTCTCAAGATTCGGCATGCAACAATTGGATACCGAGGAAGTGTTCATGGTGCTAAAATATTCGCAGAATCTACAATCGGACGAGCGCCAGAAAAATACTGCGAAAGGCAATGGATAGCTGGTGACTCTGCATGTCCTTTAAGCAGGTATTTAGTTACTCATTTTCGACAAAATAGCACGGAATTATCGCAAGAAAGAAGAGAGAAATTTAACCAGTACTTTTCGAAATACAAAGTGCGAATTGAAAATTGTTTTGGGATTCTGAAGGAAAGATTGAGCAGGTTAAAAGAGCTTCGATTTCGGTTTTCGAATGAAAAGTCTTATAAAAGTCCTATGGATTCTGGCCTTTTACATAACATTTTGCAAGACTTTAACAGTCAGGAATATGTTGACAGCGAAGAAGAAAAACCGTGTTATCCACAAGAAATTTATAAAAACCTGGATTTAAGAACTGCTTTCGCAGCATTTGTCAATAGTAAATGTTAAATTCAGTATTTAAATTTTTGTTTCATATTAATTTATTTTTAAATCAAAAAATTTATTTATACATTTTTAGTTTTGCCATCTCTATCCTTTCTTTCATTTCCAACTCCTTTAAAGCTATTCTCTCTTTCATTTTCACCTTCAATATTTTCATTTTATCTTGGTTTTCAGCTTTTTTCTTTTTCCATTTTAGATTTTGTGCATGCTTTTCCTTACTAAATTCGTATTCTTTTTCTTTCAGCAGCAATTCCTTCTCCTTTATTTTAAAGTTCATTTCCAGCTTTTCTTTTTTAAGTTCAACCAAAGTGGAGTGGACTCCAAGAACGTCCGCGAGCGCTGTACGGGAGTAAATACCTTTGCGGATAGTCTTTGTTGAAGGTCGTGGTTTCGGGCGTTTCAGACGTTTGGGCCGTTTCAGACGCTTGGGCCATTTCAGACGTTTGGACCGTTCAGACGTATGGGACGTTTCAGGCGTTTCAGAACAAACTTCAAATTCTTCGCAGATGGAGAACATACCTGAGAATTCAACATCATCTGCAGAAGGCACTGGAGAGTCAAACGTGCAGCTTTCTTCAGTATCCAACACAAGATTGTTTGATGTGAACTCTCTATATCCAAAAATGTCCTCCAAATCTTTGAAAAGAGGACACATTCTATTTATTACATCTGAAAGCGCTTCTAGTTGTAGATACCTTTGAAAGCTTTTTCTTTTAAACCTACTTCTTGCTTTTTCGCCATCGTTCAAAGTGCCAGCTCCCGTTGAATTTTGCAAGACTTGGCTTTCACGCATCCAAGCCGCAAATTTTTAACTTTGCATCGCACAAGTGTCCACTCCACTTTGCTGTCAATTTGTTGCAAAAAGCTCTTGTAATATAGTTGCGCTGTTGGATTTTCAATAGGCCTATTGTCGCGCAAAAAGTTGACCAACTGTCGCTGCTCCTACTCACTCCATTTCCGGTAAGGGGCTTGCGCAAACGCTTCTGCTTCACTTGAAAAGAAAAGATCAATAAATTCAAAAGTATTAATTCCCATTTAAAATTCTTTAGTTTATGTTACTTTTCCAATTGCCGCTTCAGTTTCCATTTTTATTTTTTCCAATTGAAAATATTTTATTCGTTTACTAATTCAAAAAAATTCAGCTGACAACTGAGAGCCAGTTTACTACAAAAGATACAAAAGACAAAATGTTTTAAAGTTAACAGACGGCAAAATCAACACACCTGATAAAACGAAACTGTGAGCACCCTAACTATAACTAATATATACATACACTAACTATTATATATATAACTAACCAATATATATATTAGTTAGTAATATGTATAACTAACTAATATAATAACTAACTAATATATTATAACTAATATTATAACTAACTAATAACTAACTAAGTAATATATATAACTAACTAATATATATATTAGTATATAATATCTATATACACTTTTTTCAGTCATAAAAATTCTTTTGTATTCTTAAAACTTGCCTCAATATAGCCTCAAATTTCCAAATAAATCACTTTAATAATTTACTCTTAAGAAATGTTTATTTTTGAACCTTGATATTATGTATTGCTGGCCTTAAAAAAGTATTATTACAATTCTGTAATCGGTATACCCATAAATTACAATTACGATTACGATTACTGTAATTGTAATAAGGAAAATCTATTGAATATAATTACACTAAAAGTTATCAATGTAAAACTACATTTAGTATTACTTTTATGTCATGATTTTTTTTTTTAAATTTAATTTCTTTTTGCCTAAATAATGTCATCTCAAAAATAATTTGCCTAAATAACGGCATCTCAAAAAAAATTTGCTTATGGCTCATACAAGCTTTTATTACAATTTCTGTAATCGTAATTAAGACATTTTTTGATTACGACTACAGTAATTGTAATCTTTTATTATAACGATTAATGTAAACGTAATCTAACATTTTTTAATTACAATAAAAAATAATTGTAGTTGTTATTTTCTTAAGACTCCGATTACAATTTATAATTGTAGTTGTAATTGTAGTTTATCTATAATCAATTACGAAAGTAATCGATAACATCCTAGCTCGAATTACTAATACGTGGGTTTCAGAGCTGGGTATTTTGCGATTAAAATTTCTTTCCGATTACAATTACAGTAATCGTAATCTATAAAAACTAACGATTAAGATTACTGTAAGTGTAATGTAAAAAAAGGATTATTACAATTACTCTAATCGGTATACACACAAATTACAATTACGATTACAGTAATTTTAATAGAAAAATCTACAGTTAGGATAACAATAATCCTATATCGATATATTTTTTTTTAGTTTAATTACTTACGGCATAAATGATGGTGTCTCAAAAAAAAATTATCTAAGAACTCATATAAGATTTTTTTATAATTTTAATAATCGTATTGAACAAATATTTTTATTACGACTACAGTAATTGTAATTTTTGTAATTTTTTTGTAATTACGATTACTGTAATTGTAATAAAAAATATAATAAAAATATAATTATTATAAAATATTGTAAAAAACAGTAATCGTAATCCTTATATCTTAAGACTACAATTAAAATGTGTAATTGATTTGTACAATTTGTAAATCGATTGCTAGTAAATTACAATTACGATTATAAATTTTATTCGTTATCTCAAAAAAATTAGGATTACGATTACTGTAATCGTAATCGAAATATTTTTTATTACAAAAATAGTTACAGTTGTTATAAAAAATTACAATAACTGTAGTCGTAATCAAAATTCATTACGATTACGATTACAGAAATTGTCAGAAGAACTATGAGAAATTGTATGAGTCCTAAGCAAATTTTTTTTGAGACGCCAAATAAAAATTCTAGCGTAACAATTATCCTAACTGTAATTTTTCATTGATTACAGTTATCGTAATTGTAATCAATAGCTTTTTTATTACAGGTACAGTAACTGCAATTATAATTTGTGTGTGTGGGGATTACAGTAACTGGAATAAAACTTTTTACATTACTCGTACATTGCAATTGTAATCGGAAAGTAATTGTAATCGAAAAATGCCCAGCTCAAATTTTACTTACTTAGGTGGCGCTTACAACCGTAAGTCGATTTTCACCTGGTGTAAGAAATTGCTCCAGCCATTTCTGTTTTGCGCTTGCTGGCGCCATTTGGAAGCTCCAAGTTTCGTCAGGTTGTAGTCTACTTAGTCCTTTCAACGGAGATGCGGTCGTCTTCTGCGTTGACCGCTGCTGGGTACCGAATCGAATATTTTCTTCGCTGGAGCGTCGTCTTCCATCCGCTCAACATGACCTAGCCAGCAAAGCCACTCGATTTTATTGTGCTTTGATATTGATGTCGGCGTATAGCTCATCGTTTCATCGTATTCGGCACTAGTCATTAAAGATTGACCTGTAGATTTTACTTAGAATCTTTCTCTCGAGAGCTCCAAAATTCTTTTCATCAGAGCTGCTCAGCTTCCTAGTTTGTATTGCATATGCTGCTTTTGTCAATACAACAATCTCTGACCACTACTCTCTTTTCTGATGTGTATATCAAGAATATGAGGAAACAAATCAGAGCAGAGACACCAGAGTGCTACAGGGTACTCAAATAAACAATTTTGAAGTTAACAGAAAACTCAAAGAAGTCAATTGAAATTTTTTAATTAATCAAAATCTTAATACAAATGACATTTTTAACGAAATACATTCAATTTTTGCAATACATATGAAAATAAAAAAAAAAACAAAAAATACACATAAATCAAGAAACGCAACCCCATGGATAAGTGAAGATCAAATAAAATTTTGTGATTTTCGGGATAAACTTTACAAAAAATGGCATAATAACTGAAATAACAAGTTATACAAGTTCGAATATAAAAAACTTAGAAATAAATTGAATAAAAAGTTGAATTAAAAAAAAACAACAATTATTATAACAAATTTATAGAATATACAAATAACAAAAATTACGTGGCAACTAATAAACGAAATAACGGGTAAAAAATCAAATAACTTAGATAGTATAATAAAAGGAAACTTTAAAACTGAAAACACGTCAAACGTTGTACAAAATTTTGCAATTAGCTTCAATGCCAACGTTCGAAAAATTATACACAATTGTGACATAAAAACAATGCAACATCATCGATCATTCATCCATAATTTAATATATATATCTCTCCTACTAACGAAGAAGAATCTTATAAAATTTTAAATAATTTAAATGTTAAAAAAGCCAAGGTGTAGATGGAATTGGACCAAAATACCTAAGAAATAATGCAAACTATATGGCGCCTATAATAACCGCGTTCGTCAACAATAGTATAAGCAACGCTTTTATACCGGTGTTGAATGTGAACCACACCTAAACGTCAAGATTTTTTCTGCATTTCATATGACATTTCCCAATTTTAGACTAACTTAATTTGAAAATTGGTCGCGGCTGCCATTTGGCCGATATTTTGTTCCTTACGTAATTGAACCATACCAGTATTATCATAATAAAAAGAAATGACATTAATTTCCTAAATAATTTGTGTTTTCTTCAAAATCAACATCGGCCCTTAAAATTTAACCACCCTTTATATTAATGGGAGTTTTAGCAAAAATGTTCACTGCTTAGCGCTATTCATTGATTTCTGCACTTTGTCTCACAGTAATTTATTAAATATACTGGATAGAAATGGAATCAGGGAAAATTGTTTTAACTGTTCAAAGTTGGAAACCAATTAAGCAACGAAACTCCATGTATTTACGGCGTGCCACAAGGATCATAACTACGTCCCATACTTCACCTCGTATACCTTATATACGAGATGATAAATATGCTGAAATATAGCACCACATTTGCATACGCAGATGACCCAGCTATTATTGTGGCACATGAGAATATAAATATTTCCACTGCACGAGTAATTATGCAAAACGAGCTTGACAAAATATCTAAATGGTGTCATGATAATAGTCTGGTAATAAACGCATCGAAAAACAAATTGATGCACATAACACCGCGTCATCTTAGATACTTAGGTAAGCCTAAAATTTCACAACAATCAATGTCTTCCTAACACAACAAACAATAATAACACTGCAAATACCGACACATATAGTACTTTTATTGAGACGGTAAAAACTTATAAATACCTAGGAGTCTATGTTGACGAGATCTTTAAGTGGCTAGCCAACATACAACACTTCCGTAAAAAACTACGGAAAACTGCGTAGTCTATACCATCACTATAGACTGTAGCGTACTGCGTACAGTCTATACCGTCACTGTACTAATTTCAATGTTCTCAAATAGTCATATTCTTCATTAGAAGAGACATATGTTACATTAGATATGTTATAATGGCGTAGGAAGAGATATATGCTGCAGTTTCCTTCAACAGACATAAAACCAAATATTAAAATTTTTGATAAAAAACCTACAGGACAACAATACGTTTAACTACAACATGGTATACGTCAACAGTTCCAACATGCCAACAACAACACCACCACCAACAATATAGAAAACAACAACAATATGTAACACCAAACAACAGCAACATTTCGTCACGCAACAACATGCTCAGCAACACCATCAGTGTTGGGATCCTACCTATGAGGATACCCGTATGTCCGTTGTCGTGGTCTAAACTTCCTATATTGGATGGATACGGTTTCAGGCGGTATCCGGTTATAACGAGTGGCTACAGGCGATACACTTGAGCTGAGATTCCAATTGGCACCTGGAACAGGAAACCAGTTACCAAACGTTGTGTTGTTTTGTTTGATGGATTTAATGGGTTCCAGCTTTCATACTCACCAAATAACTCTATCCAGATTTGTCCAGAATAATGGCTTCTTAGGCGCCGTCCTTCCAAACTAAAAGAAAACACCCACAATTTTGTATAACTCACTGATTAATTACCAATCAATCACTCACTTTATTTAGCAAAGACCAGATATTTATAACCTATCTGGGCTTGCTTCTTCTTCTTAATTTTCTTACATACTTAAGTCTAGCTTAACATATATACAAAAGTTTCGCAATACCGGAATGCTAATTTGCATTTCCTTATTTTCTGACCGATATTATCTTAATTATACGGATGACATTCTTTTATATTGCGTTTTGTTTGTCATACATTCAGTTGATTATTTCGGAAGACGAAATTCCCTTGCACCAAATATTGTTCAATTATTGATTGCAGCAAAAATACTTTAAGCGTATTTTTGTTTGCATGCAATTACAGCAATAACATATTATTAATCAAAAGTGCTGTCAATGCATTTCGTTTCCGACGGCAGAAGGCAAAACGTTGTCAGTTTATTTCTCAAGACAATGCCAACAACAACATACTGGCGCTATTGCTTGTTATTCAAGCTGCTCGCTTGTTACCGCTTAAATTATGGCACGCGTCATAGCTTAAACGGTTTTGTACATTAATGTTGATACTGCATTTTTATGAAGTTGCACTTGGACTTAACATTGAAATCAGAAATTCAAGGTTGTTGTATGCCACAAAAGGTGGTGCCTACAAGTATGCATTGGTTTAGTAGTTAAGTTTGTGATTAATTCACAACATTCCTCCGCCCTTCGGAAAACGACAAAATTATTGTTTTTATTGTAAGCCAAAAAATATTTTTTTGTGCTTATTTCATCGTTTATTTTTGTATTTTTATGTTTCGCTATTTATTCTATTATTTCTTCAACTTTATTTATTATTTCTTTACAGTTTTTAATATTTTCTTGTCTTCTTTATATAACTCATTGTCAGATTATTCTTTTCATTGTTTATTTGTATTTCGTTTTACTTTATTTATTGCATTCTAACTTAAGTTTAAATTTTAAAATTTTAAATTACATTTTTTTTTTATATCGAGTTTTTACCCAGTATTTTTTTCCTATTTCTATAACATATTAGTTCCTAACTTTTATTGGTATTTGTGGGGGGTTGTAGTGGTTGTTTTTTTCACACGATTTCTTCGCTTTCTATCTCTTCGTTGATGATGTGTGTGTTTTGGCGATATATAGATGTTTCGCGACTTGAATTCAACTAATGTTGTCCTCCTCTTTGGCAATTCATCAATTTTCGATTAATTCTATTAATCACTGCTATTCAAATGGTTTTTCACTGTTTAATTTCCGTTGCCATTAAATAGTTGGGTTTAATAAATTTATTTAATTTATTTTAACATTTTGTTTTAGTGTTCCTTAGAAGGGTTTTGATTCCTTCCATTATATTGTCTTCCAGGTTTTTTTTTCTTGTTTTAAAAGCTTTGAAATTTTTGGCTTACTAGAATGTGTTAATAAAGGTTTTCATACTTCGGTTGGTTTATTTTATTTTGGAAAAATTATTTTTGTTTGTATAAATATTTCGCTTTAGTTGTTTTCAAAAAGGTTTTGATTCCTTTCGTTAAATTATTATGTCGGCGTTGTTCTTTTTATGATAGTTTTGACACTTGCTGTTTTACTCAGCTGCTTTATTAAAGGTTTTCATTATAAAACGTTAGTTAAAAGTTTTTGGTTTTTAATTTTTCTTGTTTTTGTTTTTGTTTATCTTTATTTGTAGATTCTCCATCTCTTTCTGCGGACGATACCGCTTTGCTTCTCTGACATTTTCCCAATAGATGCCATCGCCTTTTAACGCAGTATTGCATCAACGTACTGCAGCCTGACACAGTTGTTTTTGCGGATATCACCACCGTTTTATTGCAGTTTTGCTCGCGGATGCTGCCGCCTTAGCATCACACACTTTTTTTAGTTAAACTTGTTGTACATATTTCTCATCTCTTCTTCAATTATTTTACGTCTTTAACAATTATTTCTATCTCTTACTTCATTAATCACCGACTTTTACTATTATTTCTTAACGTTTTGCTTGAATATATATTTTTCTAATGTTTGAGATATTATCTAGTATATATTTTGTATCTACTTTAAATGTAGGCAAATTAATTACAAACTTTATTTATTTACTTTTCTTTTCCCGTTAAATTTTTTTTTCCATGCTGAAATTAAATAAAAATGCATAATTTAAAATTTTGCTTAGCTTCACATTTTTTTTTTGCTAGTATTATTTAACTATTTATGTTTTCTTTTACATTTTGGAAAATAAAATCTTAAGATCTTATTTTTTTAAGAAGAATTGATTTGATTCTTTCATTACACGATCAAACTTCTTTTTAAAACATATATTTATATTTAAATTCTTTGCAAATAATTTCTTGCCTTTTATTTTTAATTTAGTTTTTCTTTAAATCCCGGCTTACAGTTATTTTTGTTATTTTATTTTCTTTATAAAATATTTTCCTCTGAAATTTCAGAAGCTGATTTTTTTCTCTTCATTTTAATGTTAGCTCGCATTTTTCCATTTTTAAATTGAATACTTCCATGCATATGCATATTTTCTGTTAATCTTTTCTGATATAAATTCAAAAAAATTTTTTTTCAAAATTTAATTAAAATCAATTTTCCTTTATTCGCGCAATGTATTTAAATGCGAATTTTCGTTAAACTTTGTTTTTAATATTTTATTTAACCCAAATGGTTAAATAGCAGGGACATAACTGTTATGTAACTTCTTTGGAATTGGGGAAGTTAATGATTAAAATCGGCTAAAATGCATTTAAATTATAAATAACTGTTATTTTTAAGAAATATTTTTTTGGGTTGCCGCATAACTTTTATTTTTGAGGAATAAATTTTTAGGTTGACTAATAACAGTTATTTTCTAAAATGAAATTTTTTCGGTTATAAGTGTGAAATATCAATAAAAAGTTTCGCTTTTAGGTTTTTTATTAGTTTTTTCAATGTATTTATGTTTCCATTCAATTTTACAAAAATTATTTGTGTTAAAGTCTCTTCTGCAATACTGCATCGGAGATCACTTAAAATAAGCTTTTTTGTTCAGAAAGATCGCTCGCCAGTAACTTGAGTTTATGAAATTCAGTATAAGCAGACTTCATCTTTTTACTTGTATCGTTATCTTCATCGTCTTCTTCATCCGAAGACCCTTCCATTTTTAGTTCTCCTTAAGACTCACTTAGCAAAGAGGGGAGTCCATCCCAACACAAGGTGTAAACTTTTTTAAACTAATAAGATCGCATTTTATAATAACCGAATAATTTAATTTCAAAAAATAATTGTTATTTGTCAACCTAAAAATTTATTCCTCAAAAATAAAAGTTATGCTGCCACCAAAAAAAATTTTCTTAAAAATAAAAGTTATTCATAACGAATATTTTTTTTGGGCTACAATTGTCCAACTTTTTCTGTTGTGAATTATAGAATAAAAATTATTTTCGGTCCCTGTTAAATAATGATAATGTGTATGGGTTTTTTTCTTTTGCTTACTTTTCTTCATATTATGTAGGAAAAGAGCCAACATTGCTTACTGTTGAATGCTGATTCTTATCTTTTTTAAACTATGAAAACATCATAATTGTTCTCAAAATTAAATAAAAGTTATTTTCAACATGCCTACTTTTCTTCATATTATGTAGGAAGAGAACAAACATTGTTTATTGACCTCTTCGAGAATTTAAAGCTGGTTCTCTCATCTATAATACTGAGTTTTCTATTACGTGAAACGCGCTTCTTTATTTTTTCAAAAATTAAACGACTTGGGAAAATGAGGTCATATATTACTTTAAGTATTTATTTATTTTAACCGATATTTATTAACTTTTCTTTACTCTGATATTTATTGACTATCAGTTGGTATTCATTAGTTTTGTTTTTTCTTTTAACTTAAGTTTTCCGGAACTTAATTCATGAGTAATAAAAATTACTTATGAATTTGTTTTGCTTTAATTTAAGTGTGAAACTCAAAATTCTCTTTTTTTTCAATTTCCCTTCCGATTGGATTTAATTTTATGAAGCTATTTGCTTTAATTTTCAACTATTTGAATTTGTTTAACACGTGTTTTCCTCTATATTTTCTTTTTCCTCTGAGTGAACTATTACATTTACTCTATTTCTATACTTATTCTTAACTTTCTTTATTAAAAAAAATTATTTTTTTTCCCCCTATGTAAGCACAATTTAAAATTGGTTTTCAAATTCATTCTTTATTAATTTAATTTCTGTTCATTCTTTATTAAAAGAAATTGTTTCTTTTTTTTTCTCTTGTAATTAATTAGATTCTTTTGCATTTTCCATGTTTTGGAAATTTTATTTATCTGAAACTTGTTCTCCTGATTTCTTTTTGGTCGACAAGCATTACCGTTTTTTTGTTTTCCCCACTAAAACTACTTCAGTTTTTTCTATAATCTCTTTTATTTTACCTTTCATGTTTATTGCCCTTTGTCTTGACTGCACTCTGTTTAACTAAACTTGTGTCTGCCCCGGAGTCTGCTGAACTCTTCTTTGTTGACAATTTCGCACGGAGAAATATTTGCGATATATTGTAATATTCTTTCGATTTCGAATTGCGTTGACTCCGAGCGTGCTTCCGATTATTAATATGCCCTCGCATAAAGATATTTACATATACTTAAACGCTTAAATAATGCAACACACCCAGCCAAGCACCCTATAGGAACAAACTAACTTGTTTTTAAAAACGACTAATTAAAAAACTAGTTTAAAATAAACTAGTATATGCAGTACTTTGAACTATATTAAGGCGGGATCGTCTTCAATTCTAAATAGTTTTTATTGCATAATATATGAAGTAATTGAAATGCTACTTAAAAACAAGTGGTTGATAAACTACTTTGAATTATATTAAGGCGGCAACTACTCTGCCTTGGACATTTTTTAATTGCAAATTTTTATTAGATTACAAGTTTATAAATATTTAACCATGTTATTTCATCAAATATTATTTACTTTAGGCTTCACTTACATTTTGTTTCAAAAAGACATATTTTTTTATTTACGACATTGAGCTGCAAGACAGACGTGGTAAACACACTTTAAAACTAATAAGCTGCCTCTAAGCCCTGTGAAATTACAAACTGGTACTGTTTAGCAAACATTGCACAAGTTGGACTCTGTACGGAAATTCATGCATTGCTTAACCATTCAGCAAACACCTCATCACTTCAAAAGTAAAGACGCACGCCTTTCCCTACGTAGCGTCGAGTCTGCTCCATCACTTCATTGCGATTGACACTTAAGGGGGTCCTCTGGTAATCCGAAAATTTTTTTTCGATTTTTTTTTTTTCATATTTCTATTGCTCAGATACTCAAAAACATTTTCCCAAGGATTTTTCAAAATTCGAAATAGTTTAGGAGATACAGGCATTTTTGTGTAGGTATGTTTTCGTCAAAATAACGCATCAGCAAAGTTGTTTATTTGCCTGCAGTCATTAGTCGAAAATTATGTGGAATTCTTCCAAAATATGTATTGATATTACAAAATATACACACACAGTATGTATACATGAAGTATGTATACATGCATGTTTTGATTTAGGGGTTGAAATGATTTTGAGCCCAGGTGTTCACATGAAAGAAGCAAACGAACGAGATTCAGTTTATTTTCGAACGCTGAAAGCTACGCGTGCGCGATAACTGCTGTTGTAAAATAAAAGAAAAATCGTTTTGTGTTTTTTTTTTTGCTATGGATAAAAAAAGCCACCCAAACGCGCCGCGTAAGTACGCGTATCGAACAAAAAAGAGGCATTTCCGTGGAAACCAGCACTCCCAAGTAGAGGACACCGACTTTGCCAGCACATCGGCCAAAAAATTGAAGAAAACGCAAGACAATGAAGTCATCATCGAAAACAACCTCCAGTTCTGTTTCTTGGAATTTTTTTCATTTTTCCAAACGCTTGCTGCTCTGGTTATCTGCGCCCAATGTAAACAAAAAATTCGATTTGGAAAAACATGTATGCGTGGAGTCGGCTTCAAAGTGAGTCTGCAGTGCCAATGTAAAGCTACACAGTATATTAATTCTTCGCCGGTGGTCGGTAAATCTTTTGTTGTAAATCGCCGGTTGATATTTGCCATGAGATTGCTTGGAATAGGGAGAGAAGGTATTAATATGTTCTGCGGATTAATGGACATATGCCAAGGATTGTGCCTTGATGCGTACTATGGCACCTTGAAAAACATGCATGTGTCTGCTAAAGCAGTTTACAAGCAGTGCCTGTTGAATGCGGTTAAAGAAGAGCAGGAACAGCAGAAAGAAAAAAATCCTGACTGTGAATCCTCATTGCTGACCGTTTCAGGGGATGGCACCTGGAAAAAACGGGGATTCTCGTCTCTTTTTGGTGTCACTACGCTCGTCGGTAAACATACCAAAAAAGTGGTTGACTCCGTTGTCAAATCAAGCCTTTGCCAGGCATGCAAAATGTGGGGAAAAAAAATGACTCTGCAGACTTCGAAGAATGGTACGAATCGCACCAGAAAACATGCACAAACAACCACAGTGGGAGTGCGGGCAAGATGGAGGTAGATGCCGTGAAGGAAATGTTTGCCTCATCGATCGAAAAATATGGCATAAAATATGAAAATATATTGGCGATGGCGGCAGCAAAACCTTCAAGGCCATTATAGACCTTGATCCGTATAACGGCGACCCCGTTGTCACAAAAAAGGAGTGCATCGCTCACGTGCAAAAACGCATGGGCACACGGCTGCGCAAGGCCAAAAAAGAAAACAAAGGCATCGGTGGAAAAGGCACTGGCAAACTGACAGACAAAGTCATAAGCGAGCTGACTACTTACTATGGACTTGCTATTCGACGTAATAAGGACTCTGTGGAAAACATGAGAAAAGAAATATGGTCAACATATTATCACAAAAGTTCAAGTGATAGTAATCCACAACATATGTATTGCCCACCTGGTGAGTCCAGCTGGTGCGCCTATCAAAAGTCAGCAGCAGAAGGCTCATTAGCCTCATTTCACCACACGTACGCCCCACTTGATGGAAAGGTTCTGCAAGTAATGAAGCCCATATACGAAGCGTTATCATCCGACGATCTACTCAACCGATGCACTGGAGGTGAAACGCAAAATTGTAACGAATCGTTCAACTCGCTTTTGTGGACCTTTGCGCCGAAACATATCCACTGTGGTGCTACCACAGTCGAAATCGCAAATTTTCTGGCAACCTGCATTTTCAACGAAGGCTTCACATGTATTTTAAAAATAATGTCAACAATGGGTATTGTCATCGGCCCACAAGCCGAGATGTATGCTGAATCTCGCGATGGAAAACGACTTCAACGCTCAGAGCTAAAAACGTACGCATCATCGAAAGAGGGTCGCACAGCCCACAGAGCCCAAAAAGCCATGGAAAACTCGTTTTATGAGATGGAGGAAGGCACACTTTATGGGGCTGGAATTGCCGATTAATATTCGTAAGTATTGTATTATAAAAATATGTGTTAATGTCATTTGTGTGCCTCAAAATTGAAGTCAAAACTTTAAACGCGTTTTTCTCGAAACCATGTTTTTCAAAACTTTGCGCACGATAACTCAAACAGTTTTTGACCGATTTTGATATATGAGGCATGAAACGACGCAGAATTTACGCCGCTATAGCCCCTACCTCAAACTTGCCGAAAAAATAATGTTTACTATTTTTTTTCTACACTAGACTACAAAAAAAAAGGTCGAAATTCGATTTTTCATTTTCAAAGTGGCGGCTCCCCCCCTAAAAAAATTTCGATTTTTGTTTCCGAGGTAGGGGCTATAGGGACATTCATTCTAAGTAACTGAACTTTTTTTTTCAGACGATGTTTACACTTGGAATCGTGCGCAATTTGGACCCACCTTTTTTCCGGAGAACCTCGTTACCAGGCCGAGAACTTTCTGAACGGTCCATAAATTCACTTTTTCAAAATTTTGTATTTTTTTCAATAAATTAAGCTACCCAAATCAAAAAACGGAACTAAAATATCTTTACTCGTTCTCTTTCCACAATATTTTGAAAAAAGGCTAAAATTTGGCATAGATTACCAGAGGACCCCCTTAAAAGAAGCACTAAGAAAAATATCTTTGTGTCCATCGACCATGATTGATGGTTGCAAAGCGTGGAAAATCCCGCTGACACGCTTGTTTAGCTCATATTTTGAAATGAAGCATCAATAAGCAGGCTCGTGTTAAATAACAGGCGCAGTATCCACACAATTCCGATCAATTGGATCGGCACCTTCGCTCATGTACCCAGGCGGTGGCGTGCCCGTTTTTGTAAACTGCTTCCGTGGTAGGCATGCTCACATATAAGCGCAGAGTTCCTCTAGCTTCTGGAACTATCACCTGTGGGAAGCAGAAATAGTCCAATGAATAGTCCAATTGCAGCGAACTTCTGTTGCGCTCCTTGAATGTAATTACTAGTCCTTTTTTGAATTAACTGGGAATGAAGCTTGGCATGAATCACTTTTGAATTATTTTAAAATCAATTTAAATACCGCAAAGAACGACATTTCACAATTTTCCATTAAAAAACTCTGATCACTTTTAACTTTGATTACATTTGGCTTTCAGATTTTCTATTTCAGAATTTATTTGTGTCGACCAGGCATGATTTTTTTGGAATGATTTATGTATATGTATTTTTCAAAACAGTCAAATAAATTACCTCTTTGATGTATAGAAATTTAAAAGTTTTATGCTTTTAAATTCATTTTCAGTAAGTGGAATATTGAAATAGTTTTCAATTGGTTATTTTAAAGTAATTAAAAAAATAATTTAAATTTAACTAGTTTAACAAGTAGTTGAAAATATATGCAGACGAAAGTCAATTGACTTATTTAGCGGACATCACTATACAAAATATGTTAGTTCGTTCTATGGAAAAAAGTCAGAATTTTAACTAGTTGTGGTTGACAAAAAACTACTTTTCCAACTACTTTTAAATTAGTTCATTTTCCTACAGGGCATAAATTACACGTGTAAGAGTGGACGTGTAAACGGAAGCCTCCTGTGATAATTTTCTCAGTTATCAACGCTGAGCGTGGTGAAAATCTACGCCACAGTCGCAGGGCTGCCGTTTAACATTTTTTAAGAGTAGTAAAATTTAAATTTTTGGGCAGTATTTTTGCATATTTGGTAGTACTTTTATAATGCACTTTAATGTTTTTCAATGTTATATTTTATTAATTCTTTCATTATTTTTTTATTTGTAAAAAAAGCATACAGTTCGATGACTACTCGGCAAAACAAAGCATATATGATTGAATCATATAGCACATAGGCCATTTTGTTTGTCTAGTCGATGAAAATAAAACTGCATTTAAAAGTGATTTTCAAGAATCGCTACAAATTTTTACTTTCAATTTTTTAAAGTCCTGCGATTTTTAATTTTTATATATTTTCAAAAAGAAATGTGAGGAGGTTCTAGTTCTTATAACTCCAATTCATCATAGCTTAATATTTAATTAAAAAATTTTAAATATATTTTGTTTTGTTTCACCATAATTTTTTATATTATTGTTTTATTAATAGTTGAAATTTGACTAAAACTGACTTCAGTGTTGAGTTGTTAGACTACAACCTGGAAAATCAATGAAAGTCTACAAAAATTACAACATTATAAGGTTTATAAGTATGTTGATAACGAATATGCAGGTGAGAATACTGAGCTTTGAACAGATTTCATTGGAAGGAAAAAAATATATCTGCTGCAAAAAAAATATATGGAGAATGTCACAGCTCTATCTTGAGTACAACATTTTGGATATAAAGAACTTCAAAATGCTACTTTATGGTTGAAAAAAGCGGGTCAAAATCGAAATTTAGTCAAACTTTGTTGAAAAAGCCAAAGAACATAATTTGAGAAATCCATGACGAAGGTTTAGAAAACCCCTAAAAATCACAACCTTTTTATCGTCACTAAAATTTTATGAAGTAAATTTCCTTTTAAAAGATCTCAATATCAAATTTATCAAAATAAAAAATAGTAATAAACATACCAATATATTTTTATACCCCAACGCGTACTGCGTAAGGGGTATATTAACTTTGTCATTCCGTTTGTAACGCCAAGAAGAAGGCGTGGCCGGTATAGAAAAATATATATATATTTTTGATCAACATCATCTCCTGATTCGATTTCTGTGTGCCCGTCTGTCTGTCCGTCTGTCGACACGATTACAGCCGCAATTTTAAAGCTATCGCGATGAAATCCAAAATATAAGTATATTTTTAAAAACGGAAGATCAAGTTTGAAAATGGGCCAAATCGGATGCAAACCACGACTACCTCCCATACAAAGACTATATTAACCGTAAAATGTTTTTAAAATGCACAAAAATTTAAGAAATTCCTTGAAATTTGCCAGGTGAGCTTTTCTCTTCAGTTTTAATCCTGGCTATGAAATTTTGAAAAATCAGATGAAAACACGCCTACCTCCCATACAAAGTGGATTTATTTTAAAAGTAAAATCTCTTCAAAAACTGCTCAAATTAAAGAAATGTCTTAAAATTTTGCAAATAGGCTTTGATATATAACATAGACCACCACTATGATGTTTGCAAAATCGAATGAAAACCACGCCTACCTCCCATACAAATTGGCTTTATTTTAAACGTAAAATCTCTTAAAAATCCACAAAAATTAATGAAATGTCTTGAAATTTTGCACATTAGTTTTGATATATAATATGAACCATCTCTATGATATATGGCAAAAGCGGATCAACACCACGCCTACCTCCCATACAAAGTGACGTCATCAAAATTGGAAAACACTCGTTAATATATAAAACTGCATGTTATCGCGTATGTCGTGGCTTAAGATTTCGAATATACTTCAATATGGCCGCGGGGGAGTATTTAAGCTTCGGTACCCTGCCGAAGGTCCATCCTTACTATTTTTATTTGAGTATACGTGGTATAAATTATAACAATGATATTCGTCACCAGCCAAATTTCGTTCAGATTGAACTACACCGAAGAAAAGTTAGGGAGAAAAAAAAAACAAAATGAGAAAAAATAAGGGAATAAGAAGAAGAAGAAGAAGAAGTAAAATTTAGCGAGCATAGCGAAAAAAAAAAATATACTCATCAGAAAAAAATCCTTTCATGGTAAATTTAAAACAAATTTAGGTTATTTTTTGCTATTAAGAAATAGTAGTACTATTCATATTTGGGGAGTATAGTAGTACGAACGTTCCGATGGGAGTAAAATACTACAATTGTAGTACTTTCGGCAGCGCTGCACAGTCGTATGCCAACAGCAGCTGTTGAATTAATTCACCACACGCTCGATACACAGCCAAGCTGGAGTGACTTCAACTACCAGCAAGAAATAAAAATTCATTCTTGCGGCGGCAGTCCAACTGGTAAGTTAAAATCAAATTAATTAGCTCCTGATCTAGACCCAAGCACTCCTATCTATTTCTAAGACTTCTATACGTTTTGCCGCTGGGGCTGACGAATGCTAAGTCTTGTCGTGCAGATTATTTTCTAAGATATGATAAAGTCTTAAACTTGCGTTTTCTCGCTACTGAGCTTTGCCCTACAGATTATTTTCTAAGTCCTTACATGCGTGGTGCTGTTGAATGCGGCGTATGATAAAGTTTTAAACTTGCGTTTTATCGCTACCGAGCCTTGCCCTGCATAATATTTTTTAAATCCTTTCATGCGTGGAGCTGACGGGCCGACGTGTGCTAAGATTTAAACTTGCGTTGAGTCACTATTGAGCCTTGCCTCTGCAGATTATTTCACACAGTGTAACGAGTGCGGCCATAATTAAAACATTTTTTTTCAACATATATAGAAAAAAAGTATGTTCGTTGAGAGAGAATACTTGAGTTAAGTCTAATCCAAAATATTTCATCAAAATTTGTATTTTTGTAGACACACGACATCATATAACTTAGGGTTTCCAAAGATAACTTATGCTAATGAGAGAAGCAGAAATTACATTAACAATTATTATGAATTTTCTTAATTAATTGCTTATATAACTATGTCCAAATTGTATATGAGACAAATATATGGAATTGCTTCCGTCTGAAAAAGTATTTTTTTTGTTTTTTATGTACCGTGATCATGATACCGGTACTATTATAAAGTGGCCTCTGACTAATAAAATAATTAAAATTTCACCATCTTTGGAAGTGATTTAAAAAAAACACGACATATATGTGTAATTTTTTAATATGATATTTTTATAAGTATAAATAATGCTATGTAAAGAGATTAGCTCAAAATAAGTGCAAATCTGAACAGAAATTGTATTCTTGTAGTGATAACTTTTGAACTTTTCCTTAGGTCCTGCTGTGTTAAAGAAACAACAGCCGTTATTTAAGTCAGATTTTTTTATATATATAAAAAAATACAGAATTATTCAAATGCTCCACATCAAAAACCCTATTTGGGTTGCACAAAAAGCAAACAGAAAGATTTACATACACGGAGATAACTCGGTTCAGATATTATTCTCTTTGCACATAACTTATTCGCTAATTGCGCATATTTATCGACTATGAGCAACTGATAATAACATATGCATTTCTGCTCATGAATCATGCCTAATTAAACAAACAAAAATAAAATAAAATTTTCTGCCCGGTGAAGTATTCGAACCTCGGGCCTTATAAATTCGCAATTTAACGCATTCAGCCACAGTTAAAGAAGCTTATAATAAGATAAAATGATTATAATATATGATCAGTGTTTTTCTTATAGCAATTTCTTATACCATAGCGCATAATAGATGATCAAAACTTATAAACGTTTAAAAAGCAAATTTTTTTTTTATGAACAGCTTTATCATAAATCGTGCGGAAACAATTTGCTCCGTGTACTTACACTAGCTTTAATTGTTGTCTTGATCTCTGTTTTAATCACTATTCTTTGTTTTGTTTTGTTTGTCTAACTAAGTAACTTCTAACTAAAAAGTCAGAGAAGGATGCTTGCATAAAAAAGTGCATTTTTGCACACGACCGGTAACAATAACAATAACAATTTGCATAACTGTTCTCCTTTAACTAAAACTAAATTAACCAGTTTTCATCATCAATTATGTGCATCACTTTTTACCTTTCTTTTGCTTCTTTGTTAAAAATACTTCCGATTTTTATATGAATTTTTACCTTCGTTAAAAATACTTAGTTCTGATTTTTATATAAATTTATTTTTAACAATTCGAATACATTTGAAGTGAAATATTTTCTATTTGTGAAATAAACACATTTGGAGACCATTTGCCAGTGTTTTAAAAGAGAAAACAAATATTAAAGTTTTTTTATTGAAATCGTTTTGGACTACTTTTTATTTTGGATTATTCAGAGAAGTATGAAAAAAGGTTAAACAATATTCCATTCCTAAATAATAATGTTTAAAATTTCCTTAGTGGAACGAACTGTCGAAATACGTGAACTTTTTGTTGTTTGGCTGGTATCAAAGAACAAAAGCAAAGAAGGTCAAGCAAAGAATTTGCAAGGAATTCAAAAAAGAAATGGGTTTAGTAGTAGATGCCGTGAAAACGGGATATGGGATATCTAACGACGGCAATACTGCAAGACGGTTTTTTAATAATATCGAAAAATCTGCAAAAATAACCAGCATCAACGAAAATTTAATAAGAAAGTTCTCTTTGATTTTGCGAATACTTGCCACTGGTCAACCAATTAATACAGACAGTTATGGAACACTATTGCGAGATACTTTTAAAATTTATATGAAAAATTATTCATGGTATTATATGCCTGTTTCCGTGCATAAGGTTGTAATGCATGGGCTACAAATAATTGAATATTATAATATTCCAATTGGAATGCTTTCAGAAGAAGCATTAGAGGCAAGGCACAAGGAATTTCGAAAAAGTCGCTTGCACAATACTCGAAAAATTTCTAGAGAACCTTCAAATAGGGACCTGTTAGTTAATTTATTGCTCTCTTCAGAGCTCATTATCTCATCCCACAGAAAAATTCGAAGAAAGAAACAAAGCATAGACCAGGATATCGCCCCTTATCTTTTAAATATTGAAACGGAAGAAGAATGTGAAGACAGTAATTTAGAAATAGATTTTGCTAATTTAATTGCAAGCAACTCAACGTCAATTAATGAATCGGAAAGCGATAGCGAATAGATTTATTTATAAACCTATGTTATTATAAGCTATATTAGTAAAAATAAACTAAAATTTATGTATTTAATAATAAAAAGATACTTTGAGTCTGAATTCTCTTAATAATCTCTTAATAGTCTGAATTCTCTTAAAACAAACAAATTTGTAAATAATTCTTACTTTTGGAATTAATTAATAAATAATTATACAGTAAAATTTTAATTTACCAGCACCAGTTAAGGGCTAATTCATGCACTCTTACAATATTAAGCTTTAAAAAAAAAAATTGACTGGGCCACTTTCAAAATCAAATTACCGATTTCAGTAATATGAGAAGTGGTCGTATAAGTTGACCGATTTGGTTCGTTTTCACACCAACTAGTTGCACAAAATTTTATTGCTCTGGGATCCTTTTTGGGGAAATATATCAGATTACCGATTTCATTTATATTGGAGGTGGGCGTATTAGTTAACCGATTTGATTCGTTTTCACACCAGTTATTTATAGCTACAAAAACACTATGTGTAGGAAATTTTAATGATCTGGGATCCTTTTTTGAGGAAATATATCAGATTACCTATTTCGGTTATATGGGAGGTGGGCGTATTAGTTAACCGATTTGGTTAGTTTTCACAGCAGCTATTTATAGCTACAAAAAAGTATGTGTAGCAATTTTTAATGATCTAGGATAATTTTTTGTGAAAATATACTGGATTACCAATTTCGGTTACATGGGAGGTGGGCGTATTGATCGGCCGATTTGGTTCATTTTCCCACCAGCTATTCACAGATTCAAAAGAACTATGTGTACCAAATATTATTTAAATAGAGTAATTTTTTGGGGATCTATTCTAGGTTTCTGCCATTGATTCAATATGCCCAAATTTTTTTTTTTAAATAATTCTATTATCATAAAACTCATCTACACAAAATTTCATGATTCTAGGGCAACTCCTTCTATTTTTGGCCACTCGCTATATGGGCTCGTTACACTGTGCGACGTGTGTTAAGTTTTAAACTTGCGTTTCTCGCTACTAAGCCGTGCCCTGCAGATTATTTTTTTTTAAGTTTTTTCGTACGTAGGGCTGACGGGCCGACGTGTGCTCAGATCTAGACTTGCGTTGATTCGCTATTGACCCTTGCCCAGCAGATTATTTTTTTCTAAGCCTTATTATGCGAGGAGCTGACGGGCCGACGTGTGCAAAAACTTAAAACTTGCGTTGTCATGCACGAACCTTGCCCTGCAGAATATTTTTTAAATCTTTCCATGCGTGGAGCTGACGGGCCGACGTTTGCTAAGATTTAAACTCGCGTTGACTCGCTATAGAGTCTTGCCCTGCAGATTGTTTTTCTAAGTTTTTTCATGTGTGGACCTGGCGGGCCAAAGTGTGCAAAAACTTAAATGTCCTGCACGAACCTGACGGGCCGACGTGTGCTAAGATTTAAACTTCTTCTAAGTCTTTTCGTACGTGGTGCTGATGGGCCGACGTGTGGTAAGTCTTAAACTTGCGTTTCTCGCTACTACGCCTTGCCCTGCAGATTAATTTTCTAAGTCTTTTTCATACGTGGAGCTGACGGACCGTTCGCCATATCGAAGAGACGAGCAGAGCGCACAAAGAGAAGCGCACGAACTCATCGCTGGTCACGACATGGAAGCTTAGGTCACCAGGATGATATAAACAGAACTCCACTTGAGGTTACCTTTACTACACACGAAATGTTCTCTTGTAATTTGTTTAATATCAACTCTTTTAATTCTTAACATGAAATATCCTCTTGCTATTTGTTTAATCAAATAAAATAATAAATTTTAGACTTTAAGTGCGATTATAACCAAATTAAAGTGAAATGTCAATATCAACTTGAGAAAAAAAATAATATAAATGAGAAATCGAACTTAACCACCTCGTTATTATCTACATTGTTTGTGACCGAACCCTGGACACCAGCGAGTGATACCTCGGCACGGAAAAGGTTCGTTACAATCGGATCTTCTATTTATGGCGAAAATGCCGCTTTTGAAAAATAAAAAAAAACCTTGATTAACTCTCGTTAGAGTTAAATATCCGAACCGTTATAAGTTCTAACAATATTTTCTTAGTTTGTGTTTAAAGACTCATACATTTTTTTTTTTATTAATTTGTCGCTTCTGCTGCTAAATTAAATATTTTATTGTTCATTTGTCTAGCCCCGAAAACATTGGCCAAATATTCCAACAAACACATGAATCTGTTGAGTATCGGTTTTGGTTTTGTTTCTTTTGCACTTGGAACTTGTTGTAATTGACTTTCTGCTGTTGTGATCGCAACAAGCACTTGAACTTGTTACGATCGAAGCTTACCGATTAATTTGAAAAAAAATTTTTTTTTTCTTGGTATATTTTATTATACATATTATCTCATTTTATAATTATTTTCTTTTTAAAACATCCTTGATGTTCTCGTGATCAACAAGGATCCTACCGACTACGCTATTTTGTAGGATCCTCCCTATGAGGATACCCGTAGGTCCGTTGTCGTGGCTTAAAATTCCTATATTGGATCATTTCTGGCCGTATCCGGTTATAACGAGTGGCTTCAAGCGATACACCTGAGCTAAGTTTCCAATTCCAAACTGATTAATTACCAATCAATCGCTCACTTTATTTGGCAAAGACCAGATATTTATAACCTATCTGGGCTTTCTTAACATTCTTACAAAAGCTTGGCAATACCGAAATGCTAATTTGCATTCCCTTATTTTCTAAATTATTACCCGGATGACATTCTTGCGTTTGGCAATTGTACCAAGGTTGTTTATATTCCATTTTGTTTGTCATACATTCAGTTGCTTATTTTGAAAGACGGAATTCCCTTGCACCAAATATTGTTCAAATATTAATTCCAGTTACACTTGGACTTCACATTGAATTCAGAAATTCAAGATTGTTTTATGGTACAAAAGGTAGTGCCTACAAGTATGCATTGGTTTAGGAGTTTAGTTTGTGATAAATTCACAATATAAGTACGTGAAATAACAACAACATGCTCAACAATAATAATACTCAAAAAAGTTCCAATGGCATTACTGGCGATGTTACGGAAAAAACGAATTCTTCAATGATTCCTGCTTCCTGAAAGTTATCGACCATGCGCATAACACAAGACTTCGAGCTGAAGAAAGATTCAAGGTGAAACGTCATCACAACCTTAGCCGTAACATTGCACAATATTTCCAAAGAATTGCCTGCACAATTACTGAATGCAACAAACCTCACTAACAGAAAGATATTACTTAAGGGAGTATTACTGGTTGGAAGGCTGTTTTTGGACACTTTTTGAAAAACTTCTCATTTGAAAACGCAAAGAGTTATTTAAATTCTGTTTTAAATATCAAATATTATATGAAATAAAATTTTTTTTTTCTACGAGGGCTCTTCAAAAAGGTGTTGCCCTTCAAAGTTGGGCAACGAAAAAAAGGTATGCTGCTTGCGGCCCGGATTACTCGACTTCGGATCATCTGAAATGGAAATAGTAAACGGCGTTAGAATTAATACAAATGTAATTTTTGCTCTTACCTCAATCATAATTTTGCGATTATTTCTTACAACATGACGGTCATTGAAAAATGAAAAACCGATTTTAGGTCTTTTTTTTATAGTTTAGTGTAAAAAAAGAGTAAAAAATTGTTTAAAATTTTTATTGAGGTAGGGACTAGAAAAGTGACAATTTTACGTCAACTGCACTTGGTTTCATCAAAATCGGTTTAGTAGAACCTGAGAAAAGTGACTTCGAAGTCTTAAAACGTGATTTTGAAAAAACTCAAAGAAAATTTTAGGCAATAAAACATTTTTTTTTTTTGTGAAATAGTTACATATATCAATCTGCAATGCCAGCCCCATAAAGAACTCCTTCCTCTTCTTCAAAAAATGAGGACTGATTGGCTCTTTGTGCTCTTCGGACAGTTCTACCTTCTTTTGATGCGGCCAGAGCTCTCGAGACATGGCGAAATCATATGTGAAGTTGCCAATCGGGATTAGGTTCATTATTTGAAGTATTGGCAAAAAAACCTTCGTTAAATATGACAGTTGCAATATAATTGGCAATCTCAATTTTGCGTGTGTAGGTGTGCATATGCTTCGGTGCAAATGACCACAGCACTGCGTTGATAGATTCGTTGCTGTTTTGAGTTTCAAAACAAACAAATCATCGTCGAGATTTTGTGCAAAAACGTTGCCCATACAGCCTTGTTCATGTCAGCAACTGACTCCGGATGACGACGAATAGCGAGGCCGTAATATGTTGTTAGTTCAGAGATGACTTTATATGTGAGTTTACCTGCACCCTCGCCGCCAATGCCACTGTTCTCTTTTTGGCCTTGCGGATTCTGGTGCCCATTTATTTATTCACGTGCGATATACATTCTTTTTTTCGACGATTGGGTCGGCATCGTACGGATCGCCGTCTATAATAACTTTGAATGTTTTTGAGTCGCCATCGCCGATATGCTTGAAGTATTTTACGCAATGCTTTTGGACTGATATGGCGAACATTTCCTTTATCGCATCCACCTCCATCTTCCCAGAGCTTCCTTGATGGTTGGCACGGCATTCCTCTTCGTGGTCTTCAATCCAAATTTCATATGCCAGTGGGTCTTCTTCTTTCTTAGCTTCCCAATACTTGCAACTGTTGCATACGCTGGACTTTACAACAGAGTCGACTACTTTTTTACAGTATTTGCCGATCAACGTTGTAGCGCCGTATAGTGAAGAAAAGCCACATTTTTTCCAAATGCCATCACCTGATACAGTAAACATTGTTGGGTCGCACTGTGGATCGGCTGTGACCATGGCATCTTTCTCTTCTTTCGCGGCTTTTGAAAGAGTGTATCCATAGATCGCGCTTGTAGCTGTATGAAAGTTCTCCCTTGCAGTGTAGTATAACGAGTTACCCACACCTCGGCCGATATCCATGAGGCCACAAAACGTGTTAATGCCTTTTGGCCCAATGCCTAAAAGCCTCATGGCGAAAATCAAGCGCGGGTTCATCAAATATAATTTGCAAACCAAAGACGATGAAAAAAATGTATGTAGTGGTCGGGCAAGCGCTGTGAACACCAATTTTGAAGCCAATTCCATACGGCGATGCTTTTTTAAACTCGATTTTTCCTTCACATTTGGCACATATCACCAGATTAGCAATCGCCGAGAAAACTGTATAAAACTCCAAAATGCAATTCTCCGTTTTGTTGTCAATGCTTATGTCTTCGCTTTCATTATTTTTAAATTTTTTTGCCGATGTACTTGTGAATTCGGTGTCCTCATCTCTTTCGCGTTGGTTACCACGAAACTGGCATTTCAAGGGACGAGTTTTTCGATTACTACCAATGTTTCTTTTATTTTTATTTTTATTTCTCTTACTTTTTCTATCCATTGTCTTTAGCACAAACAAAAATTTTTATTACAACTGTACTTTTCAAAACTGTATGCGCACGAGTTAAGGTTGCGGCCTTAACAATTGAATAAAAAAATATTTTATTTACTGTGTCGTCCACAGTTTAGATTAATACAAAGATACAAATTGATTAGTTGACAATAATATTTTGAATTAAATGGATTAATACAAAAGGTGCAAATTAATGATTCTAGGAATTTTAGTAATATTTTAAATTGGGTTGAAAAGATATTGAACTTAAAGTATACAATAACGCTGACTCGGCGTCTTTTGTTGTTTCTGGTGGTGGGAACTCGTAACTCCTCCCCCCTCGGTATGGAGCGACGACCATAAAAGTTGATTTTTGGTTGGAGCGATATGATCCAAAAGAGTATTTCGATTAAATTTCTGAAATAATATAAGATAAAAAGGATAATTAATATTTCTAAGGTGAGCATTGCTCCGACGGTGATGCTGAGTTCTTGTTTGGTGCTGGATCTTAGATTATTTATGGCGATCTTATTTTCGATGTTTAGTGTGTAGAGCTTATGAAGGTTAAGTTTTCCGATTGTGTGGCTTGTGTGAATTTGAATATGAGCGGCTGGAATTAGGTGTATCTCGTCCCAGTAGATGTTTGGGTTACTCTGATATGTTATTTTGTTGATTTCCACCTTACAATTCTCGAAGTGTATTAGAGCATTTCCTGATACTTTATGTGGTGCGAAATTACATATTGAGTTAACTATTGTTGTCGGAGCGTTAAGAAGTAAAATGTAGTTGGGTTCTGGTTGTAGGATGTTAGATGATTGTCCGATGTCGTTGGTGATACAGCGAGCTGGTTTATCGTTTTGCTGTTGGATAAGTCGTCCCAAGCAAGTTGATTCTGCAATATCTTCTTGGTGTGTTGCCTCTTGGCAGTAGTAAATTCCTTCTATTCTTGGGCATACTTCAGAAAAATATTAAATTCTTTCGGAATTATGCAATGCATATGGAAATATTTCTATTTTCTTAGTTTTATTAATAGGGAGAGGAATAATGTGGAGTAAAGAATATTTATTTTGTGATAGGATGGGGATACGAACATTAAATATAATATTTGTGTCGTTGTAGTAAGCCTGTAAGCCAAGTAATTCGTAAATATTATTAACAGATTTAATTTCAATTGATTGATTCGAAAGTGTATTACTACTTATTTCGTTCAATTCTTCGTGGTTCAAGAAAAACTTAGATTTTATGTTTAATTTTGCTAATACTATCGCTCCTGCAATATTAGATAGATGGTGGCTTAATAAATCAATATTGTAGTTAATTTGTGCGAGGTATTGCGTTTGAATAAGAATTTCTTCGTTAAGTCGAATTCTTTTTGGGTTTTGATCTTGAACTTTATTGATAACATTTTCTATTTTCTGTTGTTCATTACTTATGTGGATGGTAAGTTTTCAAATATTTGTATCATGATAGAATTGAGTTTTATTTGATTATTTATTTCTAGGCGGAAGTTTGCTTGGTTAGATTTTCAGTTATCAATTTGTTCGTTCAATATTTTCGCGACGTTCGCATCCATATTGCCAGAGATAAACTTAACAGCAGTGCCCAATCCTTCAATTAGTACTCTTCGGTTTCTTGTATGTGGTGTAAGTGAGTCTAATTTGTTCTGAACTTCTTTTAATTTGAGTTTTGTTGTTAATGTCGTGTCTTTTATATTATATAATTTATCTAAAGTTGTAATGGATTTTGAAATTTTGTCGATGTTGTCCCTATACAAATCTATATTTACAATATGTAATAAGTTATCGTAATTTTTTATTGTCCTTGCGGTGCCTTTTTGTATCGTTAACACGACTTGATGTTCATTAAGTTCCTGTATTTCCAGTTTTTGTCCGAATGATGTCATAAGCCTAAAAATATATACCTATTACTTGATAATTAAGTTTTAAATATGTAAATTTTGTATGTTTTATATATTTGTTTTTAATTATTTGTTTTCTTATGTCTCTTTCTTAACCTACTCTTATGAACCCTTGGTTTCTAGTCGTTACAACTGTGACTTCTTTGTTTTCTTTTATTCTATGTTTGGAAAATCTTGGAGTCATTTTGTTTCGACGACATTCCTTTCTATAAATAATTTCATTTTCTTCTGGGTTTTCACTTGTTTCTTTTAATTTATCTATAATTTTACATGTAATATTTTCTAATTTATTTCTTATCTTAGGGTATACTATTAATTGAAATTCGTTCAGTTTTTTCAAGTATTCATGGTCATTATTAAAATTTGTTTCATTGTTGAATTTAAAGGTTCTGCCACTGAAAACTTCAAAAGGTGTTAGATTAGTGGAAGAGTGTATGGCATTGTTGTACGTAATAAGGGTTTCAGCGAGAATTTCTTCGTGATCTATGTCCAATTTCTTTTCTTTTCTTGTTGCAATGATGCCCCTGTAAATTTCAGTCAACGTCGAGTGCAATCTTTCGATGGGAGAATTGCTGGAGGTTTGCTGAAAAGATGTAAAGTGGAGTTCTATCCCAAATTGTTTGCAAAAATCTTTAAAGATGTTCGCTGTGAATTCTGAACCTTGATTGCTAATTATTTTCTTGGGTATGCCATGGGTACTGAAAAGTTTTTTAGTGCTTTAACTATTGATATACTATTCCTTGCAGGGAGAGTGTAGCCTGAGGCAAATTTTGAGAATTTGTCTATTATTGTAAGTATGTGTCATTGATTGATGCTATATATGTCTACGTGCAAAATATCTAGAGGCTTTTCTGGGGTTTCGGGTTTTTTATATTTAAGAGTTTGTGGTTGCCGGTCATATTTTTGTTCGCATATAAGTATCGCAATTGTTTATAGTTTTTGTTATTTTAGGTTTCATGAAGGGGAAATAGTACTCTCTTTTCAGGTGTGCTAGCGTGTTGTTGAATCCTCTGTGATTACTATTTATATGATACATATTAATTAGTTTCGTCACGTTTATTAGGATTTCTTTGCATCTTATCAGTCTAAACGTCTTGTTTGCCGAAAAGTATTTTGAGTAAACAGATTGTGCTAAAGGAAAGGTTTCGTCGTCTGTATAAATTGCTGTTAATTTGTTAGGTGCTAGAAATTTTTTTAATATGTCATTAAGCTTTTCTTGTGTAAATTCTGGAGAACGTATTGTTCGTCTTTGTTTATTTTTGAAGGGAACTTCTACTATTTTGGGTGGTATTTGATTTGATTTTTTTTAAATTACTTGAAGACTAAATTCATTTAAGGGTTTTTCTGAAATATGTATTCCTTCGTTTAAATCTTCATGTGCTGAGTGCACAATTGATCCTGAAGTACCTTGTATTGATGTGGTTGCTTCATTCAGATTTATCTCTTTGAATTGTTTTTCATGTAAATTATTGATTTTTATTCTACTTAAGGCGTCTGCGTTTGAGTTCAAGGTTCCTTTTTTATAGATTATTTCGTAGTCGAACTCCTCTAATTTAAGTTTCCACCTAATAAGTTTTGAATTTGGCTCTTTTAAATTCATAATCCAGGTTAATGGTCTGTGATCCGTGACGATTTTAAATTTTCGTCCAAACAAGTATGGGTGGAAGTGTTGTGTGGCCCACACAATAGCCAGTAACTCCTTTCCAATGGTAGAGTAATTTATTTCGGTACCTGTTAAAGTCCGACTAGCATAACATATGGGTTTGTCATTTCCGATATGACCTTGCGATAGGATGGCTCCTAACGCAAAATTGCTTGCGTCAGTCGTTAGTGTAAAGGTTTTCGAGAAGTCGGGATATTGAAGAATTGGGTCGTTAGTCAGTAAGTTTTTACAGATTTCAAAAGTGGTTACATATTTGTCATTAGGAACTACTGTTCTACCTTTTTTTAGACATTCAGTTAGAGGTTTCATCAACTTAGCAAACACCTTAATGAATTTTCGATAATACCCTAGCAGACCTAAAAATGCTTTTATCTCCTTTTGAGTGCGTGGTATTGGGAAATTCTTAACTGCAGATATTTTATCGGGGTTGGGTTTTACTCCTTCTGTCGTCACAACAAGCCCTAAAAATGATATTTCCTTATGTAAAAATTCTGATTTATTTAACTGAACTTTAAGGTTAGATTCTCGGAGTCTGTCGAAAACTTTTTTCAAATTTTCCAAATGATCCTGTAGCGATGTTGAAAAAACGATGATATAGTCTAAATATACCAGGCATATTTTTCCTTGCAGGTCTTTGAGCACATTATCCATGACTCTTTGAAATGTTGCGGGTGCGTTCTTAAGTCCGAATGACATCCTTAAGAACTCGTAATGAGCTTCTTCCACAGTAAAGGCTGTTTTTTGAACATCTCTCGGGTTCATTTCGATTTGGCTAGTCAAGTCTAAGGTAGAAAAATAAAGACATTTACCTAATTTGTCTAGGATATCGTTGATGTTTAGTATGGGGTATCGGTCGGACATAGTTTTTTCGTTCAGTTTTCGAAAATCGATAACTATACGCCACTTTTGTTTACCGGTTGCATCCTTTTTTTTTGGTACTACCCAGACTGGTGAACTCCAGGGTGAGTAGCTTGGTCTAATGATTTTTTGTTTTAGTAATTCGGTTAACTGTTTTTTACTTCTTGTCTGTGGATAAATGGGTACCTGTATGATTTTGTATAGATTGGTGCGTGTTCTATTGTGTCAATTGAGTGTTTGATTTTGTTGGAAAAACTTAGATCTTG
Source organism: Coremacera marginata (assembly GCA_914767935.1). Lineage (NCBI taxonomy): Eukaryota > Metazoa > Arthropoda > Insecta > Diptera > Sciomyzidae > Coremacera > Coremacera marginata. Next base: position 97,989,292 of record OU612044.1, read on the forward strand.
TCCTTCCTTGTAAAATACATCGTTATAGGTTCTACAAAATTTAAAAAGAGCTTTCTTCTCTTCTGTGTTAAGGTGAGAAGATCGAATTAGTTCGGTTATGTCGCCTTTGATTTCTTGGCTGTTGTATTCAATGTTTATGTTATTTATCTCTACGAAATCTGAATTATTGTAGGTTTCTACTTTGAGGGGTTGTTCTAAAAAAATGTCTTTGCGGAATTGCTGTTGTTTATTATTTCTACTACGCTAAACCAGTTTTTTGCTTTATAAATACTTTCGGAGATGAAAAGATTTGGTTCAATTCGAATTGTTTTAATATATATATCTCCATCTTGAATGTCAGTGGGTATTTTTACTTCTTGCTTTGAATTTGGAGGGATAGGATATTTTTCTGAAGAGAAATTTGGTTTAAGTTTGATATTGATGGAAGAATTATTTGTTATTAGGGTATTGGTGCTGAGATCGATTTTGGCTCCTAATTGTGTTAGACTGTCTAGTCACAATAGTCCGTTGAAATATCCATGGAATTTGAATAGTAGAAATGTCAACTGTCCTGTTTCATTAAATTCTATGAAAGTTTTTTTTGTTTATTTTGTATTTATTTAAGATTGTTGTGATTGTGATTGGGTCGCAAATCACTTTGTCAGCATCGTTTACGAATTCAGGGTTTATAAAAGAGGAGGACGCTCCAGTGTCAATCAGGAATTTGAGCGGTCTTCCGAAAGGTGAGGAAATATTTATATAAGGTAAGATGAATCCGTGTTTATTGATGTCTATGTATCCGGTAGGTTGCTCGAGGCACAAGATTGAAAATTTTCGTCAAATTCGGTTTCTTCCTTGGGGTCTTTATAGAATCCATAACTTTCGTAATATTGATTCATGTGATCTTGGTATGATGTAGTCTCTTGAATTGTAGCTCCTTGAATGTCTTCTTCTTCAGTATTTATGTTGTGCATTTCTCTTGCGAGATTTAATCTATTCGTCCTTTGGGTAAAGCGTGAATTTCCAGAACTGGTATTAATTGGTTCTGGTGGTGGTTGCCTTTGGAAATTTTGATTGAAAGTTCTATTTTGTTGTTGATATTGACCGAAATTTCTGTTATTATATTGAGTTTGGTTTGGAGTTTGAGATAAATTTCTGTTAATTAACTGAGTTTGATTTGGAGTTTCAGAAAAATTCCTGTTAATAAACTGAGTTTGATTTGGAGGTTGAGAAAAATTTCTTTGGTTTATATAAGTTATTTAATATTTTGGTTATTAAATTGAGGCGTACTGCGATATTGATTTGGGGTAAAATTTAATATTGGGTATTGTGGTCTTATAGAGTATTGATTAAAATTTAGATTACGTGGCATGTTTTGAGGATAAGATTGGTAACGATTCTGATATCCTGGTGAATTGAAATTTGGTTTATTATTTTTAAAAGCATAGGCTGACTTAGTATAATATATGTTTTGTTCCTTAATACTATATGCTAATGCAATCGGAAGTGATTCCGGTCGCATAGCTTTTATGACGGAACCTAATGGTTCTCTTAGGCCTGTCAGATAAGCGTTGAGGCACATTTCGCCATAAAGTTATTTTTTTGCGTTTATTACACTATTATTTTTTCATGTATTAATATATTATTGATTAAAGTAGCTTGAATTTCTATTATATTGCTGTAAAATTCTTCAACGTTATTACTGTTCTGTCTTAGTGAGTGTAGGTACCGAATGAGTGTTGTTTCTGTTCTTTTATCTGAATAATGCAGTATTAAGGTATTTTTTATATCGTCCCAGTTTAGTGGTGTCCCGTACATGTTGAGGACTTCATTCGCTTGCCCATCTATTTTATTACGAATAGCTCGTAACAAAATAACCGAATGGGGTCAGCCATCCAAATTACGAATGTGCATAAGAATTTCCTCAACATTAGTGATAAATTCATTCAGTAACCTAGGGTTACCATGAAAACGGGGCAAATCTTCAATGACGTCCAGAATTCTGAGTGTGTTAAGTATATCACCGACATGTGGTTCTGTCATATTGTTATTTTGAACGAATAAATTAGGTGTGTTAAAAGTTATTTCTACGTTTTCGGGAATGGAATTAAGACTTGTGGCTCTTCTGGGTGTAGAGTATGGTAGGAATTGTTTTAATTTTCTATGCATTTATATAATATACAGAAAAAACTCAAATCTGACTTACATAAATCCAAAAATTAGAAGTTTCACCATATTAAATTTTCTCGAAAATTATGCAGAGGTGTAGGTAGGTTCTCTCTCGTGATAAGGGATTTAAATCCGCCAGTCAGTACTCGAGGTATCCGCTGATGCGATGAGTCGATGATCCTTTGACGTAATTATTCACAGTTGTTTCCACAAAAATTTCAATCGGTTAACCGCCGGTTTTTTTTTTTTTGTAGAGTAACACTTGTTTAAATAAGACTTTTCACGAGACCGAAGACTGTGCCAGTTAAGGTTGCGGCCTTAACAATTGAATAAAAAAATATTTTATTTACTGTGTCGTCCACAGTAGCTACTTTATTACTGGTTTTTCCTTTTAATTTTTTTTTTTCTTCATTCTTCTTATAATAAAAATGGATTAATACAAAGGAACAAATTGATTAGTTGACAATAATATTTTGAATTAAATGTATTAATACAAAAGGTGCAAATTAATGATTCTAGGAATTTTAGCTGCCTGACTGTTGTTGTTGTTGCTGGTGGTGGGAACTCGTAACTGGCGCGCTTCCGGCTTATAACTAAAATTCAAAGTGAGCTAAACGCTGCCAACATTCGAATACCTAAGCTCTAAAATGTGTATTCATTTATTTTTAAAATGCGTATACAAACAAGGTATTACCTACTAAAGAACGCGTTGAACGAAATTCGGTGGTTGCTTCAAACCGTTGCATTCAAAAAGTAGCCAAATTAAGCAAATCGATTTTTGGCGAAAACATTGCTGGACAAGAAAGGCCATATCTCCTAAAGTATTTCGAATTTCAAAAAACCCTTTTAGGACGATATTCTCAAATATCCATGCTATAAAAATATAAAAAAATTGAAAAAATGTTTGCCAACCAGAAGTACTTCCTTAAAGAACATTTCATATCTTCGCAATAAATTTAGAAGCAAAACATAAAGTTTTGAAAATATGATATATAATATTTAAAATGAAACAAAATTATTTTTTGAAATATTTCTTTGATTTCCAACAGAGAATCTGAATAGCTTCGAAGGACTAGAATTAAGTTTGAAAATGTACTTATTTTTCTCTTTCATTAAATAAAAAAAAAAAATAAAAAAATGTATAACAGGACGGGCTTAACAGGATTCGTCGAAAGAGGGCTTTGCTTCTCAATTGCCTACTAGAACCAAAGTAACACCTGTTGGCAAAAGTTATCCTTCATTTTATCTTTCTACTGATATCGTTGGTGGAGTTAATGATGAATCCCAGGAAGACGAAGTCCTTCAAACCTCGAAGGAGGTGTTGTCAACAGTGAAAAGGGTGCCAATACGCGGAGTGTTTTAAGATATTTATATTATTAAATGTCCAATAAACTAAACCAGTTACTTAATAAAATATGCATTAAGAAAAATATTAAAAATCGTTGAATTTATATATAAAAACAATATTTTTTAAAAATCAATTTAAACGTTTATACCTCATGCGTGCTCAACCAAAAGTGACCGAGAGATACAAAAATTTGTATAACGAAGCAATTGATCTGTCTGCCCAGCACCTTTGCTAGTTTTTAAGAAAACAAGATTCTAAGTTATAAAGTCGTTTTAAAGCATTACTATGATTATTGCTTATTATCGGAAGAGAATTTGTAATTGATTTTTCAGTTGGTCTAGATATGACCCAACCGAAATATGTATTTTGAAAAAATAGATTATTGTGAATTAGAGTTGGCCCTGGAATCAAAATCAGACTGATTACGTCAAAACCAAGAAGTATATCAATAGGATCAGAACTTTGGTAATTTGGATCCGCAAGGATCAATTCCAATCGAGTTAAAGTCTATGATCAATGGTGGCGACTTTGGAAAATAAGCAGATAATGTCGATAGCATGAGAGCATTACATGTCAATATGGGTTTCCTTTTAAGTGACCATATGTCTAGGCTTACACTTCGACAGAAGGTTTCATTACTATTTCCTACTCCTGAAACCTTACTTATTGAGTTTAAGTAGTTGTACATAGTTTTCTGTTATAAGAGTAGCTTGAGAACCTTGGTCCAGAAAAGCTCTAAATGTATGTTGCCCACATTCAGATTGAATAATAAGGCGAACAGTAGAAAGCAAAACATTAGGAAAAGCTTGAGTATTGTGTGTCGTAACACTGCTAAATGGTTCAAATGCTGAATTTGGAACCGGAAAATCAAAAGTTAGAGCCGGAGTTGTAGCAGATTTATGATCATAACAATTGCTATTTAGGGTTAGAGAATTGACGAAGTTATTTGTGTGATCATCTGTATGTAAAAGTGTGTGATGCTTTTTTTTACAAACAGTACACCGATGTGGTGATTTGCAATCTTTGTGATTGTGTCCGGACGCAAAGCAATTGCCACAGATTTGTTTATTTAGAATGAATTCACTTATAAGTTTAAACGATAATACTTTAAATTAAAGGCATTTTGACAAGGAATGGTTTGACTTGTCGCAATATAAGCGAAGCTGTTGTGCAATATGATTAGAATTAAATTTACTTCTTTTATGCTTAGCAGAATTATAATTACGTCATTATAATAAAGATATCTATTGCTTCTTAAAACATTGTTTTTTAAGATCTACTCGTAGTAACTTTTGTATCACTAAAACACTCTTGATAAAAATCATTAAGAAAAAAACTTGCAGAAAATAGCAGTTTTTGAAAAAATGACATATGAAAAATAATTTTTTTCGTTTTCACGCAATTTTTTGTCTATTGATGTATATGTTTTTAAAATCAGAGAAAAGCGTACACTTTTCCAAAATAATCTATTTTGATTCTTTTTTACTTTTAGTGCAAGCAATTTAATCTGAATTTCTGCAAAAAAGCCAAAAAATCAGAAAAAATAATTGTGGAACAAATAGGGTTAATAGATCCTTCAGACTTTGGTATATTCAATAATTTCTAAGCTAAGATATCCACAATTAAACGCTTGTTGTGGTACCTACTTGTAAGGATTGACCAAGTAGAGTCGTAATTTACTTCGGCAGCAGAAATTGTTTTGGCTAAGTTTTCTGCTTCGCCAAACTAAAAGCCATTTAAATAATACAATTTTTTAATTTCAGATAATGCTGCATTTCTATGCACAAGGGAACAGCGTTTAAAAACTTCCTGTTTTTTTCAATGCTACTGCTACTTTTTTAACTTGTGCTTTCGAAAAATCAAACAGTCGCAGCATAGGCAGAAGCAGAAAACTAGTTTGAACAGTTTGCAAAGTGCTTCGGCAGTCGTCAACTTCGACATTCATCGTTTTGATTGACTGAAACTGTTCGCAAAATCGAAAATTGAAGTAGTGGTCAACTAGTCGCATAAGATTTTCCACAGTCGTAGCAGACTGTTTTGCGCTTATGAGTTTTGCTTATTATTTCTTACTTTTGTAAGAGAAGTTTTCTGCTACTGCTTATGCTGCGACTGTTTGATTTTTTACAATGCTTTGAAGTTATAAAAAAAAAGAAACTAAAGTAAATGTAATAAAAGTCATAAAAACATTGATCTGAGGCATAAGGAACGTCCTCAGCCTTATAAGTATATTCGCGAATCAGATCGCATATTTTCTCATGGTTAACCTTGAACTGGCTATAGGAAATCTCAAGATCTTGCAAGGCACCTGTCAAAAATCCACGTGATTTTTCAGACTCGTGCTTTTTCTTATACCTTTAAAATATTTCTACAATATGCTTAAATGAACCCCGCTGCTTTGCAATTATTTTATCAAGATCTTACTTACTTACTTAGGTGGCCATACCAACCCGCGTTCGGGTTTCGGCTGACCTCATCAGCTCTCGCCAGGCGCCTCTGCTTTGCACTTGCCTTCTCCAATCAGATACACTAACTGCGGTTAGGGCTTCCTCGGCCTGGTCCATCCATCGGAAGCATGGTCTCCCCCGACGTCTTTGACCAACGACCCTCGCCTCTAGCACCTTTTTTGCTGGAGCTTCGTCGTCCATACGATTGTTAAACGCCGAACTACGTCAATGTCTTCGTAGAGCTCATACAGCTCGTGGTTCATTCGGATGCAATAGTCATCGCCGACTCGAACAGGAACGAAGATTTTACGAAGAATTTTTCTCTCAAACACCCCAGAGCAGCTGCGTCAGTTTGCGAAACTCCCATGCCATAAAGAGCACAGGTAGAACGAGCGTCTTGTAGAGTGTTAGTTTTGTCGATCTAGAGAAGGCTCTGGAATTTAGTTGCTTACTGAGCCCGTAGTAGCAATTATTGTTCTTTTTGTAAAGAAATGCAAATAATTTTAGAAAGCACTAAATCAACCGAATGCACGATTTATAAAAAATGTAAAAAAAAACAGATTTTTTTAATATTTTATTTAATATTTTTTTAATATTTAAATTATTAAGGGAAAAATTCCCGGGTCTCGGCACCAAAAAGCGTTTTAAGATCTTTAGATTATTAAAAGTCCAATAAAATAAATCCTTCCAATAAAATAAATGGAAAACCTTCCACAAATCGTAAATTTTGTATCATACTGTTAAAATCTCTTCATTTCATGACAGCTCATTTAAGGTTTTGTAAAAGTTGGAAATACTCTGAAACATTATATGAAATCTTACTTTAACAGGTCATGTGTGTTCAGTACTGGCCGCCAAACAAAGATGTGCATGAAACTTATGGAGACATATACATAAATATTGTTTGCGAGGAGAATTTGGCAAACTTCCATATACGGACATTCCGTTTGTACAAAAAAAATGAAGATGTAAGTTTTCTACTTAAACTTTTATATGCTTTTAGGTAAATCTTTAAAGGGCTTTTATATACCTGCATGCTTTAACATACATGGAATATTTCAGAATTATACAATTATAAAAAAATTAAGCAAAACATGAACAAAAACTTTTTTAAAGTTTATTTAAGCTTACAAATATCTAATCAATTTTTTTTTCTATTAATAAATTAATTTATAATAAATGGCTTCTTTAAATGTGTGATTTTTAAAAAAACTTTTGTTTACATGTCAGGTGAAGTGATGTTGATAAAACTATCATTACATTTTTCTCAAAATAATGTTTTCAATATTTGTGTACAAGATTGAGAACAAAAAAAAAAAAAATAAAAATAAACCGATTTTCATGGGCTAATGCTAATGCTTTTAATAGGCAAATGCTTTTTAAAGCTTAATGTGATCCTAAATATTTAAAACAAAAATTAAAAGTGCTATTATTTTCTGCTTAAAAATAAAAATTGTTTTATTCTATCAATGCCGCATTTTCCACTTTCTTATAATTTTTACTGTCCCCATTAATGATTTATGATGTCGACCACTTATAAAAAATCAATCAAAGCCATTGAGTTACATTTCAGATAACTTACTGCACTCAATTCTGACGAATCGAACATGCTCGATGGTGACTTGACAAACGTTTATTGATGACAATGTGTAATACGGAATTAAGAATAAACAGAAAAAAGCACACGGTTAGAAATTTTGGAATACATTTTAATACAAATGGCGATCAAAACTGAGTGGATGTTTCGTAATTCAGCATTCATAATCCTGCCAATTCTTTAATATTAAATATAACTTTATAAACATTTCTCTGTCCTCAGTTTGTTTTCAGAACAATTCATGCAAAAAAAAATCAAAAATTACAACAGCAAAACCTACAAATGCGGCATTCACTCAGTTTTGCACTTTTCAATCAGTATCAAAAGAACACTTGTTTGTGTTCGTTATAACGATTATTTTTATAAGTAGTCGCTTCTGATCAACCCAGTTATCGCTTTTAACATATTGAGTCAACTTTTATTTATGTAAAAAAATTCTGTGAGGAGTAAGCTAAATTTTAGCGAAAAAAAAGAAGTTTCAAGTGATATCGAAAACAGTGTTGTTGCGATGAAAAAGAATGGGTTTTTTTCTCGGAAAATTTGAATAGAACTCAAACTTAGTCAAAGTACTGTTATTGCTGTGAAAAAAAGGAAGCGAATTGCTTGTACACCTAACCTTGGTGGTCGGCAAAAACTACTGTCGAACTCAGAAGCAAGCCCAATGGCACAAAGAATGAAAAATGATTGAAAGAATGATTGCGAAACACCATTGTTACAAACAGATGGCAACACTGATAATCTATTACAAACAGCTATTTGACGCGAACGAGTTTATATCAAACGTCAAATAACTAAAAACCACGAGGCGAGCTGGCGCAAGTATATTTTATATATTTAAACTTTCTTTTGTTATTGCACTTCAAACACTAAGGTACTTAATGAATTAAATTATTCTTATTTTCTACTACTTAATGTAATATATTTCATTATACATACAAATTTTTAAAGCATTGCAAAACAACCAATCAAAATTGAATAAATGCTATTAAAACTTGGAATCGAATTGCTTTAATTGAAATTAATAAGTACCATTTCTTTAAAAATCTTATTATTTTGTTTGTTGACCATCAATTCTTTATAAATCTGCACTGCAATGTCTCAAGCCGGATCCATGGTAGAGCCGGCTCCTCCGCGAATATGGAAAGTTGTAATTCAAGCGACGGCGACGAAGCGCTGCCGCCGCAAATGAGCAGAGAGCGCAAGTCATCAACAGAGCAAGCGAAAGATGAGCCAGTTATCTTAAAGCGCAGTCAGCTTAAGTTGCAGCAATTGGAGGAGGAATTGATTTTGCGTCAAGAATTTTTGCGTCAAAAATATGAAATTTTGCTTGCACCGCAGTCTGAGGATGACGATTTAGGCATAGCAGCCGCTATATCACAGGCTCGTGAAAAGCAACTGGTCAAGTCTAGAGGAGTTAACGATCGAAGATTCGATCAACCACCTGCAAGGCCCCGTTGTCAAACCAGCACATCACAGACTGCAGCCGCAAATTGTGAGCAAACGGAAATTTTGCAGGCTCCAAGATTCACGGTGTGCAATAATCATTGCACGCCTTTATGCGCAAGTCCACAAACAAGCGCAACTCTCCTTAGTGATTTGATTTTAATGGAGACTCTATAGAGTGTCCCATGTTTGTTAGCGTCTTTGAACATAGCACCCGTATTGCTGGTTACACAAATGAAGAAAATATGGTTCGGCTGCAAAAAAGCCTTCGCGGTAAAGCAAGAGAAGACGTGCGTAACTGTCTTCTTCTACCCTGCATGGTTTCAGATGTAATTAGAACTTTGAAAATGTATTTTGGGCGACCAGAACATATTCTAAATACTCTTATAGAAAGTGCGCGTAACTTTTCAGTGCCAAAAAATAAATTAGAAGTACGCATTGAATATGCTTTTTTGATACGCAATATATGCGCAACCATTCGTGCTTGTAACCTAACAAATTATATGATAAATTAAGTCCAGATACTAAATTCTCTTGGGCATTGCACTCAAGAGGTATTGAAAATCCAAATCTTCAAGATCTCTCGGACTGGCTTTATGATATGGCTGAAGCGGCTTGCCAAGTTACAACACCTTTACTCACTATGACGCAAGATAAGAAGCCAGCACTTAAAGAAGCACGTTTTAACGCACACTCGCAGGCAGCAGACAATTTTCCTACAGCTGGGTTTGAGTGTCCAGCGTGCAATGGAGATCACAAGATCATTAATTGCGTAAAATTCTTGCAATAGGTGCAAAGTGGGATGTGGTAAAGAACAAAAAACTTTGCCGCCAGTGTCTCGGCAATCAACAGCGTCGCTGTTGGTTCAACAAACCGTGTGGCTTGAATGGTTGTGTCATAAAGCATCATCGACTTTTACATAATCCCAATGAGTCTGAACCAAATGTACGACGTCCAATAGCAGCTAGTTCGCTCAACAATCATCGTAGCTCGTTGACTATCTCCAAATTGTTTTTCCGGATTCTGCCAGTACTTCTGCATGGTAAAAACAAAACAATATCAACATATGCCTTTATGGACGACGGTTCCAGCTTAACTCTTATTGATGAGAAGTTAGCAAATGATCTTGGAGAAATTGGTATTCAGGAGCCACTGTGCATACGGTGGATTGGTGACGTCACTCGATACGATGAAAATTCGCGTATGCTCAATTTGAAGATTTCATCGACAGAATCAAAAACTAAACGGTACCCTCTACGAGAAGTTCACACCGTCAGAGATCTTAACTTGGCCGCAGAAACAATGCTAGCAGATGAGGTTAAAAGTGTGTATTCCTATCTAAGAGACATTCCTCTCCGTTCTTTTGCAGGTGTCATTCCAAAATTAATAATTGAAGCTAACAACCTAAATTTGTCTATATCGCTAACAGTACGAGAGGGTGCTTGGCATGAACCCGTTGCAATAAAGACTAGACTAGGGTGGACACTTTTTGGTGGCAGCTCACAAGTACAAATCGGTAGTCTCAATTTACATAAATGCGACTGTAATAGCGACAGTGAGATCCACACATTAATTAAAAATTACTTGTCTGAAGACATAATGGGTGCTGACTCTCAAAAATCTGTTGTGTTCTCTAAAGTGGAGCAGCGTGCCATCGACATTTTGGATAAAACGTGCAAGTTTCAGAAAGATCACTTCGTCGCTGGTTTGTTGTGGAAGAACGAAGATCAGAACCTCCCAGAGAGTCTGCCAACAGCAGTTTCACGCATGCAGTGTCTAACGAGAAAGATGGTAAAAGATCCTGAGCTGGGTACTATTTTAAAACAACAAATTGATAATCTTATCGACAAAGGCTATGCAACAAGGCTACCGCGCGAAGCTGTAGAACAAAAAGGAGGTAAGATTTGGTACTTACCCATATTTATTGTATGCAATCCACATAAACCAAATAAAGTACGGCTAGTATGGGATGCTGCGGCAAAAACAAGAGGTCACGCTCTGAATGATTTTTTGCTTAAAGGCCCAGATTTACTTATGCCTTTACTTCACGTACTGTTTAACTTTCGAATGAAACCAATTGCTATCTGTGGAGACATTGCAGAAATGTTTCACCGTATAAGGGTTTACGGTGGAAGAAGAGGATTCAGAAGCTCAGCGATTTGTATGGTGGAATGATCAAGAGAACGACATCTCAGTTTTTAAGTTAAATGTTTTATCGTTTGGGGCTTCCTGTTCACCGTGCATTGCGCACTTTTTACGCGACAGAAATGGAGCAATACACGCGAAAGGAAATTCGAGAGCTGCAGAAGCAATCACTCAACACCACTACGTGGATGATTTTATAGATTCAACAAATACCATTGATGAGGCCATAGCACTCGCAAAAGACGTTCGCGATATTCATTCACGAGGAGGATTTCATATGCGAAACTGGCTTTCAAATTCGCCTGAAGTTATAGACGCGCTTAATGAAAACAATAGCATAGAAAATATGACATTTTTCCGAAACGACAGTGCAACTCAGTATGAAAAGGTATTGGGTATGTACTGGGATCCAGAGGCTGATGTCTTCAGGTACATTTTAAAGTTTGTCCACCTGAAAAGAGATATTTTAAATCAAGAAATCATTCCAACAAAGCGTGCAGTCTTGCGTGTACTAATGTCGGTCTTTGACCCGATAGGATTTCTGTCTTGCGTTACGACATATCTCAAAATGCTTTTACAAGATATTTGGCGCTGTGCAATGGAATGGGATGAAGAAATCAAAGCGGACTTATATGCAAAGTGGCGCGACTGGGTTTCATATCTTCCCTTGATAACTAGTGTTACTATACCGCGGTGTTACTCACCAAAAATGGAGCTTAAATGATGCACTGTACAGTTACACACGTTTGTAGACGCCAGTGAAAATGCATGTGCAGCTGTGTCATATTTTCGTATTGACCACAATGGCGAAGCTGAAGTTCGAATAGTTGCCGCAAAAACAAAAGTATCTCCCCTACGTCCACTCTCAATACCCCGCCTTGAACTGCAAGCGGCAGTAATTGGAGCTCGTCTAGCGCAGACTGTACAAAACGAGCATACAATTGAATTTAAGAAAAACATCTTGTGGACTGATTCCAAAACTGTCCTTAACTGGATCCGCAATGACTCTCGTCAATTTCAACAATACGTTATGTTTCTTGTAGCAGAAATCCACACCTTAACTGATGTATCTGAGTGGAGATGGATACCAACAAAACTCAATGTCGCCGATATAGCGACTAAGAACACGCCAAGTGTAACAATCCATGACCAATGGATCAATGGTCCGAGATTTTTGTGCCAAACCGAAAGTGAGTGGCCTGTAAGTAATGATTTAGGAGAAATAGATTCTAGCGAAATGCGCCCAAGATTTTATACATACGGATTCAAGTCACAGTCCAGGTAAACTTTGCATATTTTTCAAGCTGGTTCAGGTTGTATCGAGCGGTAGCTAATTGTCTGTTATTTATTGAAAAGCTGTATGGCAGAATCAAAAACCAAAACTTAACCATAACTTTTTCTTCACAGCATCTAAGAAAAGCAAAATTATTTCTATACAAAGCTGCTCAGATGACGTGTCTCAGCGACGAATGGACAGCAATTAAGACATCTGCCGAAAGATAGCGTTCTCTACAAAGTCAGTATTTATCTGGACGAAAATGATGTTATGTTTTTAAAAAATCGGGCAGAGTACTTGCCTTTAGCCGATAAATATCCCAGAAATTATATTGTTCTACCAAGTGATCATAAGGTTACACGTTTAGTCATCGATCATTACCATAAGGCTTATCACCATATGAATCATAAAACTGTCATAAACGAGGTGAGACAAATATTTTTCATTCCGACTTTGTCAAACATGCAAAATAAGTAATGCTAAGTCACAACCTCCATTTATGGCACCACTGCCGCAAGAAAGGCTTTCTGCGTTCATGCGACCATTTTCTCATGTCGGTATTGATTACTTTGGTCCTATGATAGTTACCGAAAATAGAAATACTAAAAATAGATCGGGGATGTTGCTGACATGTCTTACGATTCGAGCCGTGCACATTGAGATTGCACACAGTCTTAGCACCGACTCTTGTCTCATGTGCTTAAGAAATTTTGTGGCAAGGCTCGGAGTTCCTATAACAATCTGCAGTGACAACGGTACGAATTTTCGGGGCGCTGAAAGACTTTTGAGAGGAGAGCTTAATAATCAAAATATTGCTGAGATGCAGTGACAACTAGCATTTGAAGGCATCAACTGGAAATTCAACCCGCCAGCTGCACCACATATGGGAGGGGCGTGGGAGCGCTTGATAAGGTCTGTTAAAACGGTTTTGTACAAATTTTTTCCATCTCAAAAATTCTCGGATGAAAGTCTAAGGTCAGCGCTACTGGAATTTGAGCTCATCGTTAACTCGCGTCCTCTCACATATGTCTCACTCGAAAACGTAGATCAAGAAGCAATAACACCTAACCACTTTTTACTTGGAAGCTCAAATGGAGTCAAGCCGTTTTGTCAGCTAGAAAATATAGATATATAAAATGAATCTTCGTCAAAGTGAAGCGTTTTCTAATATGTTTTGGCGTCGTTGGCTGAAAGAAATGTTGCCTACGTTCACGAGACGATCAAAGTGGTTCCAGAAAGTGAAGCCTATAGTTGTAGGAGATATTGTTCTCGTCGTTGACGAAAGCCAACCAAGGAATACCTGGCTGAAAGGCAAGGTCATCGAAACGGTAACAGCTAATGATGGACAAGCTCGGCGTGCTACGGTTCAAACAGCTGATGGGGTTCTGGTGCGTCCGGCCATTAAGTTAGGAGTGTTGGATGTTGGAGGTATCTAAGCAAGCTTCTTGAAACAATCGCTTACCGGGGGGAGATTTGTGACAAACAGATGGCAACACTGATAATCTAATACAAACAGCTGATTGACACGAACGAGTTAATATCAAACGTCAAATAACTAAAAACCACGAGGTGAGCTGGCGCAAGTATATTTTATATATCTTAACTTTCTTTTGTAATTGCACTTCAAACACTAAGGTACTTAATGAATTAAATTATTCTTATTTTCTGCTACGTAATGTAATATATTTCATTATACATACAGATTTTTAAAGCATTGCAAAACAAACAATCAAAATTGAATAAATGCTATTGAAACTTGGAATCGAATTGCTTTAATTGAAATTAATAAGTAACAGCCATATTTAGAGGCTAAATCACTAAACAAAGATGTTAGTGCATCAACACCCTTCCGGGCTTTGCACAGAATTATTCTTTCAGTCGGCAATAAAAAAGAAAAAGCCTGCATTAACTGACAAAAATGGAAGGGCACGGTTGAAATTCAGCAGAACCTATAAGAATTGGACAGTGGAGGAATGGAAACGTGTCATATGGTCTGATGAAACAAAAATGAACCGTTTTCAGTCGGATGGTAAACAATATTACTGGGCACGTGAACATGAAAGAATAAAAAACACCATGAGAAGAAAACCGTAAGACATGGTGGTGGCAGCTTGATGATATGGGGTTGCTTTCGGTGGTGGCATGTTGGGCCTCTTGTGAAAATTTATGAAATAATGAAGAAGGAAGATTGCATTGATATTTTAAAAACCCATTTACCGAAATTTGTCGACTTGTGCACGTATCCAGAAGAGGAAATAGTATTCCAACAGGATGGAAACCCAAAACACACATCCAAAATTGTCAAAAAATGACAATCAGAGCAAACTTTCCAGCAATTGAAGTGACCAGCACAAAGCCCTGATCGGAACCCCATTGAATATTTGTGGACTATAGTGAAAAGGCGTTTGGGTATGTACAAAAGACCTCCCGAAAATATAACGGAGTTATTACGTCGGGTTCAGGTCGAGTGGAGTAATATCCCTAGAGAGATCATGGAAAATTTGGTCGAAAATATGCCAAGGCGCATACAAGGAGTCATAAAAAATAAAGGGCTTTGGACAAAGTATTGATATAAGTCTAAATACTGGTGTTCTTTTGAAGCTGGTCGAAAAGTGTAAAACCGAGTGAATGCCGCATTTTTAAGTTTTGTTGTTGTAATTTTTGATTTTGTTTTACGTGAATTGTTCTGAAAACAGAGTTTTGTTGTTAACACTTCAAAAAATAAATGGTGAAATTTTTATTCAGTTTTGATTAATATTAAAGAATTGGCAAGCTGATGAATGCTGAATTACGAAACATCCACTCAGTTTTGATCGCCAGTGAATAATCAAATCTGTAATGAATTAGACCTTTTTATGTGAAAATTTTATGTGAATTAAGCATTGAAACTGAATCCAAAATCAATATTAAAATTAAATACGAACAGAGAATTAAGTCTTAATACTAAATTTTAATTTAATTAAATTTAATTTAATTAATTTTAATTTAATTAAAATTAGATACGAACTGAGCATTTAATACTAATTTTAAATTGAGTTTCAATGCAAAGTTAACATAGAATTTTATTCCATATTACAGCCACTGTTGCCAAATAAGCGGATTTCCTGCTAAAAGTGCGGATTTGTCATGATGTCACATGGCGGGTTAAATTTTTAAAAATCCGCTCGTGGATTTTTTTATGTTGTTTTAAAATTTAGCTTAGTTAAACTTTTCTTAGTTGTAATGTAATATTTTTTTAGTATGTGTTAAAAAAATTTAATTTTAAAAATGTCATCTTGTGCAAGTGAAAAATAATCATCTCAAAAATGTAAATGTTGCCGGAATTTTTCCGAGTGCCAAGTTTCCACGAGATTTTAATCGCTCAAATACTAACGCAGAAAATTGATTGTTTCAGTAGAGTTACATATACTATATTTGAATTCGTTAAAACTCCTAAGTGATATGAGAAATAAGATTTTCAAATTATTATATACTATAATTATATAAAATTAAAAGTGATTACAATGAAAACTAGCGTATCAACTACAAATAATTTAGTTCTTATTCTTATGATGTTCAGCAAATACGGAAGTCGATTTGAGCTTTCTTCTTAAGTTGCTGCCAGATTAAAACTTTTAGCTTTGATCTTTTATGTTTGAAATAGTTGCGAATTGAACATCATAGACAGTGGCAGTAACATCCCCCGCCCCGCACAGTATGGCAAGAATGTCTTTCGTCGTCTTACTCTAGATCCTGAGCCAAGTCGAAAACTGCCAACTTAGCAACTGGTCTATCAAGTATTCTGCAGCTGGTTTATACTTTAGCTCTTTGAACTTGCCCATCATCAGCCACAAACGTTTCAACCACTCTCCGTTTAGGCCACACATTCCGAGGACTTGAAGGGTCAACCACCTTACCCTTTTAACGCCTTAGTCCTTTCAAACCATTTGCTTCTGCATGTTAGCGAAGGGAAATACTTGCAAATCCATTTTTTCCAAAACTGCTTGGCTGCCGTTAGAACAGCCAAGTCTCAAGTGATTTGGAGAAAGCGCATAAGTTAAAGGACGAGAATTTATAATATTTTCTGCCTCTGCCATTATACTACGAAGTGATTTGACACTTGGAGATCTTGAAGGCATTATTATATTTGTTTGAAACTGTTTCAATGAAACGTACTAGACGTTCCCAGGCCCTCCCATGTGAGGAGCTAATGGTGGGTTTAAGTTCCACTTCGTTGTGGAGCTTGTAAAATTACGGACAAACTCATTTTCGTCAACATCTTTCATAACTCTGCGCAGTTCACGTTTGGCCCCAACAAAATTAGTCTCATTATCGCTGAAAAATTCCCTTGGTGTACCACATCTGGTAATAAAATTTCGAAATTCTAATATACATAAGCAGAAAGCATGCCCGACGATTGGAACCTCAGAGTACTGTGCCCTATACTTAAGAAAGGAGACCCTACAATCTGCGCTAGTTATAGAGGTATCAGTCTTATTTCCATCGCATATAAGGTTCTCTCAAGCGTACTGTGTGAAAGATTAAAGCCGATTACAAAAACACTGATTGGACCTTATCAGTGTGGCTTTCGACCTGGTAAGTCCACCATAGACCAGATTTTCACGCTACGAGAAATCCTGGAGAAAACCCACGAAAATCAAATTGACACACACCATCTCTTTGTCGATTTTAAAGCTGCGTTCGATAGCCCGAGAAGGGATTGCCTATACGCAACAATGTCTGAGTTCGGTATACCTGCAAAGTTGATTAGACTTTGCAGAATGACGTTGAGTAACACACGCAGCTCCGTCAAGGTAGGAAATGACCTTTTCGAAACCTTCAATACCGAAAGAGGTTTTAGGCAAGGCGATCCACTGCCTTACGATCTCTTTAACATCATCATGGAGGGAATCGTACGAAAGGCCGGTGTGCATCGTAATGGTACCATTTTCTACAAACGCGTCCAGCTCCTTGCGTACGCTGATGATATTGATATTGTCGGCAGAACCAAGAGAGGTGTTACCGCTGCTTTCGCCGCTATCCGAAAAGGAATCAGCCAAAGTGGGTTTGACGATAAATGAGGGCAAAACAAAGTATATGCTGTCTACAAACAAGGGAGCGCGGCGTTTAGACTCCCATGTTTCAGCCGGCAGCTATAACTTTGAAGTAGTCAAGGAGTTTGTATACCTTGGCACCGCCAATAATACTAACAACGAAATCAGCCTGGAGATAAAGCGAAGAACAATAATTGCTAATAGGTGCTACTATGGGCTCAGTAAGCAACTAAGTTCCAGAGCCCTCTCTGATCGGACAAAACTAACACTCTACAAGACGCTCGTTCTATCCTGTGCTGCTTTATGGCGCTGAGCCATGGGTAGTTTCGCAAACTGACGCAAGCCGCTCTGGGGGTGTTCGAGATAAAAGTTCTTCGCAAAATCTTCGGTTCTGTTCGAGTCGGCGATGACTATCGCATCCGAATAAACCACGAGTTGTATGAGCGCTACGAAGACATTGACGGTGTTCGGCGTATAACTGTGCAGCGACTACGCTGGCTGGGTCATGTCCATCGTATGGACTACGAAGCTCCAACGAAAAAGGTGCTCGAGGCGAGGGTTGCTGGTCAAAGACGACGAGGGAGCCCATGCCTCCAATGGATGGACCAGGCTGAGGAAGCCCTAACCGCACTTGGTGTATCCGATTGGAGAAGGCGCGCGCAAAGCAGAGGCGCCTGGCGAGAGCTGATGAGGTCGGTCGAAATTCGGACACGGGTTGTTACGGCCACCTAAGTAAGTAAGTAGTATATAAAATTTGCCACACCCACTTGTACCACCCGAAACATATAAAAAACAAAAAACGAAATGGCCATTTCAGCCCTTGAAAAGACTTTGATCGATCTTCTTATGATCAATTTGTGTTGTGCGTGTTGTGTGAAATGTTTGAACATAAATGATCGAGAACTAGACCCACAAGTTTTATGACGACTCCGAACGGCTTATGTTCTCAAGAAGCTTTTCATGCCAGTTTTTACTCTCTGAGGTT